>BLSH010370155.1:1587072-1624644 GCA_018402905.1 Glandirana rugosa | reverse complement strand
TGCTGCTGTCTTTGCTGCTTCTACAATTGATATACTATTTTTAACAGTAGTCTAGTAGAGGAAAGATAAGGAGGATACATCTGTACCTAATTTCTTTATGCTTTCAGCTACACTGATTAGAGGAAGGAGTAGTTAATGGATGTCACACTGAGCTTCTAACAGAAACTGAAGGAAGGATATGACAAGTGCAGGAATACTACCACACATAATGACCAATTAGTTCAAATTCTTTAACAAATTAGAGACTGGGATGTAAAAAGCACACTGCTCCATAATGTGTTCAAGCCTCAACCTAAGATGACATGAAGGTCTTACCTTGGATACTGCCCGAGTACATAGAAAACAAAACTTGTTAATTAAAGACTAACTTTGTTTTTCATTTTCTTGTGAACAGAGGATGAGCAGAGAGAGAAGTCCATGTCGCACCATACAGTACAGCAGCTGATTATGGAAAAAGAACAAGCACTCTCTGACTTGAATTCAGTGGAAAAGTCACTGGCAGATCTCTTTAGAAGATACGAGAAGATGAAAGATGTGCTGGAAGGTTTCCGGAAGGCAAGTGGCTTGAAACAATAAACCACACTCTAGCTGTTCTCTTCATTCTTGAAGATCTAAGGATCTCATGATTTAAAGTGTCTCTAAGAAGGACTTCTCATAGCGATGTTAAGTTTCATGTTGTGATATTGGGGAAAAAATAAGAATCTGGTAGATATGAGCAGCAGTTCTTTATTTGGATACTTTTTATCAAACTTCTTGCTCTTTTTGTGAAGCTGTTTTGAATGACTAGATCATTCCCCCAATCTTTTCAATGTATTTACAGAATGAGGAGGTGCTGAAGAAGTGTGCTCAGGAATATCTGGCACGAGTGAAGAAAGAGGAACAGCGGTACCATGCTCTGAAAATCCATGCTGAGGAAAAACTGGATAGGTATGATAATATGATAGAGCAAAATGAAATGTAACATTAGCTACAGGTTGTGAGCAGCCAATCAGATATGTATTCCTTAGAAAAGGAAGCGGGTTGGCAGCTGTTGGGTTTGGCAGCGTTTTTTTGTGATCTGCTTTTTATAAATGTGTCTGCATTGTATTTGATGGTGTGTGATCTTTTCTTATAGGGCTAATTCAGAGATTGCCCAGGTGCGTACCAAGTCTCAGCAGGAACAGGCAGCATACCAAGCCAGTCTGAGGAAGGAACAGCTCAGAGTCGATGCTTTGGAGAGGACCCTGGAACAAAAGGTTAGACATTGTTCCTGAATTCGTGTAATAAAGTGCTGTGTTTTCTTGTGAAAAAAAATAAAACGCCATGTTGTTCAGTACTATTTGTTCATTTGCCTTCAGATGTGTTCTGTTTTTCAACTTTCAGATCTTTATTGCTTTATTGATTCAATGGTTTTTTACCTTTTTTTCTGAGATCTCATACCTCAGTCTTCTAAATTGTGCCTTTCCCTTAAAACCTCTTAAATTTTGATTATAAAGTAGTGTTATACTGAATGATGTGCCTTTTCCTGCAAGTTTTATCCCTTTTGGCATCAGCCATATTGCACAAGTATACAAAATGCTCTGTTTGAAACAATATGGATTATATGCAGAGCTGCCATAGCCAACTATTCTACAGCCAACAGAGGAAAGGGCATCTGATTTTTTTCTGTTATACAGATCTAGAGTTTTAACTCCATCCCAACCCGAATCTGTATATTATTTTTTCCCAGCATGATGTGTCTTGCAAGATATGTTAATAATTGTTTCCCCTTTGAGAGCCATCAGTTAACCAATTGCTTTGCTGGTGGCTCTTAATCTCAGTTGTCACTGGCAGCTCCAGCCCCCATGGATGATTAGGATGCTCATTATTAAAGTAGTGTTTAGAATAAAAGTCCAGGTACTGTACAGGTATGTCCTTAAATATGTAAAAATATTACTCAACCTACATATTACAGGCCCCAAACGGTCGGAGTTTGAAATGACCTACAAGTCCTCCATCATCACCTCTGAAATATAGGGTTATCCAACAAACTGTTGTCACTTTACGTCTCCATAAAATGGGCATGTGCCCAGATGCTTCCTGCTTCAGAGGTTGCAGAGAAGTGGCTGGCTGCACCTGCTCAGTTGTTCAGGCCTATTGGTCAGAGGTCAATACCTTCATCTCCTCAACCCTGGGCCTTCCTAATTATTTCCCACCCTAAAAACTGTCTCCTTAGTATTTTTGGAGAACTGTCCATCTCCAAATATGAGATATGCTTACTGTGAATAATATATTTTAATGCTAACACCATACCCATGTGGCTACCATTAAATAACAATGGCCTCCCATTTTATAAACTCACCTATGAGCTACAGAAGAAGCCCCATTTGTTTTATGCTGTTTGGGACAGCTGGCTTTCTAATCCACTTATTCTTGCCTCTGTTGCTCCAGTTACTAAATGTATATTATCCATTTTCTGAGTTTTTGTACATCAGCTTAACTGTCCAATCAGTTTTCTCCAGTCAGACAGACCCAAGTTTTTGCAGGATCTAAAGGAGGTTGTATAGTCAGCTTGTAATGTGTGATGAACCAAGGAGATTGCTATTTCTTCTTGCCTCTCTATGGTAGGAAGTTGAGAGACCTGTCCAAGTGAGAGCAAAAAAAAAAAAACTATTTCCATGGTATCCGAAGGAAATAAAAGTTTTGACTACAGATACACATTAACATCAGAATTGACCTATTCTTATGTCATTCATATTTGATTCTCATGCACTTTCTCTTGTGGTTTCAGAATAAAGAGATTGAAGAGCTCACCAAGATTTGTGATGAACTCATTGCTAAGATGGGAAAGAGTTAACCTGGTGCTTCATCTTTTGTGATGCTTGGTTTTCAAGCGGAGTGCAATCTGGATGATGTAGGGAAGGACTGATCCGTTTTTATTTGTACCTTGGATATGGAGATGTGGCACCCACGGCTAAGGGTGGCACAAGAAGCGTTTGATGGCAGCTTCCTTTCTGCATGGCCTTCCTGTATCAGGAAGGTAGAAAAAACTGGCTTTGCATTTCCATGCATTTTTATCTTATTTTATATGGGAGTTCTGCATTGTGTCAAAGAGCTGTAAGCTCATTCTACGTCCTGCTGGGCAAGACTACACCATGTTTTAAACTCTTTATAAGGAATGGCAGAGGGATTGCTTTCGTCACTGGATTGCTATTTAAGTAGATTTCAAGATGAAATGATCAGCTCATACTCGCATGATTGGAGTGCTGTAAATAAATCTGTATTATGCAAACACTGGAGAACCCATGTTTCCCCTTTGAGAAATGTTTTGCTGGAATTGCTACCATCTTGTTGTTCTTATTTCTCATAAAAAAATAATTGTTTGTTTGAGAGCTGCACTTTCCTGAGATACACAAGAACAGCTTCCAAAATTGCCAAATATCTGTACATTGCTGGCAATTAAATGGATTAACCCTGCTGCTGATTAGCACATATATTGTCTGAGTCATTTTGTATTACCACCTTGGGGCACAGCCACAATACCTTCAGAGCAACACCAGCCAAACAGTTTAATACCTTTTGAAAAACATATTATGGAAATTGTAACCCTTCAAAGGTTTTGTAAACCACACACCCTACAGTGCATTACAGCTCTGCAGCTTAAGAAGGGTGACAGCACGATCCAGACCATGACATTCTACCATTGGCCCACCTCCTGCCTTCTCTCTGGCTCTGCTTCCTGCCTGCTCTGTGTCCCTGCCTCCTGCCTGCTCTTTAGCCATGCTTCCTGCTTGATCTATGGCCCTTCCTCCTGCCTGCTTTTTGGCCATGCTTCCTGCCTGCTCTTTGATAACATGCTTAGTAGATTTTTTGTTGTTTAAACTTGAACTCTGCACCCAGGGCATCAATAACACTATTAAAGCATAATGGGCTTGACATGCATCCCGCTATGCCTGTCCACACCTTTCAGAGTGTATATACGTTTCATTTTATTTCAGAGAGTAAGCATTTATGTACATATGCATTATACTCATAGAGATGCGCCTTGACACCCCCCCGCCTCCAATGCACCTTATCCCCTCCAAAAAAACGTATCTAGTATGCTAAACAAAGATGTCACTAAAATCTAGTAAACAGTATATCTATCATATAGGAGACAGGCTCCTCATAAAGTGCTTTATGAGATAAGTGCCCCCCGTTTAATGAGGGAAATCCCCACTTAGTATAACCAAGGATAGAGGGAACCACCATCCCTGTTTTCCTCAGGCTGACCCCATAGAAACAAACAGCCCCCCAGATTAGTAGTGTGAGTAGCCCCCTATAAATCACTAACTGATTCTGTCTTCTCCAATCTAGCACCAATAAATCCCTGTCAATTTCTCATGAGGTCAATGTAGCTCTCCAATAATAAAAATTCATAACACAAAGTGCACAACCTAAAATGTGCATAAATCAAAACACCAATAAAAAAGAAAAAAACAACATATTTCTCCACTCCCCACTCAGCTTCATTAGGGGTAAAAAAACAAATGGTGGGGGTTATTTACTAAAACTGGATTGTGCAAAATCTGGTGCATTTCTGCATAGAAACTTCAGCTTCCAGGTTTTACTGCCAAAGTTTATTTGAACAAGGTGAAGTTAGAAGCTGATTGGCTACCATGCACAACTGCACCAGATTCTGAGTGCAACAGTTCTAGTATATCTCCCCCAGTGTGCGCGTGAATGGGATCTAATGAAAATAAAATCAAAATGGCCAACCATTTTTTTTTTTTTGTTATTAGAGTAAGACAAGGAAAGCAACAAGCATTCAAAACAGCATGCACACTACAGCATCTAAATATATACTGTATATGTGTGTGTGTTCCTGTGGGACATGAGTTAAACCTGACTGTAAAACTCAGAAAAGAGCTGTTGTTTTTATACAGCGCAAGTTAAAAAAAGGCTGATGTTTGGTTGCTATAGAAAACACTAAAAATTGTAATTCATCTGTGTTTTGTAGATGGACCACATTGTCAGGCTTATTCATTAAAGCCATGCAAACAGCAATGCTAAGGTGTAATAACCCAGTGCAAACAATCAGATATTTGATACTTGTGTCATATAGGTGAAACTTTATTTTAAATTGTTTGTTTATTATGCATTTTGTTCTTTGCTTTATTGGCTTTGCCTTTGCAATAATCCTTGTGGTTTTTTTTTTTGCTATCACAGTATTCTGACCAGTGGTGGCCCGCTCATTAGGGGCGCCGCCCCCCCTAATCTGCATGCTGGGTGCCGGACACATGGATTTCAATGTGTTTTTTTTTTGTTTTTGAAACACGTGATTAGAGCCTGTGGCTCTAATAGGCTTCAAAAAGGGTGGGCTCTGGGCGCAGAGCCCAGAACCCGAGCCCACCCACTTGTGTAATGTGTGCGGTGGTGGTTGGAGAGGAGTAGAGGAGGAAGTGGGGGAGCTGGAGGCAGCCAATGAGCGTGCAGTCTCCGGCGGTGACATATGCAGTGCAGAGGCAGAGTTGCTGTGTACCAACCCGACGGAGAAGAGCGAGTGCGGCTGCTACAGCGAGCATTCCCTCAAGCAAGATGTCTGGGGCTTGGCGGTCCTTCCTTCCCCCACATTACACACTCCGCTGTACACAGGAGAACATGGAGGAGTCCAGGGAGCCGTGCGTACATGAGAGAATATTAACTGTGCTGGGGCTGCTGCTGGCCAGGGGTTCTGCTACTGAAGATGGTGGTGAGGATCCTGCAGGGCTGAGGAACCATGTGATGTCTGGCTGGTGGAGGAGCAACCTCACCTGGTATGGGCACTGGGCAGGTAAAAGGAAGCCCATGTCATAGTATTATTATAGAGGAAGGCAGGCTATGAGCGGTGTGTGTAGGGTGAGTGCCATGTGTGATCAGCGGACTGCTGCGACCATGGATGGGGTAAGTGCAGAGTTGTTTGCCACCCCCCCCCCCAAAAAAAAGGAACACCAGCCGCCACTGATTCTGACAGAGTGCAGGCAGCTGAGGATACAGCTCCTAAATACTGCACAATGCCTCCTAAAGATTCTTGCAGCATTCCTCATTATTCCATACACGAGCAGGGCCTTCCTATTCCTTCTGTATTGAACTGTATTGTAATTGTACTGTGTCCCTTCTTTATTGTAAAGCACTGCGCAAACTGTTGGCGCTATATAAATCCTGTATAATAATAATATTTGTTAAAATTGTGAGTGAGTGAGCTGAACTCCAGGCGAACAGCTAAATACATAGTTAAATTAAATTTATACAAACAAAATATATTTCTGAGAAGTCAATTTTGTGAAGCAGCATCCCCTACAGAGCCTCCACCTTTCTCTCTATTCAAAGGTAAAAAGATGATCTGTCTGGAGTTGTTTTTTTTAGGTTTCAATTGGTTTGTCCAGCAGAGAGTTTGCAAGTATAAAATTAAAATTATTTCTATATTGCCACAGAAAGTACTAAGGGCCCTAACAATTTGGGATATTCTTGTGATTAGTTAAATACCAATGACAAGTTCCTCGGATTTAGAGATCATTGCTGCAGTTCTGCTCATTTCACTTGACAACAGTGGGATAAGCCAAATCAAAATCTCCTGACGCTGCACACAAATTAGCAAATGCCTCTTGGGCAGACATCTCTTTAAGTCACAAATATTTTATAATGGCTTCTACTACTTTATTCCACAGTTTCACTTTCCTTGGCATTTTGAATACAGTCTGATAAAGGATTGCCCTACTTAGCCATTAAATAGAAGGCAGAGGTCACGAGATGCCAGATGCCATTCTATGAACCTACTGATTACCAAGAACTTTGAAGAAACGCTGAATATTTGTGTCCTTCCATCAAACAGTTAAATGTGTAATTGTGGAATTTTAATGTGATGAGAATTTAGATATCAACATGTTTCCCATGATAATAAGATAACATTACCAAAACACACTGATTTTGTGCAAACTACCAAAATATATATGTGGCTAAGTGGTTAGCACTTCTGTCTAGCAGCACTAGGGTCATCAGTTTGAATCCCAACCAAGATACTATCTGGGTATTCCGGTTTCCTCCCACACTCCAAACACATACTGGTAGGTTAACTGGCTCCTGTAAAAACTGGCCCTAGTATGTGCACAGTGTATGTATGAATGTGAGTTAGGGACCTTAGATTGTAAGCTCCTAGAGGGCAGGGACTGATGTGAATGTATAATATACAGTCTGTGTAAACCGCTGCCCAAATTGACAGTGCTATATAAGTACCTGTAATAAATAAATATAACTAGCTTTGAGACATATTCCTTCAGTCTTTTTTTTTTTATTTTAGTTATCTATTGCTAGTCATTATTATGTTATAATTCAGTATTATATGCAGTTTTAGGTTTTAACCTCCCTGGCGGTATGATTATGTCAGGAATTTTGTTCCAAAAGTGGTACCATTTTTTTGCATGGAAATTTGGCGTTTTATATTGTAGGCCTGCAATTCTTAGGAATAACTCACTTAAATCTGTCCAAACAACAGTCTAGTAGACATCCCGGGTATGAAAAAGTTTGAAAAATGAAATCATAAATTATAATATAATAAATAACTAAAAATAATTATCAAAAATAATAATATAATAGTAATAAAATTTATTCAATAATGTAATCAAACCAAAAACGCAGAAATTTGCTCAGTTGCAGAATTGTCGCTGTCGTCACTTTCAGTTTCTGATGATAAATTTCCTCAAAAATCAGTATCACTCAATTCTGCAAATGATTCTTATTTACTATCGCTGTTTTCTAGCTGATCAAAAACCACTTTTGACGTAAAGGGACGCTTTTTGGTTGCTATGGACATTGTCATGTTTCCAGGCAGAAAGAATGACATTTATTATATAAAAGTGCATGTAGGGCTCTGGGCAAACCACTAGGGACAAAGGGGATGTGTAATGATTTCATACAGTAATGTAATCTATAAGATTACAGTGTACTGTATGTACTGTGTGTGTTTCACTTTTTGAATTTCCCGCCGGTCTCCGTCCCCGTGCGACGCGACGCTCGCAGGGAACGGAGCCCGGCACACAGAGGCATCGGAGCGGCGGACACAGCCCGCAGACACGGCGGGGGACATCGCTGGATCCAGGGGACAAGGTGAGTAACATTGCCTGGATCCAGCGATGCAATCCCGAGTGTGGCTCGGGGTTACCGCTCTTGGTGCTGAAAATCCACCCCGAGCCACACTCGGGAATACCGCTAGGAAGGTTAAACTGGATTTATCGTGTTAGTGCTGAATACTACACCACCTAAAGTTTTGTCATATGCAATGAGAAATTGACGGCGGTAGAAATACATTCGATAAGGATGCTTTATAGAACAGTATAGTACAGTAGAGTTTAGAATGACAGACTACTGATGAGTCAAGGTAGTAAGAAAATTGTTGGTTTCTAATGACTTTCATGTTGTTCATTCTCTTCATGAGAAGGCAGGTTGCACACCATGGTAAAGAACAATTCTTGAAATGCAGGCAGTTTTGCATCATTTCACCTGCCTATCCATGGATCCACTGTCGGTTTTCACTGAGGGAATTCTCTACTTTTGTATCTGTTCATCAATTACCCTGGCACATGGCAGATTTACCTTTAGTAAATGCAAACTCTTTCTGCGTGTCCTTGATATTATTTAGGTGCATTGTTACCATTTTTCTTTTCACAGGTACCTTTAGACTCGGGGTAAATGGATAACTGTTGGTGCTCACTGAGGTTTTGATTGGGCACTAGTGCATATGTATTTAGCTCTGTGTGCAATGTCAGATTTAAACCTTGGAGGGGGGCTGGGGCACTTCAAGCTTGGGGACCCCTCAACATAAAAATTGAATTATATGGCAAATAAAAAATGTAACTGAAATGAATGATAAACCACATTTGTTCTAAAAAAATATATGTTAGGTTCTGAAGAAGACACTTTTTGATTTTTTTTTTCCTCATGTTTTTTGACTGTAGGAATACACATTACACAGGCAATTGGAACTGGCAATTCATACTTCATAGTTATGCATCACACTACGATATTTACAAAAAGTTTTTCTTCCTGCACTTAGCATCTGTAAAATCTTTAACTAACTCATCAAATTGTATCATCTTGAGGACACTCTTCTCAACAGCCAGTTTGCACAGAGCACTTAGTCTTTCATGGGTCATCATGGTTCTCCGATAATTCTTTATCAGTGCCAGTTGGCTGAACGACCTTTCTCCCAAACAACTAGTGACCATCATACTCAAACATATTCTAAGAGCTGCATTAACCTCCCTGGCGGTATGATTATGTCAGATTTTTGGTGCTGAAAGCGGTACCATTATTTTGCATGGAAATTTGGCGTTTTATATTGTAGGCCTGTAATTCTTAGGAATAACTCACTTAAATCTGTCCAAACAAGAGTCTAGTAGACATCTCGGGTATGATAAAGTTTAAAACAGGAAATCATAAATTATAATATAATAAATAACTATAAATAATTATCAAAAATAATAACGTAATAGTAATAAAATGTATTCAATAATGTAATCAAATCAAAAACACAGAAATTTGCTCAGTTGCAGAATTGTCGCTGTTGTCACTTTCAGTGTCTGATGATAAATTTCCCCAAAAATCAGTATCACTCAATTCTGCAAATGATTCTTATTTACTATCGGTGTTTTCTAGCTGATCAAAAACCGCTTTTGACGTAAAGGGGCGCTTTTTGGTTGCTATGGACATTCTCATGTTTCCAGGCAGAAAGAATGACATATATAATATAAAATTGCATGCAGGGCACTGGGCAAACCACTAGGAACAAAGGGGATGTGATCTGTAAGTTTACTGGGTGTTTCACTATTTGAATTTGCCGCCGTGCTCCGCCCACGTGCAACGCGACGCTCGCAGGGAACGGAGCCTGGCACACAGAGGCATCAGGCAGAAGACAGACACGCTGACACCGCGGGAGGACATCGCTGGATCCAGGGGACAAGGTAAGTAACACTGCCTGGATCCAGCGATGCAATCCCGAGTGTGGCTTGGGGTTACCGCTAATGGTACTGAAATTCCACCCCGAGCCACACTCAGGATTACCGCCAGGGAGGTTAATAGCCTTCATCATGTAATAAAAGTGCCTGTTGAGATGGAGTGAGCCATGACCAGAGCTTGGAAAAGGCTGCAAACTGGACAATGCCATCAATGAACACACTACTGAAGTCTGAAGAGGGAAAATACTGTTCATTTTTTTTTTTAAAGGAAGTTTGAGGGGCCCAGGGGCAAATGCCCCTTTTGCCCCCCTTATAAATCCGGCACTGTCTGTGTGTAAGGATTTTCAGATCTGGCATCAACGTACAACAATCTAAAGCAAGCCTGGGAAGTTAGATCAATATCCTAGTAAGAATTTAAACCATGATTTTTCTTTGTAAATCCCACCATTCTGGCACTTTACTATTATGTTAAAAAATAACAGATTGCTTTAGCAAAGGACTACACCAGTATTTATGATACAGTATAATATATTGGGTGTCAAACCATAAATATCCATACACAAAAAATAAGAGACCTCTGTGTATCCACTAAATCATTATCAAAGGGAAAAATGTCATCTTTGATGAAATTATTTTTAAAAAATGTAATTATACAAAGAGACTAAAACATGACTTTACTGAGACCTCAGCAAGGCAGCTAATAGTAAATAAGAATATAGACACAAATGTGATTTCAATTGTGGTTTAAATAATAATTATTGTTGCTTCTGCTCTTTGCCGGGAATTTCATGTGACATTCTTCCCTTTATGTACTACTCCACATAATTCCACAAGATGTCCCTCTTCTTATAATGTTCTATGTCTTTTCTATCAAACAAAATTCCTCTACATATGTTAAGAGACTCTCCGCATATGGCTTCAAGTTTCTCTTATTTAAAAAAAATTGCATAAATAAATAATAATTATTTATAGCACAATTCAAATCAAATGTGTGGCTATATTCTTATTTACCATTTGCTGCTTAGTTGAAGCCTTAGTTTAGTCATGTACTCTTTGTACCATTAAAATTGTTTTCAATTACTTTATTAAAGATAACATTTTTATTTGATTGATAGTGATGCCTCCATGTCCACAGACCTTGTGATTATACCTTTTGCTACATTTTTATTTAACATGTGTAAAAAAAATGTACATTTGATATACCAAAATATTTAATCTGTTTTTAAAAAATACACCCACACAGCAGTCCAGAGGTATCCAACCTGCAGCCCAAGGGTTGCATGTGGCCCAAGATGGCTGTGAATGCGGCTCAACACAAAGTCGTGTTAAAATGTTGATTTTTTAAAAATTCTTTGTAAAAATGCATTTACACTTGGGGAACACAAATGCGACCGAAGAACAATTTAACAGTGTGTCATTACTGGACTTTTATACGTTTTCATCTTCCCAAAGAAAGATCTCCCACTCTTCTATTGCAACTATTTTCAAGGATGAAACACACGAATGGCAAAATTGGAACCAAATATCTGATGATCACCTTGAGAATTCATTGACAATTGCTACTACATCCATCAAACCAGATGCGTTAGTTCAGTGGTCTCCAAACTGTGGCATGCAGGCCAGATGGGGCCCTTCGCTGGCCTTTATCCAGCCTATGGGGCACAATTCTTCCCACTGATACAAGGAACAATTTCTCCTACTGACACCAAAGATGGGGCACTATATCTTCCACTGACACCAACAATGAGGCATTATTTTCTTCCATTGACAACAAAGGTAAGGTGCTATTCCTTCAACTTATATCAGTGATGGGGCACTATTCCTCCTTCTACTGATCACAGGTGTTATGTAGTTTTCTTATTCCCAAGTCATTGTTGGTCCCACTGACCTGGGGCATTTTCTGCTACCACTGGCCACAGTCTGGCCTCCCTAAATAGTACAGGACAATAAACTGGCCCTATGTTTAGAAAGTTTGGAGACCCCTGTGTTAGTTTATGAAAAACTAGTTTTATATTGCCCTCTTTTTCTTTTTTAGTACAAAATATTAGAAAAAAAAATATGTTTTTTTACTCAGATAGGTACACTATCTATATCAGTGATCGTTAACGTGTGATCTGCCTGACTTTTTCTGCTCATCAGCTATCCTTATTGTTAGTGTATGTTATGTGTGGCCCAAGACAAATCTACTTCCTCCAATGTGGCCCAGGAAGATCAAAAGTTTGGACACGCCTGCAGTAGTCCGTCATATTATTAGCAGTGCGCTTGACTAGATCTTTTTAATATTCTTATATTACTACAGAAGAGTGTACTAATTTATTGATCGCTCAAACATCTTTACAAAAATTTTAGACTGGAATTTTAAGGTACATACATAACACAATATATTAAAAAAACTACATTTATATTTTCCATACATAGCTAAACTCATAAAACAGTTTGCATTGTCTTGTGAAAGGATAAACAGACCCATCCCTCTTATAAATTAAATTATTGATAGTTCAGTCATTCTGTGGTGCCATAGGGTTAATAGTGTGCACAACTCAGGAGATCAGGATGAGGTTGGAATTGGAGATTTAAGCTAGAAGTCTTTTTTCGAGGGATAATGTCAATGACATGAGCTTCTAATTGGAAAGATTTGTCTTTATCAGTGTGTGCTGCCCCCTCAGCACCAGATTAAGAAAAGATGTTAATCCTTGAGTTAGCTCAGGCCCATCTTCACTAGTCTGTGGGGAGATACAAAGACGTGTTACCATGCGGCTGGTGCACACCCTTCTGCTTCTCTTTGCATTCAGTTTACAAGAAGGTAAGTGTTTTTTTTAACGTTGCTATAATTGCCTAAGGTGGGATGTGAAGTTTGAAATGTGTAAGAAAATATTTGCTTTGCTTTACACTTGCTCTCATCATTATGTATAAGGTCAGCACTTTCAACTAAGTTGCCCCTTCTTCAATAAAATTGGCAGCCTTTGTTAAAGACTTGAATCATGTTATTACAGCTTGTGGAAAACTGTTTTTAACTAATGACAGCAGCCAATAGTATTCCAGCTATTGTGTTTCTAGTGTGTGTCACAGGTAAGTAAGCAACTTACTGTTAACTAAGGTAGACTAGCTTTTTCCCCTCTTTGATTTATACCGTGCTAAGCCTGAATCAAATCATGACACTTCAAGGACCATGTAAACATTCAGTATGGTGAGGGCATCTATGTTCTCTAGAACATGATCATCCACAGCTAGTGATATAAAGGGCCAATCAAAGGCAGAGTGCCTACTTTGGGGCTGATGTCTTCATGCATCATTGTTAGCAGATCAGTTCACAAAATGATATTCAGATCTAGGTGGAATCTGGGGGGCCGAGTCAGATCTTGGCTTTTGATATCACTTGGATGCTCTTTGTCAAAAGTCTCAACTGTTCCTGTCCATCTGGGAGATTTGGGTGCTTCCATCCACGTGTGTTTGTTCCAGCATATCTGGCTGGCGTAACCAATATAATAAATAAAAGAATAATTCATAATGGCCACAGCAGGTGCAGGAGCTTACCAACAGAGTCCCCTAGTAATATCAGAAATGAATAAGAAATGTAACTATTCTGCATCTATCAAAAATGTAGATAACAGTGAGACTGATCCTTCTAGAATAGATGTGTGGAATTGATTTACTAAAACTGGAGAGTGCAAAATCTGGTGCAGCTGTGCATGGTAGCAAATCAACTTCTCACGTCAGCTTGCTCGGTTAAGCTTTGACAATAAAACCTGGAAGCTGATTGGTTTCTATGCAGAGCTGCGCCACATTCTGTATGCACCAGGTTTTGCACTCTCCAGTTTTAGTAAATCAACCCCTGGTTTCCTTACACTCATTTGTCACAATCAAACCTGTAATGTGACATTCGTGGAATCACTGTTTGAATTTGTTGGCAATAGGGCAACATTGAAAATAAAAAATGTTAACATTTGTAACATCAGCCCCTATGTTTATTCTATGACCTGTTTCATAGCTGCAATGGTTAACTGATTTTTATTGAATAAGATGATACATAGAATACAGAAACTGTTTATAACCAACTGGGTGTTACTTTTATCAATTTAGATAAGTCAGAACAATATAAGATTATTGGGGTTTGGTAGCTATAGCAACCAATTCAATGCACTTTGCTTTATTAATGGAAACTGTCAGGAAAGGATTAGGGGAGCGGCCATTGTTGTCCTGTTATGAGCTCAAGGATTGGCATCCTTATCCTTTCTTCACCACTAAAGCCTAATAAACGCTAGTAGTTTTTTGTTCAATCCAGTAGGGCTGAACGAAAAAAAAAATTGACCGCTCAGATTGGAGCCGCTGTGCTAACTATCCGACATTACTACAGCGATCTCCTTTGCTGTTCTATTGTGTTTTGACAGGGGGACGGTCCCCCTCGCCAGAACAACTTCGGGCAGCACTATCAGCCACTGGCAGAGAGAGTTGATCAGGAGCCAATCTACAGACCTTTTTCGGTCATGCCCCTTCGACAGAAGCCGGTAGAACGTCCAGCTTCTATTGTACCGACCTCCATACACACCAGCCAAATGTCAGCTGGTTCAATAGGAATTCAGCCTGTGTGTACTAGGCTAAAGTGAGTCCTTGACTTGGAAAATATGCATAAATTAGGTGTTTTGACACACCATGCTTATTCCAGGTCAGTAAATAGTGAATAAAAGAAGAATACGATAGGCCCAGGACTTCAAAAACCTGTCAGCAATGGCAACTCCTATACTTCTTACCTTACGAGATTCCCTTGAAATAGGTTTCTCTGCCCTCTTTTTCAAAGATATTTTTAGGTACCTTCCCTGAGACTTTTTTAAAGATATTTTTTTGATACCTTCTCTGAAACCTATCCCCGTATGATCTTGGAGCTTCTGACTTACAATACAAATATGTATGACTTTTTCAATTCAGTGGTTTTCCATTATTTTCTGCATAAGTCTACTATTTTTATTGCACTTTATGTAAAAAGCATATAGGTTACACTAGCTATTTCATAACCCAGTGTAGTGTAAGAAAACATTACATTAGTCCCCTTACAGTATAGCATGCTATATTATGTTAATCATGTTTGTGCCACAATGCAACTATAGTATAGAACAGAACATATTCATAGACTAGACCTATTTTGCCTTTAATAATTTACTCTATTGTATTTGATATAAATGCGGGCTAATAGTCTTTGTTGACTTATACTCCAGGATATCATTAAATGTTTATTTTAAAAATGCAGAGGAATACATGTCTATTATTCCAGTTATAGTTCATTTATAAGTAGTTCTGTTCTAATGGAATCAGTTTGAAATCTTCAGGCCTTAGTAGAACTACATGTTTTGAGCTTTTTCATACTCATTAGGGTATTTTGCAGATCTTAATGTCCTCTACATCCTTCTGTCAAAATCCATTACTGCTGTATAGTTGCAGATTCGTCAGTGTGGGCTCACATCCAAAGGCAATAATTCTCAGAATAATAAATATACTGATCTTTGACTATTTTAGTTACCTTGTAGGAGCAGTAATTCTTGGCTCACTTTAAAGGTGATACTTTAACCCAGCTGGAGCCTTCAAACTTCATGGAATAACAAAATAAGCAATACTTTTATTTGTAAAGTGCATTTAAAAGTTAGATTCCAAAAAAAGACACTGAATTAAGAAATTTAAAGGCTAAATGATTTAAAAAAACAGCAAAAATTGTAATCAATAAATGCAATAAAGCAGAGATCCACCTTCTGTGCATATTGTTCGCGTTCCACGGCAGAGTTCATATAACACATAATCGGCTTCAGCAAAGACAATGGGGGAGGGATATGTCTTTTCTTCCAGCCACTCCCCCTTCTGATGTCATCATTCCACCTATATGTTTGTTTGTCCTGACGACTATTGTCACCAGAAAGAAAGTGATAAAAAAAAAAATGTTTTTGAGTTC
The DNA here is from genome assembly GCA_018402905.1 of Glandirana rugosa. NCBI lineage: Eukaryota > Metazoa > Chordata > Amphibia > Anura > Ranidae > Glandirana > Glandirana rugosa. The sequence continues at coordinate 1,608,783 of BLSH010370155.1, read as the reverse complement.
TCACCAGAATTAGATGGGAGTAAATCTTTCATTGAGGAAGTAGGGAACTCCCCCTCACTTAATAGATCTTTCTGCTGACTTCTTTTTCCGTCCCAAGGACAAGAATAGAAGGTTAAGCTACCCAATGGAACAAAGGCAGCAAAAAAATAAACTGACAGGGGGTTTTACCTTTCTCTACCGCATGACAATTCAAAGAATAGATTTTTGTGCTTGCAGTAAACTCCGTTACTGGTAATTCTTTAACTACCTCAATACCGGGCACAGAGCGTTCTTTAGGTGGTATTTAATCACTGCTGGATTTATTTTTTGCTATACAAACAAAAAATACCAAAAATTTGTGAAAAAAACCCACATTTTTCTTTGTTTCTGTTATACTATTTTGCAAATAAATAATCTTTCGTAGTAAAAATGAAGTCTACCACCTTTATTGGATAAAAATAACCCAAATCAGTGTATTATTTAGTCTGTGTGGAAGTTATAGTCTACAAGCTATGGGATATATATTAGAAAATTGATCGGTCTTGATGTACTGACTACCTTTCTCATTTCTTGAGGCCCTAAAATTCCAGGACAGTTTAAATACCTCCATAATGACCATTTTTTGGAAAGTAGTCCAAGGTATTTAGTAAGAGGCATGGTGATTTTTTTTTGAAGTTACAATTTTTATTCACAATTTTCTGAAAAAATAAAGAAATTGAATAAAATGTTTTTTTTCACATTTTTGTTTTACATACTGTCACCATAGCAGTACAGCACCACCATATGACTGGGGTAGTGGTGATCAAGGACACTGGTGACAGTATGTAAAAAAAATATATATTTTTCAACTTTTTTTCTTTTATACATTTTTATACGAGCAAATTCCGCCTGTATTGAATTGTAGTGTAACTGTACTGTTTGCCCTCATTTTGTAAAGCACTGCGCAAACTCTTGGCGCTATATAAATCCTGTATAATAATAGTAAATACTAATTATTGCAGTGATGATCACTGTTATAAGCAATCATTTTATTTATACTACCAGGAGGGTTTGGACACTGGCAAAAAAATAGTGACCAGTCTAGTAAAACCCCTCAGTTTATAGAAAAGCAGAACTAGGCGTAAAATCACATTTCCTATTTTGTTTCCCATTCATTAAGAGACAACTGGGACTTCCAAAAACAGTCCAACTGAGGGGTGGGTAACAATAACAAAACATTACAAGCCCACATAACAATAAAACTGGGATCTGCCTGAAGGACCTTACACCCAAAGCTGGCATCAGATAAGGCCCAAACATCCACCTGGTAAAACTTATAAAAATGGATACAGAAGAACAGGTAGCAGCCTTACTAAATCTGGTGAACTGCTGCCAAAAAAAAGCCCAATAAGCCCTCACAGATCTAGTAGAATAAGCTTTAACGGGAAGGGGTAGAACCTGTTCCTTAAGAACATAAGCTTGAACAATAATCTGTCTGATCCATAGAGAAATGGTGAAATGAGAAGCTGGTTTCCCTTTACAGAAACAATCAGATCAGAACAATCAGTGTCCAAACAAACCATTTTTTTAATGTCTGGGCTGTTTTCATTACATTGTTGGGAAAAATCTGTGTCGACTTCCCCTCAGTAGGAGGTTTTCAAAATATCCTACCATTGGAGTGCTCTGGGAGCGTAGTGTTTTGTTTCAAATGAGGCTTTTGCATTGACATACCTCCTTAGACCCTGTCTGGATAGTATGGTCACCTGCTGACTTGGCACTATCCACAGGCAGCTTAACTCTTCATTATGACACAAATGTTAAATCCAATTGGTAGATTTTTTTGTCCAGTCTTTTTTTGAAGTATAAGAAGACCATGACTTTCCTAAGCCCTGTCTCTGTAGATAAGGCAAGCCATAGATTTTATTTTTTTGATTCCCACATCAATACAGTCAGTGTTGATGGGGGAATGCCTCCCTCAGCGCAATTGTGTTCTCCGCTGGGGGGGGGGGGGAGAGCCTGGTAAAATACATTGATTACTGCTAGCGGCTATAGCTGCTGGCAGTAGTCGCATGCCAAAAATCTGACAGGCTGGTTGTACTGAAGTCGATCAATTTGACTTCAGTACAGCCAGCCTGCCCATACATGGATTTAATTTCTGCCAGTCCCTGCTGAACCGGCTGAGATTCGATCCATCTATGGCCGGCTTAATACAGACTAAGGGAACATGGAAGAAGTGGTGAGGGTCTAGCTAGGACTAAACAAAATATTTCTTACATTTTTAATTGATTCTTTGGAGTAGGTTTATACATAGGACACTATAGGAGTCTTATATTTCCTTGAACAGACGGCAATATGGAGATAGGGGAAAAACATATACACAGCCTTTTTAACATTACTATGTAATATACATCCACTTTACAAGTGACAATAAACGGTACCAGAAAGGATTAACTATGGCCAACACAACTCTCCAGCCACCTCAAAAACATTACATAGAAAGGTAGAACTAAGTAGGATTTTTTCTGCCCTGGCCATTTGGAGTTTCATTTTAATGGCACCAATGTGATTTGTATATCTGTTATATATGACTGTGGACTTATTCTATACAAATATATTTCTTCCACCAGGCAGAGGCTTACAGTGTTTTTCCTGTGTGGGCTCCAATGATGAAGAATGTAATCGACAAGGTTCACAAGAATGTCCCAGAGACTCAGATGCATGTGCCATAATACGTGGGCAGTCCAGTAAGTAATTGTCATCTTTGCCACCTTTCTGTGCTGCTTTGGCCATTCTCTTATCATTGTGGGTTGATTTTGGTTATCTTAGATTCTGGTTGATATGGAAGAGCTCAATTTTTTTTTTTATGTCTCAGACAGTCCAAGGGGGAGGAATCTGGTGGTGCGCCTAATGGGAATGGGGCTCACTTTCCTTGCTGAATATCTACTTTATAAAGGATGCAGCAGAAGGAATGAGACTATCTTTGGTGCAGCATGAGTCAGATTTCAAAGCAGTGGAACCATTGCTTAGAACTCCAGCAGTGAGATGTCACACCGTATTCCCTGAGTGACAAAGGAGTACACAGATGACTGAACTGTACCAGAATCAGACAAAAAAAAAGAAAAAGCAGTTTCAGGTTAACTGTCCCTTTGAGCTGTTTCATAGTTATTGTGAAAAATGTGATTCAATATAAATGTATTACTCTGAGTGCAGCTAAAATAGCTAACCTCTTTTATTTTTAATGTTTAAAATATGGAAGTGATTACAATAATTCCAGCAATAAGAACAATGAAATCCATGATAGCAGGAAGAAACAACTGCCATAGCATGTGCACCCAGCTCATTAGACTGGCCTGTGCCAGATAGCCAAGAATTATCAACCCATCAGGATGAGAGCTGATATTTTAAAAAACCTTTGTGCTATTTTGCAAAGTTGCTAAGTTCTATTTTTTCTGTTCCCCAGGGCATTAAGTACATGTAGTTCTTTGCCCCATCATTCTATGTGCTGTTTAAGGGCAGCTGTGAGGTTGGACAGCACACCCTGCCTCCCTCCATGGTCCCATGAAAACGCAGCTAGCAAGAAGACATCTGCTTTGACAGATGGCACTTTTCTTTATCTCTAAGCATGTGCCTGCTTGCCTGCAACATTTTATCTGACACTAGGGTTGCCACCTCATACTTTTAAACCCGAACACATACAGTTGTGCTCATAAGTTTACATACCCAGGCAGAATGTATGATTTTCTCATTTCTTTCACTTATGGTTAGTGTTTGGCTGAAGCCCTTTATTATCAATTAACTGTGCTTACTCTTATTAAATCATAATGACAACAGAAACTACCCAAATGACCCAATGATCAAAAGTTTACATATCCTGGTGATTTTGGCCTGATAACATGCACACAAGTTGACACAAAGGTGTTTGAATGGCTATTAAAGGTAACCACCCTCACCTGTGATCTGTTTGCTTGTAATTAGTGTGTGTGTATAAAAGGTCAATGAGTTTCTGGGCTCCTGACAGACCCTTGCATCTTTCATCCAGAGCTGCACTGACGTTGCACTGGATTCTGAGTCATGGGGAAAGCAAAAGAATTGTCTAAGGATCTGCGGGAAAAGGTAGTTAAACTGTATAAAACAGGAAAGGGATATAAAAAGATATCCAAAGAATTGAGAATGCCAATCAGCAGTGTTCAAACTCTAATCAAGAAGTGGAAAATTAAGGCTTCTGTTGAAACCAAACCACTGTCAGGTAGACCAACTCAGAATTTCGGGCACAACTGGGCTTTTTGTCAAGAGGAATGGGCAGCTTTACCATCTGACAAGATAAAGAGCCTCATCCACAAATACCACAAAAGCTTCAAGCTGTTATTGACGTTAAAGGGGGCAATACACTGTATTAAGTTAAATTTTGGTCTCATCACTACAAATTACTTTGTGCCAGAAGTTTTGAGGCTTGTCTCTGTGCTGTTTGGCGTATTGTAAATGGGATACATTGTGGCATTTGCGTAGCAATGGCTTTCTTCTGGCGACTAAACCATGCAGCCCATCTTTCTTTAAGAGCCTTCTTATTGTGCATTTTGAAACAGCCACACCACATGTTTTCTGAGAGTCCCGTATTTCACCTGAAGTTATTTGTGGGTTTTTCTTTGCATCCCGAACAATTTTCCTGGCAGTTGTGGCTGAAATTTTAGTTGGTCTACAAGACCGTGGTTTGGTTTCAACAAAACCCCTCATTTTCCACTTATTGAATAGAGTTTGAACACTGCTGATTGCCATTCTCAATTCCTTGGATATCTTTTTATATCCCCTTCCTGTTTCACACAGTTGAACTACCTTTTCCTGCATTTCCTTTGACAATTCTTTTGCTTTCCCCATGACTCAGAATCCTGAAACGTCAGTGCAGCACTGGATGAAAGATGCAAGGGTTTGTTAGGCCCCTTTCACACTGAGGCGCTTTCCTAGCTTTTTTGTGCTAAAAATATTGCTTCCAAAACGCTTCTAAAACACTGCCCATTAATTCCAATGTACCTATTCACACTGGGGCGTCATGCTGGTGCTGCGTTTAAAAAAGTCCTGCAAGCATGATTTTTTGTGCTTATTCTGAGCGCTAAAAATAGCGCATTAAAAACGCCCATATACATTGAAATGAATGTAAAGCGCTTTAAAAGTGCATTAAAAGCGCCAGCAAAACGCCCAGAGGTTGTGGAAAGGTCAAAATATCAGGAAGTAAACAGGATGTAATGTAGGGGGATGTGCTATTTATTTAATGCTAGTGCTTCAAAAGCGCTTCAAAAGCGCTTGAAAAACGCCTGGGCGTTAGCGCTACTTATAGCGCTAACGTGGGAAAAACGTGGCAAAAACGAGGTCACAACGCTTGATGTTTTGCGCACGTTTTTCAAACGGCTCAGTGTGAAAGTAGCCTAAGGAGTCCATAAACTCATTGACCTTTTATACACACACACTAATTACAAGAAAACAGATCACAGGTGAGGGTGGTTACCTTTAAAGCCATTCAAACCCCTTCGTGTCAACTTGTGTGCTTGTCATCGGGCTAGAATCACCAGGGTATGTAAACTTTTGATCATTAGGTCATTTGGGTAGTTTCTGTTGTCATTATGATTTAAAAAGAGTAAACACAGCTAATTGATAATAAATGGCTTCAGCCAAACACTAACCATGAGTGAAAGAAATGTTTTTGTGTTATTATTCATATTCTCCAAAAAATAGCCAAGAAATCATAAATTCTGCAAGGGTATGTAAACTTATGAGCACAATGGTATGAATTACAGGGGTTGTGAGGCTAATTCAATGCAGATAAAGCACCAAGTGAGTTTAATTATCACCTTAACCACTTGCTGACCACCCGCCGTGGCTTATCGGCGGCAAAGTGTCCCTTTATTGCAAACCGCCGTCACCTGACGGCGGCTGCAAGAACAAGTGTAGTGAGCGCATGCTGCCGGAGGCGCGCTCACACGCTCACTGTGTTTCAGGGGGGGGGCCAGGGAGCAGGTAGGGCGGACATGATCTCCACAGGCTACCCGCGATGGCTCCCCCACAGTGAAAGAACGGAGGTCCGTGTATGTCAGTGGTTCTCAACTCCGGTCCTAGGGACCCACTAACAGGCCAGATTTTAAGTATTGCCTTGGGGAGATGCAGACTACAACACTGTAATCAATGAACAGCAAATTATATCACCTGTGATGTATTTCAGTTATCCTGCAAACCTGGCCTGATAGTGGGTCCCGAGGACCGGAGTTGAGAACCACTGGTGTATGTAAACACGGATCTCCGTTCTGACAGAGGGGGAAGGGCTGTGATCACAGGCTTCTTGTATATGGAAGCGTGATAACTCCCCTCCCCCGCCAGCCCAGCCCCCACACAGTAAGAACACACTGAGGGAACACAGTTAACCCTTAGAGCGCCCCCTCCAGGTTAGCCCCTTCACTGCCAATGGCATTTACACAGTAATAAGTGCATTTTTTATAGCACTGATCACTGTATAAATGCCAATTGTCCCAAAAAAAGTGTCAAAAAAGTGTCCGCAGCAATATCGCAGTACCGCTAAAAATCGCATATCGCTGCCATTACTAGTAAAATATTTAAAAAAAATAAAAACCCCATAAATTAATTCTCATCATTCATAAACGCGGCAACTTTTGCGCAAGCCAATCAATAAACGCCGATTGCGATTTTTTTTTACCAAAAATATGAGGAAGAATATAAATCGGCCAAAACCAATGAAAAAAAAAATGTTTTTTTATATATTTTTTTTTGGATTTGTATTTTAGCAAAAAAGTAAGAAATATTGTTTTTTTTTGCAAAATTGTCACTGTTTTTTTGTTTATAGCAGCGATCAGAAATGACGCAGAGGCGATCAAATACCACCAAAACAAAGCTCTATTTGTGGGAAAAAAAGGACGCAAATTTAGTTTGGGTACAATGTCGCACGACTGCGCAATTGTCAGTTAAAACGACGCAGTGCCGAATCGCAAAAAGTGCTCTGGTCCTAAACTGGGAAATCCTTCCGGGGCTGAAGTGGTTAATCAGCCACAGAACCTGTGTAATTAATATGTGTTTGGGTTTAAAGGGATGAGGTGGCAACCCTAGCTGACACGCCTCCTCCCCCTGCATTCCTTGGGCTTCACTCATCTTGGGTTGCTCTAAGGCAGAAAAGAGTGCCATCTGCCAAAGCAGCCTTCTCCTTGCTAGCTGCGTTGTCAAGCAGCCATGAAGGGAGAAAGGGTGCCCTGTCTGATCTCACAGTTAGCAGTAAGCTAGCTATACATTGCTGACCATACATACCTTAAGCTCAGCCTGCAGGCTGAACAAAACAAATCAAACAGAGTCCCTCCATTCATGCTAAACAGTGCAGATGAATGAATCTGCAGTGCCGGCTATTGTAGTCTGACAGAGGGCCTGGGGATGTCAGAATACCTGAACAGTGGCTGTATCTGAGTAGTTGCAACAGCTGAAGAATGACAAATTTCTAACGCCCCTTTGATTTTTCAATTCAAGGTTGTCATGGGGGAGGGTGCCGACATGACCATCCATAAAGTAAATTTTGGCCAGGTCATCAGGGACCAAACAAAATTTGCTCAGTGTATGGCCAGCTTTAGGCAGCACATTGGACGATGGAACAAATACTACATGTACTTTGTCCCTTGCATTAAAGTGAAACTTCTTTAAATTAGTACTCTATACATAACTAATAATACTATACAGGAAGAAATTGAGTCATCCAGTAGCATAGCCAGGCAGGAGAGCCAGCTTAGTGACCTGACTTTTTTCTGCTGCTTTCAAGTAGCACAGCCTGGTCACCTCCTTACCTCAGCTTGTGATTAGACAATAAAGGAACAGCAGCCTAATGATGAGGTCTCCTCTCTGCTCATTCAGCTCTCTCCTCCTGTAAGCTTGCTTCTTAGCACAACATTTGCATACAGCACACCTAATAAGCTCTTAGTGTTTTCCCTTCCTCTCCCAGTTTGTTCTACTAATCTATACGTATACCAAGTCAAATTCATGTAATATTTTTAATGCACATGCAGCAGTATTTATTTATTTGATATCTGTGTGAAAGTAACGTTTAATCCTGTATTCAAATTTATATCACTGTACTGCCTTCTCAGAGAGAAGAAAGGGCGCCGCTCCCACCAACTCAGTGCATTAGTATGAAGATGAATGGGGCCTCAGCCAGCGCCGCTCCAGCCATGCCCCCTAACATGTTTTGCCCCGCTCACCGGGCCTTGGCCACAGAGATACATGAAAACATGTAAGGGGTAAAGCCCCTACATACTAATGCACTTGGTTGGTGAGTGGTGGACGTTCTTCTCTCTGCCTATACTCTTACACCTCTGAATGGTGCACTGATGCCAGCTCCCTTCACTGCAACCGGTGGGGAGATCTTTGTTTCACTGCAAGTTTCATTTGGATCACTATACTGCCTTGTGTTTTGTGCAGGTGGAGTGATGAAGTCCTGCTCCTTCAAGTCATTCTGTGACCGGGCACTGCAAGGTGGCTCCAAAGCTCCTGGCGTCAACATTCAATGCTGCTTCTCCAACAACTGCAATAGTGGCAGCCAGGGATCTAGTAACCAGATCAGTGGCAGCTATGTACGTCTTCTAGTGGCTCTTATGTTAGGTTTCTGCCTCTTGGTCATCAGCTGATTGATGTTCCTCAACTCCAGTCCTTGCCTACCAACTATGAACATGCCTGAAAAGTTTATCTGTAGGTACAGATGGAGCGAACTTGTTTACACTCAAGAAGTGCCGCTATGGAAAGCAGGTGTTGGTTTCTGTGCTTTAGATTAGGCGCACTAAACTACACCAAAGAGCCCCAACTGGTGTTTAGCTAACTTCTGGACTGTATGATGTTTAACCAACCTCTCAACTAAATGTCTCTACAATTGGTTAAAGGAATTGTCCCCATTTGAAAATTGTTCTTCAGTTTATGTCCACTCAAGTCTTGATCCATGGATGTCTCCATAGTAACCAGAGCTATGTTTTTCATTAGGAAGACTAAAAATATGCAAAGATCTGTTAACAGTAGCAACCAATCAGAATTTAGTATATTGGTATAAGGTCAAAGAAATGTAATTCTGAAGGCGGCTATGGCTATAGTTGTAAAAGAGCAGTGTGTACAGCATGCTGTTGTGAACCATTTGTAAAGCTTTTGGCAAGCTTCGAAGCATCTACAAAACTCTTCAATTCCACCTTGGAAATGTTAAACACAGATCTTAATAGGAGTGCTGTCACTTAAAAAAAAACTACTAGCATATTTCAGCAGGTTTTCAACAAGCTTTAAGTTGTGACTGTTTTTATTTATTTATTTATTTATATTTTTAATTTATTGTTTAAGATGAAAGTCAACATTCCCATTCAGGGCTTGTTTAGATGTCAGGTAGCCCCTTCCACATTCACAGTTGACAGGCAGATAGGAGGTGATATGTTGCTTGCTTTTACTTCCCCCAGGTCACACATTTTAACAAGCCCTAATACCCTTACTGAAGATAAAGGCTTAAACAAAGCTTTCTGAAAGCTCTACAAATACATTGCAGCAGCGGCCCATCCATAATGGACGCCGTCCCCCTAATCTCCATGCGGGGAGCTGGACGTATAGAGTTCTATGGGTTTTTTTTTTTTGCGAAGCACATGATTAGAGCTGGAGATTCTAATTGACTTCAAAAAGGGTATGCTCGGGGCGCAGAGCTTGTTTGCCGCTCTGCTCCAAAAAATGGGGCCCCAACCGCTACTGCATTCTATGCACATTGCTCTGATGCAAGCTAAAGCCTGTGTTAACAAGGCAGCATGTCCATCCCTGCTATACTGCAATGCAGTATGTAGAAACATTACTTTGGCCTCATATGAAAGTGTCTATCTGAATGGAAAGTGCTTGCATCCCCTATGACAACCAACCAGATTGCTGCTGCTATATAGGCAGACCATAGATGGTGCGGATTTCTTTCCTTACAAAATTTACATGATTCCTCCATCAACACAGACAGTGTTGACAGGGGAATCCCTCCTGCCGAGCAATTGTCTTCTCCTGGCGGGGGGGGGCAGGAGCATGTGGGAGAAGCTGTCCTCACCGGGAGAAGAGAGTGATTATCGCTAGCCGTTATAGCAGCCGATTGCGATAACCACAAGCAAATCCAGCAGGCTGGTTGTACCCAAGCTGATCAATCAATCAACTTGGTACATTCAGCCTGCCCATTAAGGGCCCATTCACACCTGAGCGTTTTGTAGCTCAAATATGCTTGAAGCTACAAAACGCTGGAGGGGAAAAAATCAATGATTTTCTATGGAGATGGTTCACATCTCCACTCAAAAACGCCTGAAACCAAACGCCCTAAGCTCAAACTACTCCCGGAGGTATTTTTGTCACGCGAATTGGGCATATTCCTGCATTTCTGGCCAATTTGTATTGCCATTCTAGCGATGTAAAAGTGTCAGTTGCGCGTATTAGCGTGACATCGGCGTTTGCAAACGCGCAACGTCGCACTAAAAAATGCGATACAAGACACTTCAAAAACGTGTTGCTCGTGTGTGAATGCAACCTAATGGTTCGAATCTCGGCCAGTTCCTGCTGAACTGGCGGAGATTCAAACCATGTATAACCGGCCTAAGTAGATGAAATGAAAACTGTAGCTAATAGGAACAAAGTAGATTACTCTACATATACATTCATAAATGAGGCCAGTACTGTATGGAATGCGTAGTCTGATCTATTGTTCAACCTGAAAGATGGCATGTTATGTACATGTGATATGTGGAATATGTATTTCTGTAACATTAAAATTTGAATTGAAATTTCTGAATCATATAATCCATGTACAGGTTTGTACTGCTGCACTGAGCCTTCACTGTATACACTGCCCCCCATGACATACTGATGGCCATAGACTGCATGAAAACGCATTTAAAGCTGAACTTCAACATTACCTTCTATCTTGCGTTGGTATACATGCTCCTCTCCTTTACTGAAATTGCTTATTCTGATTTCACTGCACACTGTAAGCATTTCAGTGTGCATTAGAAGCTGCAGCAAGTCAGAAAAAGCCTGTCACACTTCCTGGCTGGAAGGCATCAACCATCATCTAGGTTTCTCCTCCCTAGCCTTACTATCCCTGTCCCACCCCTTTCATTAATTGGAAGCATACGATAACGTTTTTTTTTTTTCAATTTAGTTCCACTTTAACAGTGACGGGATGTTTACATATTATATATTTAAACCTTAATCCCAAAATTGTTTCTGTAACTGTTTAAAAGTGTTAGCTGGAGTTGGGCTTTAACTTAGTAGTCACTTATGTAAAGTCCAGCTAAATCTACTTGTCCATGTACCACTACCCTCTCCCTAGGTTGACAATACTACTGTCCAAGGGTGGCTGTGTTACTCTCCATAGATACTGTGGACGTGTGAGTGTAGCCACTCGTGTGTCTTACTACCCGGATCACCAGGTGAAAATAAAGAGAAAAAAAACAAAACAAAAAAGAACTAATGCACATCTAAGGATTGGTAAACTGCAATATAATATATATTTGTTTATGGGATTAGATACACTTTAATTGGCTACTCGGGATAATGTCTCCACTTTTGGTTCAGGTGTTCTGTCAGAATCGGTGGCCCATCAAATTTTGTAACGGTAGTGACGTTCCGTCGCGGCCATCTTGGTACACCTCGCACTCGTCCGCAGTAAGCCTACAGTCAGAAGTTGGCAAGAGGACATCTTTTTACACCCACTGAAGTTTTGCATTTCACTCTTATATTTAACAGTAAACTGAGCTTATATAGTGAAATGGAGTATTTTGAAATCCGTCAGTGCTAGTTCACACCAGATGCAGTTCCATGCACTTTTTTTCTGCACTAAAAATGCATGCACAGTGTTTTCCATGTATTCCAATGGCTCTAGTTCACACTAGTGCAATCAGTTTCCGGTGCAGAAAAAATGTAGAACATATAGTTCACATTAGTGCAGTCAGTTTCCGGTGCAGAAAAAATGTAGATCATATAGTTCACATTAGTGCAGGCAGTTTACGGTGCAGAAAACATGTAAAGCATATAATTCACATTAGTGCAGTCAGTTTCTGGTCAGTTTTCGGTCAGTTTCCGGTGCAGAAAAAATTTAGAGAATATAGTTCACACCAGTGCAGTCTGTTTCTGGTCAGTTTCCGATGCAGAAACAATGTAGATCATATAGTTCGCATTAGTGCAGGCAGTTTCCGGTGCAGAAAAAATGTACAGCATACAGTATAGTTCACACCAGTGCAGTCAGTTTCCGGTCAGTTTCCGGTGCAGAAAAAATGTAGAGCATGCTGCATTTTTTCTGCATAGAACTGTACTGGAACATAGCAAATTGTATCAAAAACTCACTGGAACTGCGTATGGTGTGAACACAATTTGCTATATTCCAGTACAGTTCCGTGCAGAAAAAATGCAGCATGCTCTACATTTTTTCTGCACCGGAAACTGACTGCACTGGTGTGAACTAGAGCCATTGGAATACATGGAAAACACTGTGCATGCATTTTAGTGCAGAGAAAAAGCACACAGAACTGTATCTGGTGTGAACTAGCAGACTGTGTTGATGTTGAATTGCAGCAGTGTTCTGTCAGATTAGCAAACCTGTGAGATCAGCAGGCTTGTCGCTGCTTTTCAAATTCAACAAACAGTCTGATGGATTTCTAAATACTATATTTCACTATTATATCTCAGTTTACTGGTAAAAATAAGTGTGAAATGCAAAACTTTGGTGGGTGTAAAAAAATGTCCGCTTGCTGACTTCTGACTGTAGGCTCAATGCGGACGAGTGCGGGGTGTACCAAGATGGCTGCAACCGAACGTCACTTCCATTACAAGGTTTGATGGGTCGCAGATTCTGACGGAACATAGGCTTTATAAATCAGACCCTTGGAGTCATTGTTGCACCTTATTTTGTCTACTAATTATATAGGAAACCCTTCTGTGGCTCACCTCACTTGGCCACTATATACAGTATTTAGAGATTCCTCCGTGTATCTGCTCTGTTTCTGTAGGGAGGGTCCACAGTATGATCTACCTAAGCTTCTGAATTTAGAATTCATCAGATGTTTCTCCAAGTTTATAGTGGCTGAGAAATTTAATACAAGCTACTTCCTCCTGCTTTTTCAACTTCCATGGAGTCAATGAGTCACATCTGTAGTTGCTGTACAGTGAGAAGGTTGTGAGTCGTTCCAGATGAAGTATAAGTGTAAGCACATGTGCATACTTCTTCCAAAGCTATCCCACCAGATACTGGGCTAACAACAGCCTGAGGACAACTCAAAGCAGTCACAGCTCGAAATTGTATTATGAAACGATGGGGATAATGATTGTCATATTGTATTAAACAGCCATTGTCATGTTGCCTTCTGTAGCAGGGAGTGTGAAAAAAATCCCCTCCAATATTCTGAGCATGCACTACAGGAAATCTGTACTGTAGGGAATATGAGAGACACCACTGCTAACCTCCTTCTTAAAATGCTAGTTTCCTGACTGTATTGAGCCTTAATTGGTTGTAAAGGTTTGCATTTTTTAAATAAAAATAAGCATGTCATACTTACCTGCTCTTTGCAAGGGTTTTGCACATAGCAGCCCCGATTCTTGCCTTCTGGGGTGCCCCACTGGTGCTCCTGGCTCCTCCTCTTCACCGGGTGCCCCTACAGAGAACAGCTTTCCATGGGTCCTGCATCCATTGACACAGACAGCAGGACTTGGCCCTGCCCCCAGCTCTCAAGCCACTGGATTTGATTGACAGCAGCGGGAGCCAATGGCTCCTGCTGCTATCAGTCTATCCAATGAGGACAGAGACAGTGGCTGGAGCCGCAGGGCTGGTGCATGTCACTGGGATGGATGGGTTCAGGTAAAAAAAGGGGGGCTCTGGGGGCAGCTGCAGCAAAGAAGGTTTTTCACCTTAATGCATAGAATGCATTAAGGTGAAAAACCACAAGACTTTACAACCCCTTTAAAGTGTCACTAAACCCACATCATAAAAAACTATCAATACATGCTGTATTACATGCTGTTCATACTTACTCAGCCACTATGAGATTTGTTTTCTGTATTCTGCATAAAAACCTGGATGATCCTGCTGCTATCTCCACCTTTTGTCCAAATCCCCAAGCGGAGTTCCACTCGTTTTTCATTTATTAAAAGTCAGCAGCTACAAAAAGTGTAGCTGCTGACTTTTAATAAACAGTAACTTACCTGTCTCCCGGTCCAGCGATGGCTGCACCTGAAGCCTCGCTCATCTCCCCCTCCTCCCTGCGGTGCTGTCATTGTAAGTATTGGCACCGGCACGCACTGCGCATGCGCGAGTCGCGCTGCACGTTCCTAGTGGCCAGGCAATCTTCTAGGACTGGTGACGTGTGCCAGAAGATTGCCAGAAGGGAGGGGCCACCTAGGGGGAGAGGAGGAGTCGCCTAGGCGGCCCAGAAACGGAAGGCGGAAGAGGGACAGGAAGTCCCTCTGAAACCTGGGGACACACTCCCCCCCCCCCCAAAAAAATGACATGCCAAATGTGGCATGTAAGGGGGCGAGAAGTGCTTAAAGCAGAAGTTCCATTTTTGGGTGGAACTCCGCTTTAAGCAAAGTATTTTGCAGCTGTGGCGGCAACTCTGCACATGCTCAGTTTTCAGTTTCTATGCTGAGCATTTCCTCCCTATCACATCTGAGCAGCCCATGTGACTATAGAGTCACATATGCGGATGTATACACAGTGGTAAAGCCCCTACCCTCCCTCCTCCTCCATGCCCACTAACCAGCTTAACACAATGGGGGCAGGATATTACATGTAGATTGATGATGGCCTTACCTCCCATTTATTCTAAGACACAGGCTGGAGGGGCGAGACACAGCCTGTGCCTGGCAGAAATCTGCCCACACCATGTTATTGCCAAAAATAAAAAAGATTTGATTTCATATATATATATATATTTGTATGACAATGTATTGATATGAATTGATATTAATTATTTATTTTTACTCTGTATCCCATAGGTTGTTTTTTTTTATTTTGAACATTTTACCAGCAACAGAGGACTAGAAGCTCCTCCTGCTTATATTTCCCTGCAGACAGGCTGTAAGACTATTTTATTAAAATAGCTACAGTGCCATCATTCATATACAGAAATAGAAGGGACAATGTAAATTAAACAGTGTGTGTTTAGTATCACTTTATTAGTTTCTGCATCAGGTGACCCAGAACAATCACGCAGATTAAAAACCCAAAGTGACATCAGGATTTATTATCTGAATACTTGTTCCACATCAGTGACTCCAGATCATAGGTGTGCGCAGCCAATTGCATTAGGGTGTGCACCCCAAAGCTCAAACACACATGCCTTTCTCTGCAGCCTCAGCTGCACTGGACAATGAAAGAATGGAAGTGCTCTGTGCTGAGCGACTTCCTGTTCATTCAAAAGCTGAAGCATGGTAAACACAGTTTACAATGCTTTGGTTACGAATAAACTCAGTGAGTGAGTGTCATCATTGTGTTCATTTAGAAAAGGAAGGCGATCGTAAATTACATATTTGCTAGCCCCTTCCGCCACTCTCAATCCTGAAACATCTCCCGCAGCAGCTGGAGGGAGAGGAGGGAAGCTAGCAGCACTGCGGGGTGGGGGCAACACGGGGGAAGCCCAGGCAGTAGGGGGAATCAGCACTCCATGTAGTGATTAGGGTGTGCCCAGGCAGACCCCTTGCGCACGTCTATGCTCCAGACGTATTGAGGACTCGATGGGCAGTGATCTGGCATTTTCAGAAGTCAAGGTTGGCAATAGGTGCCTGAATATTCTCCCAGTATAGGTTACTTTTATGTTATCGAAAAGACAATGTGCAGTGCGCATGGGGTTGTACCAGAGCCTGATGCCACCCAAGGTGGCCATTTCTGTCACCCCCTCTTACCACAGCAAAGATGAGTGCCTCAAACGATAGTGCTGCCTGCACACACAGGCAGTCAACTTGGTGATGCTAAGCTTGTTAAAAGTGCAGGCTCATTGTCACCGAGCAAAATTTCCTGCCCAGACGCTGCACCATTTGTGCTCAACAATGCTAAACCTGCACTTTTGACAGGCTCTGCATCACTAGGGAGGCTTAACCAGACAGGGAGTTCATTAATGCTAAGCCTGTGGTGCGACCAGTATGGACACTTCAGCCTAAGTGCCGTTCTTACCCTGCCTCCACGAGGGCCTCCTTGACCCCATGACCGTCATGGTCCTGAGTGTACAATAGTAGCAAGCAACCAGCTAACACTTTAGTTACAAGTAGTCATCTAACAAAAGATGAAAGCGGTCTGCTTACTGCTGGTATGAAAAGCGTAAATACTTGTTTTGTTTTTATTGCTTTATTTATTAGAAACACAATAGAAAATTCTTAATACCTATGTATGACAAATACATATACAACCATACATTTACTAAAAATCTTTCCTAATGAAAATCTTTCCTAATGAATACAAAATGTATGCGATCTTAATTACTTAAGTCCATCAGGGCCACCAAAAGTGGTAACAAGTGTGACTAGGTACCACTGCATCTGTGAAATGTTTTTTTCACCTGATAGCGACCTTCTCAAACAGAAAGTGGTGACTCATAAATGGTGATCAGAGAAGTGGCGGCCCATTTATACGGGGCACCGCCCCCCTAATCCATGTGCCCGGCCCCTAATCTACATGAAGCGCGCCGGACACATGGATTCCAATGTTTTTTTTTTTTTTTTAAGAAGAAGAACATAATTAGAGCCAGAGGCTCTAATTGGCTTAAAAAGGGTGGGCTCGGGGCACAGAGCACCGCACCCTGAGCCCACCCAGTTGTGTGACAATAGCAAATTAATTTTCGCTATTGTCTTCCTGATTTTCCTCCTGGCTAATCAGGAAGGGGGTCCTGAGATCCAATTGGCCGGGAGTCTCAGGACTTTCAGTTCGGCCGGGAGGAGAAGCAATGTCCCCGGAGCGAGGAGCAGCAGCCTTACCCCGGATCCTTGTCATCTGCCTCCTAAGGTAAGGAGGCCTCTGATCGCCACCCTACCGTCCATCTCCCGTGTTTGGGGGTTGATTGCCCCCTTCACGTCCGTCTCCTTCGTGGGGGGTGGGATCGCCGCCCACCCATCCGTCTCCCGCGGGGGGTGTCATTGGTTTGCTGCCCTCTGTCACGTTCCTGGTGGTCGAGTCTGACTTGTGCAGGGGACAACCTCTCTTACGGCCCTGGTTCAAGAACCCCTGGTAGTGTAGACAGGGAGCTCTGGAGCACGAGGGCTGGACTTGGTCACTGGTGGTATGTGAGGGTCTAGTGGAACTCATGCAGACAGAAGAATGGTGATATGGGCGGGGTCGGTAACAGGCTGGCAGTGCGGTACAGAAGGATCAGGCAGGTGGATGGTCAGGTGCAAGCAGGGTCAACAACGTGCAGGCAGCAGAGGTACAAAGGAGCAGGCAAAAGAATAGTCATAGACAGGCCGGGGTCAGGGCAGGCAGAAAGCAAACAAAGTCCAAGGAAAGCCGGGGGCACAGGTACAAGAAGTCTTTCAGGGTAAACGCTGGAATACAGGAACACTGTAGAACGGACAGCACTGGTTGCAGGGGGCTGTCTGCTTAAATGGCCATTTTGGCGCCAATGCCGGCGCACACGCGCGCAAGCGCACGCACACACTATGCGTGCCCGTGCATGGACATTCCAATGGCCACGGATGGCCCTCTTGGCCGGATGTCTTCTCCAGAATGACCTAATTAGCTCTCTGGCATGCAGGTTGTTCTCTGACTCCCAAGAGCTTTCTTCAGGCGCATAGCCCTTCCACTTCACCAGGAACTGAATAATGCCCTCTCTCTTCATGCAGTCGAGGATGGTCTCCACCTCGAACTCCTCCTCTCCACCCACTAAGGCTGGTTCTGGTGGGGCTGTATTGCGCCCAGGGAAGAGATCTTTGACCACTGGCTTAAGCAGGTTCACGTGGAAAACTGGGTGAATGTGCAGAGAAGGGGGTAGGTCCAGCTTAAAGCCTCGTACACACAGGACGACGATCGTACGTATGATCGTCGCAAACCGTATGTTGCATAATGTAACTTGCATACTGACTGCACTACACGATCGTACAACCACAGAAGAACATTCAGGTGCATGTAATAGCATCCGGCCGTTCCTGACTTCGGAGCATGCGTGTTTAGCACAATACAACTTGTTGTACCAACTGCTCTGTACACACGATACAACGGTCGTATGAGCGCTTGTTGGTACGACCAAGTTTTCTAGTCTGCTCATACAACTTCCTTGTACGACCGTCGTATGTTCAACTGTTCTAATCGCGCATACGAACGATCGATATCGCATATAACGGTCGTTAGTATGACCTGTTGTATACGATCGTTGTCCCGTGTGTACGAGGCTTTAGACTCAGTCTGTCCGGACAGTATGGTCTTCGGCTGACTTGGCACCATCCACAGACAGCAAAACCACCACTAGATGTCAACATACTACAGAAACTATTTTAACCTGATGCAGCTCAATACAAGACATTAAAAATACATGAAAGCGGGGCATCAGTATTACAAGTACAGTGGAACCTCACATTGCGAGTAACGCGGTATACGAGCATTTCGTAACACAAGCTATTTTTTTTTTAAAATCCTGACTTGCTTTGTAAGCCACATTTAAGGTGGCAGTGTCTCTTGTGGTCTGTTGCACATGTGGATGGATGCTGTCTGCGTGATTTTTTAATTGGGAATCACATATGGAGAAGATGTTATTGTAACAACCTCCTTACTTTATACCCTGAATCATTTATTGAGAGCTCTCACCTTTCTAACATTTCTTTGGACTTTACACTTGAAACATTTTCATATATGCTGTGAACTACTTTATTATTTTTAGTATTATAATACTAAGTGTTAGAGTGACTCTGTTCCTTTATACAGTATCTCACAAAAGTGAGTACACCCCTCACATTTTTGTAAATATTTTATTATATCTTTTCATGTGACAACACTGAAGAAATGACACTTTGCTACAATGTAAAGTAGTGAGTGTACAGCTTGTATAACAGTGTAAATTCGCTGCCCCCTCAAAATAATTCAACACACAGCCATTAATGTCTAAACCACTGGCAGCAAAAGTGAGTACACCCCTAAGTGAAAATGTCCAAATTGAGCCCAAAGTATATATATTTATTATTACCATTATTTTCCAGCACTGCCTTAACCCTCTTGGGCATGGAGTTCACCAGAGCTTCACAGGTTGCCACTGGAATCCTCTTCCACTCCTCCATGACAACATCACGGAGCTGGTGGATGTTAGAGACCTTGCACTCCTCCATCTTCCGTTTGAGGATGTCCCACAGATGCTCAGTTGGGTTTCGGTTTGGAGACATGCTTGGCCAGACCATCACCTTTACCCTCAGCTTCTTTAGCAAGGCAGTGGTCATCTTGGAGATGTGTTTGGGGTCGTTATCATGTTTGAATACTGCCCTGAAGCCCAGTCTTCCGAAGGAAGGGGATCTTGCTCTGCTTCAGTATGTCACAGTACACGTTGGCATTCATGGTTCCTTCAATGAACTGTAGCTCCCCAGTGCCAGCAGCACTCATGCAGTCTCAGACCATGACACTCCCACCACCATGCTTGACTGTAGGCAAGACACGCTTGTCTTTGTACTCCTCCCCTGGTTGCTGCCACACACGCTTGACACCATCTGGACCAAATAAGTTTATCTTGGTCTCAGCAGACCACAGGACATGGTAATCCAGTAATCCATGTCCTTAGTCTGCTTGTCTTCATCAAACTGTTTGTGGGCTTTCTTGTGCATAATCTTTAGAAGAGGCTTCCTTCTGGGATGACAGCCATGCAGACCAATTTGATGCAGTGTGCAGCGTATGGTCTGAGCACTGACAGGCTGACCCTCCACCCCTTCAACCTCTGCAGCAATGCTGGCTATTAGTCTATTTCCCAAAGACAACCTCTGGATATGATGTGGAGCACATGCACTCAACTTCTTTGGTCGACCATGACGAGGTCTGTTCTGAGTGGAACCGGTCCTGTTAAACCCCTGTATGGTCTTGGCCATCATGCTGTAGCTCAATTTCAGGGTCTTGGCAATCTTCTTATAGCCTAGGCCATCTTTATGTAGAGCAACAATTCTTTTTTTCAGTTCCTAAGAGAGTTCTTTGCCATGAGGTCCAATGTTGAACTACCAGTGACCAGTATGAGAGAGTGAGAGATAACACCAAATTTAACACACCTGCTCCACGTTCACACCTGAGACCTTGTAACACTAATGAGTCACGTGACATAGGGGAGGGAAAATGGCTAATTGGGCCCAATTTAGTCATTTTCACTAAGGGGTGAAGTTGTTTTGAGAGGACAGCAAATTTACACTATTATACAAAATGTACACTCACTACTTTACATTGTAGCAAAGTGTCATTTCTTCAGTATTGTCACAGAAAAGTTAGAATAAAATACTTACAAAAATGTGAGGGGTTTCCTTACTTTTGTGAGATACTGTATGTTTACAGCTAATGCAGGGACCATCACCTTGGTGAGAGCCTTGTGCTGCAATTTCACACAGATCCACTTTACATCTTTCAAATCTTGTACTGAAAAATAACATAGTAATGAAAAAGCAATCTTTTTCCCATACAATGTGTGAATCAGAAGGATTGAAATGAACTGTTTTCAAACTGTCAAAGTCTGGTCTGCAAGCAATCTGCAAAATGTTGTCATGTCATTAGGTTTTTCAGTTCACATAGTACCGGTTCACCTGCCCATCATGGAAGTTAGTAAAGCAGTCCATTGGACTCACTACTAGTAACTCGTACAGTATAAAAGTCTGCTTGTGGTCCTACAGTTACCATGGTCTTAGCTCCATTTTTTCCTGATGACTGGTGTGTTTAAATATGTGATAATACTGCAATAATTTACATGATTTTTTTATCACCTTCATTATTACTTTGTATCATCAGGAACTATTGTATATACAGTAATATTTTTTAAACAGATAATATTTTTTTAAAGTTTGATGTCTCCACGTCCACTGATTAATATAATTGGTAGCAATACATCTTCCTATAGAAGACAAGATATCAAAACCACACACATAAAGTCTGAAGATTAAAGTGGATGTAAACCTGATATATGAAATGCAGTGTTTACATATCTCTCTCCAAAGCCCTAAGTTCCGTGTCTTTCTGCTGCTCCGTCCTTCTGTTATCGGGATGGGTGCTATAAATAGATTAGCAGAGATCTGGTCTATTCACTGCACATTCCTTCCTTCCTTTGCCGATGTGGAAGGGGGGTGTACCATTTCTCCAATCAGCTACCACACAGTGCATGCCCAGACTTCACACCCACTGCTGATTAGGAAGAGAAAAATTCTAACACAATGTGCACTTTCTAAAGAATATAGAAAAAAGGATTGAGAGAGTAACTAGACTTTCTCAAAGAAAAGGACTTTGTGGGCACAACATGAGGCAGTACATATAAAAAGGGGAAGGTGTAGCCGTTTCCTTCCTTCCTTACACGTCACTTATCTGGTCTAGAGACGATTAGATAAATATCGTGGGTAGGGCTATTGTCTTCCTGCCTCGTCGTCTTTCTGTGCCTTGAATCCCGAAACCTCTCTCTATACATTTGTGACGTAAAGTATATAGTCCAAATGTAGGTGAAATTAGAAGTCTGAAATACACACACCAAAACTATAGAACAGAAGATATCCTTCTACATAACGATGGTTAATATAATTAGTCACCTGCACCTCTGTAGT
>BLSH010370155.1:1568260-1587062 GCA_018402905.1 Glandirana rugosa | reverse complement strand
TAGTGAGTGTACAGCTTGTATAACAGTGTAAATTTACTGTCCCCTCAAAATAACTCAACACACAGCCATTAATGTCTAAACCGCTGGCAACAAAAGTGAGTACACCCCTAAGTGAAAATGTCCAAATTGAGCCCAAAGTATATATATTTTGTGTGTCCACCATTATTTTCCAGCACTGCCTTAACCCTCTTGGGCATGGAGTTCACCAGAGCTTCACAGGTTGCCACTGGAGTCCTCTTCCACTCCTCCATGACGACATCATGGAGCTGGTGGATGTTAGAGACCTTGCACTCCTCCATCTTCCGTTTGAGGATGTCCCACAGATGCTCAGTTGGGTTTCGGTTTGGAGACATGCTTGGCCAGACCATCACCTTTACCCTCAGCTTCTTTAGCAAGGCAGTGGTCATCTTGGAGATGTGTTTGGGGTCGTTATCATGTTGGAATACTGCCCTGCGGCCCAGTCTTCCGAAGGGGATCTTGCTCTACTTCAGTATGTCACAGTACAAGTTGGCATTCATGGTTCCCTCAATGAACTGTAGCTTCCCAGTGCCAGCAGCACTCACGCAGTCTCAGACCATGACACTCCCACCACCATGCTTGACTGTAGGCAAGACACGCTTGTCTTTGCACTCCTCCCCTGGTTGCTGCCACACACGCTTGACACCATCTGGACCAAATAAGTTTATCTTGGTCTCATCAGACCACAGGACATGGTAATCCAGTAATCCATGTCCTTAGTCTGCTTGCCTTCATCAAACTGTTTGTGGGCTTTCTTGTGCATCATCTTTAGAAGAGGCTTCCTTCTGGGATGACAGCCATGCAGACCAATTTGATGCAGTGTGCGGCGTATGGTCTGAGCACTGACAGGCTGACCCTCCACCCCTTCAACCTCTGCAGCAATGCTGGCTATATGTCTATTTCCCAAAGACAACCTCTGGATATGATGTGGAGCACATGTACACAACTTCTTTGGTCGACCATGGCGAGATCTGTTCTGAGTGGAACCGGTCCTGTTAAACCCCTGTATGGTCTTGGCCATCATGCTGCAGCTCAATTTCAGGGTCTTGGCAATCTTATTATAGCCTAGGCCATCTTTATGTAGAGCAAGAATTCTTTTTTTCAGTTCCTCAGAGAGTTCTTTGCCATGAGGTGCCATGTTGAACTACCAGTGACCAGTATGAGAGAGTGAGAGATAACACCAAATTTAACACACCTGCTCCACATTCACACCTGAGACCTTGTAACACTAATGAGTCACGTGACATAGGGGAGGGAAAATGGCTAATTGGGCCCAATTTGGACATTTTCACTAAGGGGTGAAGTTGTTTTGAGAGTACAGCAAATTTACACTATAATACAAAATGTATACTCACTACTTTACATTGTAGCAAAGTGTCATTTCTTCAGTATTGTCACAGAAAAGTTAGAATAAAATACTTACAAAAATGTGAGGGGTCTATTCACTTTTGTGAGATACTGTATGTTTACAGCTAATGCAGGGACCATCACCTTGGTGGGAGCCTTGTGCTGCAATTTCACACAGATCCACTTTACATCTTTCAAATCTTAAATCAAATTACTGAAAAATAACATAGTAATGAAAAAGCAATCTTTTTCCCATACAATGTGTGAATCAGAAGGATTGAAATTAACCGTTTTCAAACTGTCAAAGTTTGGTCTGCAAGCAATCTGCAAAATTTTGTCATGTCATTTGGTTTTTCAGTTCACATAGTACCGGTTCACCTGCCCATCATGGAAGTTAGTAAAGCAGTCCATTGGACTCCCTACTAGTAACTCGTACAGTATAAAAGTCTGCTTGTGGTCCTACAGTTACCATGGTCTTAGCTCCATTTTTTCCTGATGACTGGTGTGTTTAAATATGTTAATTTACATTATTTTTTTATCACCTTCATTATTACT
Source organism: Glandirana rugosa (assembly GCA_018402905.1). Classification (NCBI taxonomy): domain Eukaryota; kingdom Metazoa; phylum Chordata; class Amphibia; order Anura; family Ranidae; genus Glandirana; species Glandirana rugosa. The sequence goes on along the minus strand of BLSH010370155.1, from coordinate 1,585,142 downwards.
TTGTATCATCAGGAACTATTGTATGTACAGTAATATTTTTTAAACAAATAATATTTTTTTAAAGTTTGATGTCTCCACGTCCACTGATTAATATAATAGGTAGCAATACATCTTCCTATAGAAGACAAGATATCAAAACCACACATATAAAGTCTGAAGATTAAAGTGGATGTAAACCTGATATATGAAATGCAGTGTTTACATATCTCTCTCCAAAGCCCTAAGTCCCGTGTCTTTCTGCTGCTCCGTTCTTCTGTTATCGGGATGGGTGCTATAAATAGATTAGCAGAGATCTGGTCTATTCACGGCACATTCCTTCCTTCCTCTGCCGATGTGGGAGGGGGGTGTACCATTTCTCCAATCAGCTGCCACACAGTGTATGCCCAGACTTCACACCCAGTGCTGAATAGGAAGAGAAAAATTCTAACACAATGTGCACTTTCTAAAGAATATAGAAAAAAGGATTGAGAGAGTAACTAGACTTTCTCAAAGAAAAGGACTTTGTGGGCACAACATGAGGCAGTACATATAAAAAATACTCTTTAGTACAATACTTGTTAAAACCACACACATAATAAAATCATAACAACACCCTACTAAACAGTAGGTCAACAGATACCCAATAACAGACATGGAGGCATGGATCCTCTCATATGAGATATATAGAAGTCCATCAATATGCAGAGAAAGCATGTGTGCTTGTCAATGCATTTTGCAAAAAAATGCTTCCTCAGTATATATTGTGTAGGTGCTGATTGAGCTTGAAGACCTGGGCTAACAGAAGGGGCCCACCCAGAGGAAAGGAACCTGATGTTAAATGGCGTCCAGCTCCCAAAAACCGGACTGGTGGGGACCCACCTCATCAGGGTAGCCAAAATGCCTGGTCACTCTATCAGAACAGAATGGTAGGTATTAATCCATGGGGGGGACTAGTGGGTTTACCAAAAAATGGATATGTGAATGAACCATAAAGCTCCAGCTTTGAATATCATATATACAATAACAACACCCCTCCAAACAGGAACTAGGAACAAGTGGAGCTTAGCCAGTCACCCGATTAGGAAATCCGCATATCATGGATGTCCCTGCCGCTCACTTCTAAAGAATATATAAAGCTAAAGACAGCAGATATACATGTAAAAACTATGTAGGGAGATTTGTTTATCATCTGAGGCTGATCACTTCACTGGGTATATGTGAGGGTTTACATCCACTTTAAACATTCATAAAGAGAGCAAATTAGAACATATGTGAATCATAAAATCTTTAGCAGTTAGAAAATTGCAGCACATAAGGTTTAGAGGTCCAGAACATGGAATATTGTCTAAACTTGACCTAACCTGGTCAAAAACCTTTCATGGGTAACAAGAGTGCTGAAGCAAAGCTGATTTGTGGTGCCTACAACTACCACTTTTCATCTTCAAACCAACCCCTATGTCCCTGTGGATCCCCCTTGGATCCTCATGCCGTGTAAGGTGTATCATGGTTTGATATTTCTGTTACATTTTTACTATTGTAACAACTTGGTTCTAAACAGGGATGCTATCAAATTTTGTTCTGATAGATGGTAACTAGCCTGGCTAATTGGTAGGCCGATTCACTGGCTTCTGCCCTAAAATCTGAATTTGGGTGCATCTCTCTTTTCTGTCACTAGGTGGCATTACTGCCTTTACATAAGAATGACAAGATCAAAGCGACTTCAGGTTATGAATAGTCATATTTTCTCAGCCAACCAGAGTAACTACTTTGCATGCTGTGATGGTCTATTTTAGGGGAAGGAGTCAGGTGATCAGAGTTCTTTAGCCCCAGGCTGAGGCCTGGGAACATTTGCACAGCAGCAGCTGAAGGTTAGGCCTGAAGCCTGAGGCCTAGCCATGTGGGTAGAGGCTCCGCCCAAAGGGAGGGGAGCCTGATCGTTGCAGAGGTTCTGCCTGAGGGAGAACCAAGTGTTGCCAGAGGTAAAGGGACAGAGGTAAAGGGGAAACTGTCGCCCTCAAGGGACAACGCTCCTCTTATCAGAGGCCAGAGTTCAGAGTCTGAGAGAGTACCAGAGCAGCCTTTTTCACTAAAAGGGATGGTGAAGAAGTTGGGAAAGTCTCAGTGGAAGTCAAGCTAGGGACCCAGCAGGATAGTGGGGGTGATGCTCAGAAGATACAGCAGTTGGCTGTGTGAAGTTTAAGGGACCCAGTGACAGTGGGAGTCCAAGGAGTCTTTTAAGAGAGACTGTCAGCTTAAGTTAATGAAGCTGCAGTGGCAGGCTGCGAGATGGAGGCCAAGTCCTACACAACGGGGATACCAAGTTTGGTATGTGTACAGATCTGTGTTGAAGTCAAAATACAAGTTTAGTTGCTAAAGGAAATGGCTCTTTCAGGCACGGTTCAGCTTTAAGGCATCCGGAGTTATACAACCAATATACTGTTCTATTTTTGTTAGTCTCAGAGTCTGCTAAATGCTTTTGCACCTGCTCAAAGGGTGTCCTGGCCTTAACCCTCTCTTCCCAGTTCTTCAAGAGAAAATAAACCTCTTTTGCATCATCAAAGTGTCTGGTGCCCAACTTAACCACTTCAGCCCCGGAAGGATTTCACACTTTAGGACCAGAGCACTTTTTGCGATTCGGCACTGCTTTGCTTTAACTGACAATTGTGCGGTCGTGCAACGCTGTACCCAAACAAAGTTTACGTCCTTTTTTCCCCACCAATAGAGCTTTCTTTTGGTGGTATTTGATCCCCTCTGCGTCATTTCTGATCGCCGCTATAAATAAAAAAGGAGCGACAATTTTGCAAAAAAAAAAAAACTGTTTTTTTTACTTTTTGCTAAAATACAAATCCAAAAAAAATATATAAAAAAACATTTTTTTTCATTGGTTTTCATCCTTATTGATTGGTTTGCGCAAATGTTGCCGCGTTTACAGATGATGAGAATTCATTTCTGGGGTTTTTTATTTTTTTATTTTTTACTAGTAAAGGCGGCGATCTGCGATTTTTAGCGGTACTGCAATATTGCGGCAGACATGTTGGACCATTTTGATACTTTTTTTGGGACCATTGCCATTTATACAGCGATCAGTGCTATAAAAATGCACTGATTACTGTGTAAATGCCATTGGCAGTAAAGGGGTTAACCTGCAGGGGGCGCTCTAAGGGTTAACTGTGTTCCCTCACACTGCGGCGGGCGGTCGGCAACTGGTTAATCTACACTACTTCTCACCCACTATGCCTAGTGACCCACTCTGTGAGAATGGATGTCAGCTCTCCCTGACTCTAAAGTTCACCATCAGCTCTTCAAATTTGGGGCCATAGGGCTAGATTTGGCGCCCAACGTGGGGCAAAGGCGTTGTTTCAGCAAGAATGCAACTACAAAGGGACTTTGTCTGGGAAGGTGGCAAGTAACATCTATATTCATCTGTGTTGCTGTTCATGCGGAAGTTGTGGGGAAGAGCCAATGTGTCTTATTGCTCATGGGAGAGTGTTGGCCTGGTCGTTTGTCACTTTGCACCAGTGTTGCAGGAGTTAAAACAGACTCCATTAAAGTTTTGGTACGCCGCAAGAGGAAGGAGGCGGGCACTGAAGTTCTGGGAGAACATGTGAACCAATCCCTTGGCAGGGGGAAGAGTTGCCACTCTGCAGAGAAAGAGACGCTGCTGCACCCACCGCCATTACCAGTACTGTCAGGACCTGTTATAGTTTGGGTTACCTGCTGGTGGCACTGTTGCTTTTAGCACCAGAGGATGTAGTTCTGGTGGCCACCAGCGGGTGTCTCCCAGCAGATGGACTTGCAGACAATCAGGATACACCTGATGTGGTCTGCTGGGCGTATATAAGCCCGCCCTTCACTAGGCTCAGTTTTTCAGTATTTCCTGCAAGCCGTGTTCTTGCCTGAGCCTGCTCTGTCCTGTACCTTGTAGCCTGACCCTGATCCTGATCCAGAGTCCTGTCCCCTGTGACCTGCTTCCTGCTGCTGCTGGCTTTCTGTTACCCTTGTCTCCCGTCTCTGCCTGTATTCTTATGTGTGTTCCCTTATTTGTAAGTAGTTAGTTAGGGTAATTATTGGGGTTTCTTTGTTTCAACTACTTTCCACCTTGCTTGTTTATTGTCACTGGTGCTGGTATTGGATGTGTGGCATTTTCTTAAATAAACATATTTTTCACTTATCCATATGGTCCTGATTCCTTAAGGTGCAGCCACTTGATCTGATTATTACCCTTGCTGGTTGCTTGCATCCTGACAAGTACACATGCTGTGATACTGTAATCAAGTGGAGAGTATGGTGCAGTTTGGAGTCTCGATTTCGGACTTCGAAGTCTACGTTCCGGGCATCAATCTACCCCCATGGGTGTTACAGGTGAATAGGGACAAGTGTTTTGCCATTCCAGCTCAGGAATCTCCTGAGAACCCTGCTGCTGTCGCACAGCTTACTGAAGTGGCTGCCCCTTCAACTATTGTAGCTGCTTCAAAGTCAAGTAGCCCAGTTATCTCCCGGGGCCGCAGTCGGGCCCACCTATGTTCCTTGCTGATGGGGACTGTGAAACCTGTGGCCACGAAGGGAGCAGAGTTCAGAAAGTCTGCTGCTACCAGTTTAAAATTCAATCTGCTCCCGGCCGAAGAGTGTTCAACTGGATCAGATTCCGATATTTTGTCTGATCGGATCTCTGAACTGTTTTTGATAATGTGCCTTGGCCTGAGAGATGTTCTGAAAGTGACGATGAGCAGCAATGTGAGCCTACAGAGGAGGAAACCATGTCTCTACAATCCAAACCTCCAGTATGAGTCCTAAATTGTCTGCATCTACATCTTATGTTCCCTGTCATGCAAGTTCTTCTTCAAAAAAAAAAGCAATAGGAGCATCGTGCTAAAACTGCAGAGGTTGCTGTGCAAAAGCCAGTGGAAATTGCTGGTCCTGTTCTGAGTAAAGTATCATATACATCATATAAAGTGCAATGTTGCTGTTGTACAGTAGAAAAAGAAGAGAAAGTTGTGCATAGCCCATGGCAGGGGCTTAGAATCTCACCGTTACTAATCTGGGACTGTGATTGTCATATCTTCCCAGACTGTTTCATTGCTCAAGACCTAATCAAGTTGATGTACAACACTACATCTCCACCACTGGGTCCACAGGGAGACCCATCCAGTTACCTGATTCATTGTGAATTACAAATATGTGTTTGGTGGAGTTGTGTTGATTTGCTGAAATTGCTCCACCCCTGAAGAAATAGTGTGCTACTGTTTAGAAAAAATAATAATAAATGTATCTACGTCCTATTAAGTTAATTACAAGAGAGAGGAATTTGGAGGCAGTTGGGGACTTTCATGGTACATAATTGACTTACAAACATGTTTTTTGTTTTATACAAGTATAAATTTATTAGGAAATGCATAAGACACAGCCCATAAGAGGGCGGACATATACCACATGTGCATATACAAACATTTGCTGTCCTATGACAGTCTCTGAAATGAGCCGTGAGGAGAAAAAATGTAATGACCCTAACACAAGGTCATATGTTCATATCCGTCTAACAGCGAACATGTTTCGCGGTGAACTGCTTCTTCAGGAGTACAATTTCAGAAGTATATTTATTCTAGAAATGAACAAACAAAAAGCATAAACATCGATAATTTGACAAAGCAAAAAAAGAGACATAACATCATTACTAGGGATCCAAAATCCATCAAACCAATCAAAAACTGGTTAGTGGGGCATATCCCAGGTCTATAGGTTAGACATATATATATATATATATATATATATATATATATATATATATATATTTACATTGCCATATCAAACCACACTAGTCTACAGTCAAGGGGGAACACCGGTACTCACCTGAGACAGAGCCCAAAGTACTGCTGCAGGTCAGCAAAGATAGTATAGAGGTATAAAATAATACACACCTACAAACGTGTCATAGAACAGATACACATGGCGGTGGGGGCTGGTGAATCAGGACCATCTCAATACAAGGAGCCACAGGAACCGTGGAACATAATCTATAAAATATACAGGTGTATAGAAGCCATGCATAAGACCGATAAATAGCCTACATCAAGAGTATGCTAAAACATCCAGAAAATACACTCACCTTATGAATCAAAATTGATGTGATCAAGTATAGCAGGCAAGAACCATCATAAGCCTTTCAGGGATACAAGGTTAGATAATTGTGGGGCATCACAGTCAGCCTCACCTAAGTAGAGCCAGCCACTGTCAAAAGTACCCCAAATTCATGTCACATCACGGGTGTAGAGCAACCAAAAGGTCCCTAAGTATAAGGATACACACACTGTAAGAGTACAGACCAAGTAATAGCCAGGACATCCACCATGTATCTCTCCAAGGGGGACACATGGATTGAGTTAAGCCAGTCAAAGATAGCCCCTACAAACACAGCAGATGTCAGAGCACGCCTCACCGCCGCCAAAACCGCCATGTGACAATGAATGGGAGACGCTCCCATTACATACATCTCTGGATCCTATCCAGCTGATGACAACAGCACGGCGCCGAGGTGCCGGCTGATGACATTACCGGACACGATCACGGACTGCGCATGCGCACAGCACCCCTGAAGAAAAGTTGCTGTGGGGACATTCCTGCTCTGGCGATTCTGCTGGACTGTGCTTTGAGATGCCAGCAGTTGCAGGGAGTGCCCCCAACTGAGTCATGCTGGCCTGTGTTCTGGAATCGACAGTGTGCCTCCCTCTAAAAAGGGACATGCTGATTTGAAGTTGAGCGATTTCAGCATGTCTTGTTCTTCATAAATGAGGAAAGCTAGTCTCAGTCCCCAGCTGGGTGAGGACAGACTGAGACATTTCTTTAAATGCAAAGGGACCTTGTGGGCCAAGAAGATGGGACATTTTCAGCCAGACTTTGGTCCCTTGCATGATTGCATGGCAAATTGCTGTCTACAGCCATTCACCTTGTCCCCGGAAGTAGGGTTTCCACATCATCCCTTTAATCCAGGACACACATAAATTAGACAGGTTCTGAGGCTAATTCAATGCAGATAAGGCACCAAGTGAGTTTAATTACCAACTTAATTGGCCACTGAACCTGTGTAATTAATATGTGTCCTGGATTAAAGGGATGACGTGTGCTAAAGGGGAAACTGCTGGTAAAGAAAGTGTTGATGGTGCCGTTGCATGAAACATAATAATATTAAACACTTGTGCCCAAGAAGTATATGATGTTTATATGGGGCTGCTGCTGTATGGATTGTCCCCACTAATGGGGCAAAGTAGGTGATTAAATAATAAACAGCACTTGCTACTCCCTAACTTCAATATTACTAATACCAAATTACACTATATTGCAATATATGTGAACTAAATATCCCTGTTTTACATTGCATAGTTTGCTGGGAAGGGTAAAGTAGTGTGCAGATCGTCTATTTGGTATTTGTAGTGTTAACATGTGGTCACACCCCTTTAGCACCTGGTAGTTCATTACATGTACAAGCTATTGGGATCTGAGCACAGGTACATCTTTATTCTGTTATATACAGATCAGTGACCGGATCTGAACCTAGTCCATCTCCCCCATCTTGTGTCTTTATGCCCCAGGTTGCAATATATCACCCAGGGGGGAATGATTTTTTTCTCAGCAAAAGTGGAGTTACCCTTTAAACTGGCATGAGTGGTCAGGTCTCTGTCTTGGTAGACTGCACATGGTACATATGTTCAGTAAGAAATTTCTAGGGACAACAATTGAAAAAATGTATCTATGCCTTAAAATCAGGAATAGTTGGTAATTATTTGTTATGTCCTCTCCATTTTTTTTAAAGTAAAGAGGACCCCTTCTCATAAAAGGACATGCTATGAAACCAAAGTGAAAAATGAATGCCTAGAAACATGGCAAATTAATGAAGATAGGAAAGACAGAGTAGACCTACAGCAAAACTCTCACCAGAATATTTTTTTGTTTTAGTAAGCGTAAACCCTTTTATATTACACAACTCACCTTATAGCTGGTGTACTCATATACCCTATACACATAGGCGTGCGCACATAGGCTGGGCACACCCTAATCACCCTGTACTGTGCAGATTCCCCCTGCTGCCTGGCTGCAGAGAAGGGGAGGGGGGGATCTCTGTCCTCAGTCCCTTTCTCGGTCTCAAAAGTGAGACATCAGGGGTCTGTTTAGACCCTTGATATTTCACAAAAGCCCCCAGCAGGGCTCCTAAATAAAATTGTAAAAAAAACTATATATATATATAATATTGTAAAAAATAATAATAAAAAACAAAATTGTAAAAAAATAAATAAAATAAAATAAAATTAAACTACTGACACCGCTCCGATCTCTGCCCTTCTGACATATATACCACACACACTCATGTTTGTTTGCGCTTAGTGGTGCACATCCTAATGCAATTGGCTGCGCACACCTACAAGTAATGCCGGTCGTGACTTGTCTCATTTTATGTCTTGGGTAAACTGATCCATGCAAGGATGTTAAGCATTTTGGTTATGACAACAATGTCGTTTCTAACATTTTAACCACATAGTGGGTTATTTTTGAGTAAGGGGATGCAGTCTGATTATGCTTATTTTTTAATTTTTGTACTAGTAAACTTTAGATTGTTTGACAGAAACTCCCTTGGGTCATATGTTCCTCTAAGTTTGTTGCAGTCTAAAGCCTCGTACACACGGGACGACGATCGTATACAACAGGTCGTACTAACGACCGTTGTATGCGATATCGATCGTTCGTATGCGCAATTAGAACAGTCAAACATACGACGGTCGTACAGGGGAGTTGTATGAGCAAACTAGAAAACTTGGTCGTACCAACAAGCGCTCATACGACCGTTGTATTGTGTGTACAGAGCAGTTGGTACAACAAGTTGTATTGTGCAAAACACGCATGCTCCGAAGTCAGGAATGGCCGGATGCTAATTACATGCACCTGAACGTTCTTTCTGCGGTCGTACGATCGAGTAGTGCAGTCAGTATGCAAGTTACATTGTCCAACATACCATTTGTGACGATCGTACGTACGATCGTCGCCCCGTGTGTACGAGGCTTTAGTTTGTTTGGGAGCTCTGCTATATCCTAGTTTTTCTGGATATTTAGCCCCCTCTCCCAGTACATGACTTTACAAAACATTTTTATTTCAAGAGTTGAAACCTCTTTTTTTTTATTTCTGTCTGTTATGTTGGGGATACTGCCCACCACTATATCTATCAGTGATACCCCTGTGACACCAGAACAATGCATGAAATAAATGGGGGGTCACCAGGACAGGAAGGCACAGATGGCAATAACATTCTGACCAAGATTCTAACTTCTTCCCTTTTTTTTAAGATTTTTTTTTCTTTGGATAGATTTCTCATTACTTTCTGTTGCTCTGATGCCTTGCCACAGGGACAGGAAATGAGAAGAAATCTTCCCACTGGTGACAGACTGCAATTAGAAAAAAACAAACAAACAAGAAAGATGTTCAAATCCTTATCTTTTTTATTAAAAAATAAAAAAATGTTTGGGCTGGAACTGGGCTTAAAAGAGTGATAAGTATGTGATAAATGTGAATGGACCCTTGAAAAACCTTTTAACATACTGTCATGTTTTTTATTTGGTAAAACGTGTTCATTCATTTTACTTGTGTGTATATATATATATATATATATATATATATATATATATATATATATATATATATTCACTTTTATTTGTTATGCTCTATAAACTGGAATGTACTGTTTGCGCTGTTCTCAGCATTCAGCTCCAAGGCACCTTGTATGTTGCCAGCATTTCTTATCTTCTGAGGAAGACATTTAAAAAAATGTATGTGAATTTAATTAAGGCAGCCCATGCATGGGTCGAATTCTGAACAAATTTTCTTTTCAAAATCAGAAATTTCATGCGTTTTGTGATCCGATGTTGCCACCATTGATTTTCGAAATTTAACCAACCAAGCTTTCAATGTCACCTCATGTTGCTACACAAAAGAATTTTTGTGGCCGGGAATTTTTTTTCTTTATGGGAATTTTCTTTTCTTGCACTCATGTGCCTTCCTTTTTCTAATACATTTCTCACACCACTCTCCCATCATTGATTATAATCGTTTGTTTTTCAAAACATTTCCAACTTGCCCGATTACTCAAATTTGATTGCTGCACAAAAATCGGCTGTTGCTGCAGCCCACTAATGGTGCGAAAAACAAACAAAAATTCTTAGATAAGATGTATGGCCAGCCTTAAGGCTCGTATAGAATAAAGATATACCTGTGCTCAGATCTCAATAGCTTGTACATGTAATGAACTACCAGGTGCTAAATGGGTGTGACCACATGTTAACACTACAAATACCAAATGGACCCTCAGCACACTGCTACGCCCTTCCCAGCAAATTATGCAATGTAAAACATGGATATATAGTTCACATATATTGCAATTCTTGTTTAAGCTGACCAACTCCATCAAAGTAATCCCTCTTCTGGCCAGTTTTACACTGCCTTGCCACTGCAAATGCTACAGTGGACACCATGCCAACCATGGGCACCCACAGAGCTTTTTTCAGGGGGGGCATAATTTTAAGGTCACCCATGCTCTGCCCCTTTTCGACAATGCCGTTATCACATTATCACAGAGACTGCAGACGTAGTACAGGAGAGGGTCCGAGACTGCAGACGTAGTAATGGAGATGGTGAGAGACAGCAGACATGGTACAGGAGACGGTCAGAGACTGTGGACATGGTACAGGAGATGGTCAGAGACTGTGGACATGGCACAAGAGACTGTAAGATTGCGGACATGGCACAAGAGACTGCATAAATGTGGGGGGGTGGAGTGACAGAGAGAGATGGGGGTGACAGAGAGACAGAGGGGGGTAACAGAGAGGGGAGAGAGAGAGGGGGGGTCAGAGAGAGAGACCCCTAGCCCTGTCTGCAGTCCCTCTAGTGCCCCTATGTCTAATGGTGTGTGTAATGCTCAGTACAGTACCCTGCATGCCAGTAGAATGTCTATGATGGCAAGCAGCTGGCAAGACCTGTTTTCATTTTGGGTGAGGACAGGAGATGCTCTGTTCCTTCTATCGGATCTATGATGTGACATGGAGTGGTCCCTGGCTGCTTGCATTTCCTACCTGTCCTTGTTCTCTGAGCCCCCGGTTAGTCTGTCTTCCGGGCCTGGGAGCGGTGAGGAGGTTTAAGGAGTCCAAGGTTCAGGCTCTGGGAGGTGCTGGGGACGCTGTACCCGCTGCTCCTGGCATCTGCCGCTTTCCTTTCCATCTCCTGGGCTGCTCGCTCATACTATGTAGACCGGGTGATGTCATCCTGACCACCCCTTGAGGCCTTCGCTGTCCCGCTCCTTGCACCAGCTGTCACCGGCCCTGCTAAACTGTGTACAGGTGCGAGCAGGGCCCTCCATCGGTGCTAGGATAAGGACAAAGTGGGGAACCCCCAATATGATCCCTAATTCCAGGGGGGGGGGCGCTTGCCCCCCTTGCCCCTACCTGCGGACGCCCATGCATACAACGCACATTTCAGATGCCATTCATTAGATAAAATCACACTGCAATCGTGGCAAACCACATCGCGTGAAGCATGTCACCCAAAAGAAGCTCTTGAAATTTTTTTGGAGCGACAAGCTTCACGCAATGCAGTTTGTCGCAATTGCAGCGTGATTTATTATGCGGCAAATGTGGCAAAACCACACTGTGTTTTTAGGTGCCATTCAATTGAATGTCATCTGAAATGTGCGTTGTGTGATTTGTCATTCACACATGAGCGCTTTGAAATCGCGGGCAGAATTATGGCAAATCTGCCTGCGATTCAAAACGCCCAGTCTAAGAGGGTACCATAACCACACATCTGCAATATTAGCTCTCATTCAACCAAGAAACCAACAACACCTCAGACCCAGTTACAGTCAGCTTCATTGCAGCCTATATACAAATTACTATTTAGCATTCTTTTAAAGAAAAAAATACTTGGAAATACTTTCCCTGTTTATAAAGAGAACAGTTTATACTAGACTTCAATGAGTAATATCTATATTTTATGCTGATCTCTGATAGATGAAGTATAAAGAATAATATTGCGTAGATGAACTCATAGGGTCGTAGCTATGTTTTTATGCTTTTCTGTGTTTTTGCAGCTTGAGGCAGTTGTTGCCAGATTCCTCACCAGAACAAAGTTGTGTTTTCCTATCCAGAGCGTAACTGGCAGTTGGGAACCTTGTAGGTGCAAGAGATAACCTGGAACAGCTGCTTCCCAAACTAGAAACACATGAATGCACAAAGGCTCTACAGTCTGCTTCACAGCTACATACCTCAGGGCACAGTTAGGTAACCTGTAGCTCTGCAGCTGTTGTAGAATTATCTATCACGATAGCAAGTGCTCTGTAAATTATAGATCCATAACCTTTGTTGGATATGAAGCCTCTCAACCAGTGAGAACGTTAGTAGCCATACAATATCTCACAAAAGTGAGTACACCCCTCACATTTTTGTAAATATTTTATTACATCTTTTTATGTGACAACACTGAAGAAATGACACTTTGCTACAATATAAAGTAGTGAGTGTACAGCTTGTATAACAGTGTAAATTTGCTGTCCCCTCAAAATAACTCAACACACAGCCATTAATGTCTAAATGGCAACAAAAGTGAAAATGTCCAAATTGAGCCCAAAGTGTCAATATTTTGTGTGGCCACCATTATTTTCCAGCACTGCCTTAACCCCCTTGGGCATGGAGTTCACCAGAGCTTCACAGGTTGCCACTAGAGTCCTCTTCCACTCCTCCATGATGCCTCACAGATGCTCAATAGGGTTTAGGTCTGGAGACATGCTTGTCCCGTCCATCACCTTTACCCTTAGCTTCTTTAGCAAGGCAGTGGCCATTTTGGAGGTGTGTTTGGGGTCGTTATCATATTGGAATACTGCCCTGTGGCCCAGTTTCCGAAGGGAGGGGGTCATGCTCTGCTTCATTATGTCACAGTACATGTTGGCATTCATGGTTCCCTCAATGAACTGTAGCTCCCCAGTGCCAGCAGTACTCATGCAGCCCCAGACCATGACACTTCCACCACCATGCTTGACTGTAGGCAAAACACACTTGTCTTTGTACTCCTCACACACACTTGACACCATCTGAACCAAATAAGTTTATCTTGGTCTCATCAGACCACAGGACATGGTTCCAGTAATCCATGTCCTTAGTCTGCTTGTCTTCAGCAAACTGTCTGTGGGCTTTTTTGTGCATCTTCTTTAGAAGAGGCTGGGACGACAGCCATGCAGACCAATTTGATGCAGTGTGTGGCGTATGGTCTGAGCACTGACAGGCTCACCCCCAGCCCTTCAACCTCTGCAGCAATGCTGGCAGCACTCACATGTTTATTTCCCAAAGACAACCTCTGGATATGACGCTGATCATGTGCACTCAACCTCTTTGGTCGACCATGATGAGGCCTGTTCTGAGTATAACCTGTCCTGTTAAACCGCTGCATGGTCTTGGCCACCATGCTGCAGCTCAGTTTCAGGGTCTTGGCAATCTTCTTATAGCCTAGGCCATCTTTATGTAGAGCAACAAATCTTTTTTCAGATCTTCAGAGAGTTCTTTGCCATGAGGTGCCATGTTGAACTTCCAGTGACCAGTATGAGAGAGTGAGAGCAAATACAACACCAAATTTAACAAACCTGCTCCCCATTCACACCTGAGACCTTGTAACGCTAACAAGTCACATGACGCCGGAGAGGGAAAATGGCTAATTGGGGCCAATTTGGACATTTTCACTAAGGGGTGTACTCACTTTTGTTGCCAGCAGTTTAGACATTAATGGCTGTGTGTTGAGTTATTTTGAGGGGACAGCAAATTTACACTGTTATACAAGCTGTGCACTCACTACTTTACATTATCGCAAAGTGTCATTTCTTCAGTGTTGTCACATGAAAAAATAGAATAAAATATTTACAAAAATGAGGGGTGTACTCACTTTTGGGAGATACTGTATATTGTAGAGCATGAGTGCTCATCCTGTGGCCCTCCAGCTGTCGTGGAACTACAAGTCCAATCATGCCTCATGTCAGTGGCTTGCAATGCCTCATGGGATTTGTAGTTCCGCAACAGCTGGAAGGCCATGGGTTGAGCACCCATGGTCTAGAGTTTGGTGAAGGACAAAGCTCAGTATTATACAAAAAACACATATATTTAATTTTTCATCTCTTTTCTGATGAAATCTAATTGGTTTCTATGCTTTATTTCTATTGGTCTATTTCCATATTCACCCCTTCATGACCAGGCCATTTTTTTGAGATACAGCACTGCGTTGCTTTAACTGACAAGTGCACATTCATGTGACGGCTGTAGCAAACAAAAATTGATGTCCTTTTTTTCCCACAAATAGAGCTTTCTTTTGGTGGTATTTGATCACCTCTGTGGTTTTTATTTTTTACACTATAAACAAAAAAAGAGCGACAATTTAAAAACAAAACAATAATTGTTTATTTTCTGCTATAAAACACATCCAATAAAAAAAAATTAAAAATTGAATTTCTTCATCAATTTGGGCCAATATGTATTCTGCTACGTTTTTGGTAAAAGAAAAAATCCCAATAAACGTATATGGATTGGTTTGCGCAAAAGTTATCGCGTCTTCAAACTATGGGATAATTTTTATGGCAATTCTATTTTTACTTTTACTAGTAATGGAGACGATCAGTGATTATTAGCGGGACACGACATTCAATATTTGGGGGGGTGTCAAACTAACGCTATTGGCACAAAACTGGATGGGCTCAGGGTGCAGTGCTCAAGTATAGAAAAAATCACCTTAATGTATAAAAAAAAATCCCAATAAAGCTGTGTTACCAATCCTACTCAGTAATTGAAATGGACAATTGTCTTGATTTACTAATAGGTAAATTCTGTATTCTACGGAACGGAATGTAATACTCAACTCACATATCCTTGTCTAAAACAGTAGTTAGGAGATAATATCAGGGATCATTGTTCGTTTACAAACTTTTTATTGAAAAATGTTAAAATAACAATATAAAGGATTAAACATTTGATGATAAAATGATATCAATAAATATCTGAGTTACAGCAAAATGTTAATGAATAAATTTAAAAGATAATATACAATTATTTATATGTAGCACCCTCGTCCTAGAATAGGGTTGGGGGTAAATTTAGTTATGCTGGGTGGTAGTCAGCCTGGCTGATTTATAGTGTTTAGACCGTGCAGGGGTGACCAAACTACGGCCCTCCAGCTGTTGCAGAACTACAAGTCCCATGAGGCATTGTAAAACTATAACATTCACAGACATAACCAGGCATGATGGGAATTGTAGTTCCAGAACAACTGGAGGGCCATAGTTTGGACACCCCTGGACCCTCACTCAGAGGTTAAATTGCTTCTTCCAATTCTGTGTGGTTTCTCCCTTCTGTCAGTAGGTGGTGCTGTTGACTCTGAAATTAGAGTGATAAGCTACAGTATATACAAGTTATGGATAAACATACTTTTCTCAGCCAGACTGGAAGCTTTGCATGCTGGGAAAAGGTATTTAACTGGAAGAAGTCAGGTGATCTGAGTCTTCCCAACCTGGGCTGCAGCCTAGGTGGATGTGCATCAAGTAGTTCCTGGCTGCTAGGCCTAAAGTTTGAGGCCTATCCAGGTGGTCACCAGCTGCTAGCCCTGTCCAAGGCTTATCAGGGTGTTCAAGTTCTGTTGATGAAAACCTGCCAAAGATCTGGAAGCGATTCTGAAAGGGATGGAGTTCTGAGTAGGCACCAGGGGTGACCCTTCATGAGCTGGAGGCTATGAAGCAGCTGGGAAGACTTCAGGAGAGAACTCATCCAAGTAAATCCATGTGCAGGAAGCTGTAAGTAAAGTTCAGTTACTAGAGGAGACAGCCTGTCCTACAAAGTACAGATGTGCTGGTTCAGCTTCACGCACATTGAGGCTGATAAATGGACGTTCAGGGGCATTTAGACATTTTTTTCCAGCTGCTGCTGAACTCATTTAATGTTATCTTATCAGTACATTTACACAGGGTCGTTTAAGGTCATTTCTAGGCAGTTGAGTTTAGAGGCTTTTTTTGGAACGCAAAAAAATGGGTTCAGACGCCAGTTCAGAGGCTTCCGGGGGAATCGGGGCAGGCGCTACATATACAAATCTCAAAGAATAAGAATATTATAACATTGTATATAAGAAAATATGAAATCATACCGTAAGACACGGAGGATCAATCTATTATCATCAATTAAAATATAAACACAAGAAATAAAATAATGTGCGTAGCAGTGAAAAGAAAACAAATATATAAAACCGGATATCCTTTTTATTTTTTGCTTTTGTTTATAGTATTAAGTCTGTTTTCTAGGATGTAAACGTTAGATAAGAACAGAAATGCGATCAGTAGGAATGGACAGGTTAATGTTTATTGCAGAAGTCATAGCAATTTGGATGTCGGTAAATTTTAATTTTATTCAATTGTAATGGAATTAGTGTTGAGCGAACCCGGACTGTAACGTTCGGGTCCGTACCGAACTTTCGGGTGTCCGTGGCACGGACCCGGACCCGGACATTTCAAAAATCGTTCGGGTTCGGTTGCAATGTCAGGCCCAAGCGAGTTGTGATTAAGGTAATGTTAACTTATTTTAATTTTAAATGGCTGTAGGTTTAACGATACTGAAGACGTTATTTGTAATTGGACAGGTAAGGATGACTAGCGTAAAGACAAGAATAGATTGCAAATGTAGGATCTTTTGTCTGAATTATGATATTTGTTTTCGTTTTTTATTTTTCCTATAGGCCAAAATATATAAACAAAAGAAAAGTGACGATGCGTGTAATAAAATAAAGAACACAAATATAAAATTAACTACTATTATCTAACTAGGAGGCACAGAATGCCATACTAAAGTATAAAAGAATA
>BLSH010370155.1:1530059-1555321 GCA_018402905.1 Glandirana rugosa | reverse complement strand
CCTTTGAACACCCTTCCTGTCTGCTGGTGCGGGCCATTCTAAGATAGTCGAGACTTTTTGTGGATCCATGTGAATGCCCGTGGTGGAGATGATCAACCCCAGAAAGTGCATGCTGGGTTGCTCAAAAGAACACTTTTCTGCTTTGGCGTATAAGCCGTGCTGCCGAAGACGCCCAAGAACCTTGGTGACATGCCTGCGGTGTTCTTCCAAGGAAGTAGAAAAAATCAAAATATCGTCAAGATAGACAATTACGAAAAGGTCCAGAAAGTCTCGGAACACATCATTGACGAAGTGTTGAAAGGTTGCTGGAGCATTGCATAGACCGAAGGGCATCACCAAGTATTCATAGTGCCCGAAACGGGTACGGAATGCTGTTTTCCACTCGTCTCCTTCCCTGATACGAATGAGATTATATGCCCCTCGAAGATCGAGTTTCGCAAAGATGGTTGCCGCCCCTAGCCGCTGGAAAAGTTCCGGGACCAAAGGTAAAGGGTAACGATTTTTAATAGTCACCCGGTTAAGTTCCCTGTAGTCAATGCATGGCCGGAGTGTGTGGTCTTTTTTCTCCACAAAGAAAATACCGGCTCTGGCCGGAGAGGTAGATGGCCAGATGAATCCTTTCTTTATGTTTTCTTCCAGGTAGGACTTGAGAGCTGCCAGTTCAGGCTCGGAGAGGGGCTAGATCCTCCCAAATGGAACTTCTGCCCCGGGTAGTAACTCAATGGGGCAATCGTATGGCCTATGTGGCGGCAGCTTATCTGCCCCTTTCCTACTGAAAACGTCCAGAAATGAGTGAAAGGCCTGGGGAAGAAGGGTCCGGATGTCGGGTTCAGGTTCGGAATCCAGACTGAGAAGTGAGGGACCAGTTCCAGCTCGGGAACTCAGGCAGAGATGACGACAATAGGGTGACTGGAATTGGACGACTTCGGTGGTCCAGTCAATACTGGGGTTATGGGCCTGGAACCAAGGTAATCCCAGGATGATGGGGCAGAGAGGAGATGCGATGACATCCAGCCGCAGGCGTTCTTGGTGACCATCCAAGGTGCAGGAGAGGAGAGGGACCGTTTCATGGGTAACAGTCCCGGATTTAATATGCGACCCATCGGCCAAACGGATCACTAGTTTATGCGTCTTGAGTTGGAGGGGAATGCAGTGCAACAAAATCTTGGTCAATAAAACAACTACATGCCCCCGAGTCAAGGATTGCTGGAGCCGTAATACTCCCTCCGGGAAGCTGCAAAGAGAGAGAAATGGTAAGATGAGCAGGAGAGCTGGGAAACTTAGACAGGTCCTTAGAGACGGTGGTCAAGCACTTACCGCGCTTTGCGGGGCATGTCCTGACCATGTGACCGGGTTCACCACAGTAGAGACAAAGGTTCAATTGGAACCGCCGCTGTCTTTCCTCAGTACTGAGAGAAGGCCGGAGCAATCCGATCTGCATGGGCTCGGAGGTGTCCTGTGGATAGGAGGAGGAGGAAGCCGGGTGGAAGGAAGGTGGTGTCGGTGGTGTCGGGTAGCTGGGAACCCGAGGAAGCATCCAGGTGGGGCGCAACTGCCCGGAAGACCTTTCGGCGCGGCGCTCCCTGAGGCGCCGGTCGATAGAGATGGCCAAGGTGATCAGCTCCTCCGGGGTCTTAGGGATCCCCACTCGCGCCAGCCCATCCTTCAGAGGTTCTGAGAGTCCCATACGGAACTGAAATAGGAGAGCCGCGCTGCCCCAGGCTGTGTCCGAGCTCCAGCGCCGGAATTCAGCGGCATAGTCCTCCACTGGGCGGCGTCCCTGCTGGAGGTTGTGCAGAGTAGCTTCTGCGGTGGCAGCTAAGTGGGGGTCTTCGTACAGCTGCGCCATAGCCTGGAAGAAGACTGCAGCGGAAGCCACTTCAGGAGCATTTTGCTCCCATAGTCTGAGAGCCCAGGCCTGGGGTTCACCCTGCAAGAGGGAGATGATGAATCCGACCTTCGTGCTTTCCAGGGAAAACGTGCGTGACTGCAGTCCTAGGTATAAATCGCACGCACTTCGGAAGACCCGTAACTTGCGCCGGTCCCCGGAGAACTTGTCTGGCAACGAGACCTTGGGTTCCGAGGGCAGGGCCACAATGGTACGGGCCGCAGAAGCACCGGAGGCCGGAGTGGTGGAAAGTTCCTGCACCCGCTCTTCTAGCCGGGTGTATCCTTCTTGTAGATTCTTGACGGCTTGGGTCAGGCCGGCAAGATGTGCACACAAGTCGTCCATGGCGGAGCGGGTTCCCTGTGCAGACTCAGTCATGGCTGCTCGTTTCTGTCTCATACCTGACGGTGGAGTCTGTCTTGTGCAGGGAACAACCGCTCTTGCGCACCCGATTCAAGGGCCCCTGGTAGTGGAGACAGAGGCCCAAGAGTGCGGGATGGCACGAGGGCTGGAGGGTCACCAATGATGTAGCGAAGCTCCAGGAGGCGTGCAGGTAGAAGGATGGTCGTTCAGGCTGGGTCGGCAACAGGCAGGCAGGAAGGTACAAAAGGATCAGGCAAAAGAGTAGTCAGAGTCCAAGCAAGGTTCGTTTAACGGGCGGGCAGCAGAGGTACAAGGGAGCAGACAATCGGATGGTCATGGATAGCCGGGGTCGGTGCAGGTAGCAGAACAGCAGATCAGGACAAGCCGGGTCAACAGGAGGCAGAGCAACACAGGAACAGGTATCAGACGCTGAGGCTTACAGGTTGGGAACGCTGTAGAACGAGCAGCACTTGTCTCTAGAGTTTCCAGGTTTAAATAGGCCAGTTTGGCGCCGTTTCCGGTGCGTGCACGCGAAAGCGCACGGGAAGGCGCGAACGCGCACAAATGTGCGCACCACCGCGGAAATGCCAGGATTGGGCAGGAATTGTTCCTTTTCCTAACACTAGGTCTCTATAAGAGTAGACCCAGTCCATACAGTAACCCCTGGCACTCACTTGCCTCTAACACATGCACAGCTGAGAGTTGAAAGCCAGGGCTTACACACCATGTTGTCATGATTTAGCCTGCAGTTTTCATGCCTGTGTAATTCTTACCTCCTTGCAGCAGTGCTTCTCCTCTGATTCCTTTCACATATCTTGCTTGGCTTCTGTGCTTACCTATGGGCGTCACCTGCTATTCTGTGGGTTGATATTTCCTTTCCCTTCCATCACTTCCTGGCTCGTCTACCAGTTTGCTTCCTTATATAACACATGCTCAGTGCAGCCTGCATTGACTGAAACAGTGCTCTGAGCTACTGTTTGCCTACTATTAGGTGTATTCCGTGTCTGATTTTCCATGTACCAACCCCAGCTTCATCTACCGTCTGTGCTTGCCTGCCACCCACCCTGACCTTGACACATATTCTAGGACAGCTGCTGACACCCAGCTTCCAGGTACATCGTTTCGTGCAATAGAGCCAGTCTGACGCAGTATATCTGCGGTAGGCGGTCGCCAAGTGGTTAAAGCCCAACTATCCCAGCAACACATATTCAACTTTCCTTCCTTTGTCCACTTGTCCCCTTCAGCCATTGGGAGCAAAGAAAATACCCAATACTTCCTAGCATGGAGGTGCAAGTAACTCACTCCATGGGACAGGGCTGGTGGTCGGCTACTGGTTCAGAACTGCCTCATTGGGGTAGACAAGCCAGTAGTTATGTGAAAGCTCTGACTAGAGCTTACGCTAAGCTATCTTACTTTTCACCTGGCAGCTAAATGGAGTGGAAAGAAAGGAAGGAGAGCATGTCCTCCGAAGGAGGGGGCATTAAGGTAAACCTGCAGACCTTAGAAACAGTCTTAGGAGCCCATTCATAAAGCAGTGGAATGGCCTTACAGCAATCCCTATTGCTACTTAAAAAAATAAGAGAACCACACATTTATAAAGCACAGAAATATGCTTTACATATGTGCATCACGCTCTGGTTGCTTTAGGTCTCTGAAGCAAACAGAGTGCAAAAAAAATTATGAATTAAAAAAAGCTTCTAGGAGAGCCCAATCACATGACCTGTCAAAGTAATTGGACCAGCCTCTCCTCCATTTACTGAGTCCATAACTCTCTGCCGTGGCCTACATTTTTATAAGTGGGCCGTAAAATACAGGCTGTAGATTTTTTTTTAAGTGTTGAACATTACTGCAGAGTATAAGTTTTTACCTCCATGCTTGGTTTGACCTGAGATGGTTCCATGTGTACATGCAGCTATGGTCATGGCATCTTCTAAAAGGTCACATGGAAAAATTTTCTCCCTGTATTTGCTCAGGGCACCTGTTATTCACCATGAACTGTTCACTGTGCAACATTTTAATAGGCAAAGTCAAGCAGTGAAAATAAAGTTTTGTCTGTGTATGACGATTGCAATTATATTTAGCAACTGAATGACGCGGCCTAATTTTTGGGGTTTCTTTTAACCTTTAAATTGAGGTTGCTTAAGAGCCTGTTTATGGACAGCTAATGGTGTGATGAAGATTTTCTTTTTTCAGTATGTGCCTGTGTGTCTAGGTAATTGATGTTCTGCGGCTCTCACAGTGCAGCTGTTTGTTTTACAGGTAAGCAAGCAGAGATGACAAAGATAAATGCCTTCCCACCTATGTGGTGGTTCCAGATTCTCCTCAGTCACTACCAAGTCATGAGTTGTTTTTGCAAGCCGTGGGGGAGGTAGTGAGAATAACTTATTTTATATTTTATATATTTTATAACTTGTAATAAAGTCTAATATCTGGAAATAAAATGCTATATCATTTCTCAACCAGGGTTCCTCCAGAGCAAGGGTAGGGATCCTGCGGCTCTCCAGCTGTTGTAGAACTACATTTCCCATCATGCTTCTGGGAGTAATTGTATCCATCATCCTTGCAATGCCTCATGGGAAATGTAGTTCTACAACAGCTGGAGAACCGCAGGCTCCCTACCCCTGCTCCAGAGGTTGCTAGGGGTTCCTTGAGCAATGGTCAATTTCTACCTCTCAGATCAATTCCCAATGACACCATTGATCTTTTTAGCTATCTGTAAGGGGATAATTCTTCCCAATGACCACAAGTGTAAGCATTCTTCCCATTGACCATCACACTAATGTATCAAGAGTTGTAGATTTTTAATGTTTAGCAGGGGTTCCCAGAGACCGGAGAATTATTTCAAGGGTTCCTCTGTGTTGAATAGGTTGAGAAAGGCTGATATACAGTATTATAATCAGATGGAACTAAACCGACTCCACACATTTTAAATAGCTAAAGAGAATCAATTAAAACCGAAGGTTATTCGGCCTATATTTTGCCTTTCCTGGTCCTTCCCTCTCCCCATCAAGAACATGCTAGTGAAGTTTTTATTTAAAAAAACAGTTTTCATTATATACCTTATTTTAGACCAAATTATATCATTACTTTGTCTCTGTGCTTCACTATGCAATGCAGGTGAGTTATGCAAATAATAAAATGGGCGAGTATCAGTCTGGAGAAGTGGGCATTCCTAGGCAGACTATATTTGGATGAAGACTGCCCCAGGTAATTCTCACTTGTGATTCTGAGCCTCCATAATTGAAAGAGGTGAAATCCAATGGGCAGGCTAAGGATGGTCAGGCTGGGAAGAGAAGCACTAGATGCTGCTAAGCATATTCCAGTAAGGGAGCTGCAACTTCTTCTGAAAAGCTCTCAGTGTTCAGTGAAATCAGAATAAACAATTTAAGTATGGGAGAGGAGTCTGTGCAATTGTGGCAGACTTAAGGTCTAAGTTCAGCTTTAAGAATACTAAACATCTTCTGATGTTTCTCTGATTCTAATTTCTTCCCTCTTCCAGCTTCTATTTAATTTCTCCAAGCCATATCACTTACTTTTTTCCATCCCAGTCATTTCTTTCTACCTACTATTTTCCTTCATTTGTATAATAAAAAAGTGTTTTCATGCGTTTTGGATAGAGTAGGGAACAGTTACAACCCTTCATCTGGGTTATATATATTTAAATGTCAGTTATGGATTATAGCAACAATACACAGTAAAAAACCTAACTAATGATTTATTGTCTTTGTTAATTGTGCTAGTACATCTATCTTAACACTAGAGGGCAGCAGTTCTTTATATTGTTAGGTGATTCATATGCTTTGGTTTTCCATCGAATTAATGTTCAATAATGAATTGAGTTAACCAACATTTTCCACTGGACTCCAATTCGTACTATATGGCTCCATGCACACTGTATCTGATATATGACTGTTTTTGGGCGTTTGGGCGGTTTTTTTAACAGCCCAAAAACGCCACTTTATGTTATCCTATATGTCCATGCACACATGGACGTTAATTGTCGTTTATCAGCAGTGGCGTTTTTGGGCTGTTATCTGAACGCCCTGAATTGGCGTTCAAAAGTCGTTCTTTTGACCACAAAAAAATGCCAGATGCCGCTAAACTCATAAACACTGGTAAATGGCTTTTTATCGATGTCTGGCGTTTTTTGCAGTCAATGGAAGCTAATGAAGAAAAAAAAAACGCCCAAAAACACTGACGCCGATAAACGCTGCTTACAAAACGCTGCAAAAGAACGTTTTGTAAGCAGCGTCTCCTGCAAGTCGCAGAGAGAGCCCAGATAGCGTCCAGTGTGCATGGAGCCTTAATGTTAGAGATATCAGTATAGTCACGAAGCAATAAGTCTAATTTAAACGCCACTTTTGTTAACACATTATGTATTGTAGCTGCTGAAACCATTTTGTGTTTTAATGTTATAATAACATACTTATTTTCCATTTCAATCTTCAGGCAGCTATGATTTGTAATAACTATAAGCACCAAACATCTGGAATTGAGAGTTATAATTGTGTGCGGAGTACAGTTCTCACAAGCGGTCACTTACTCGGCACCTCTTCCAATCAGAAGACATCTTAAGACCCCATACACGCTATACAACTTTCATTGTCAGATTTCCTTTAGATTTACCAAAACCATGTAATGCAAGGCCCTGCCTGATTACATACAAATTGAAACTCTTAAGGTTTGACCTTATATTATATGGTTTTGGTAAATCTGAAGGAAAAAAATATAAAGAAAATTGTATAGTGTTGTTCTTTTAAATGAATACAAGGCATTCTGTGATTGGAGGAGGTGTGGATAAGTGTCATGATCGCCATTCCTCCAATCACAGAATGCCTTGTATTATGTGAAAACAATATAAGATGTTTTCTGAATGGAAGAGGTGTTTAGTGAGTGACCTCTGTGAGAATTGTACTCCAGCTGGAATTGTAACTCATGGCACCGGATGTTTAGTACTTATTGTAGTGTGTGGGCTGAATAAAAGTAAGCGTTTTACTAAACTCAGCAGCAGCCACACACGGCACAACCTTTATTGCTGGTAATTTATTTTTATAGTAAAAATGTCCAAAAGTTGTTTTGCCACAAGTTTAGTTTAGGCTACTGGAATGACACATCTTGATGCCCAAGGAGCAAAAGCAAGTATGAATCACTTCAACCAGGTGCTTGAAAATTAAAAATCAGCATTCCCAATGCCATAGCTGCTAACTTTTAAGAAGCAGGTACTTATAAGGACATGGAGTCCAGTGCTATCTTCCCCACAACCAATTTTTCTCAGGGAGGCAGAACTTTGGTGCTGCCATCTTGGATTTGGGAGCCGACTGTCAGTTCATGATGATTCACAGCCAGCTACCTCCTGACCATGTCAGATAGAGCAGCACCCAGAGACTGGTCCTGTAGCCTCCTGGAATTTATGATCTTATTCCAAAAGGCTGCAGGCAGGAAAAGGGAAGGGGGGAAGTGAGGCAACACCATCCTCGCCTAGGCAACAATTAAGAAAGTGGGAGCGAGTACTTCCTAAAAAAAAATACTCGCTCCCCAAAAAGGAAAAAGCATTTTAGATAGCTGCTGGGGGGAGAAAGGAAATAAAAGCAGGAGAGACTCCTTTTGCAGAACACAGAGCAGCTAGTATTAAGTTGCCCTCCATCCACTAGAGGGTGCACCAAGGATGAGAACTGCTAGAACAGGGCTCAAAATTTTAAGTCCTGAGCTACTAGCCAGCAGTGGTGAAGTTTTAGGATGGGGGGGTGAAGTTATAGGATGGGGGTGCCAGGCCCGCCCTTCCTTTTTGACCCCTCCTACGTCTAATAAGCCCCACCCCTATATAATCCACCTACTCCATCCCCTGTATTCCACATATTGTGTCAGGAGTACACAGCTCAGCATCACAGGGCACAGTATACAGCTCAGCATCACAGGACACAGTATACAGCTCAGCATCACAGGACACAGTATACAGCTCAGCATTACAGGACACACTATACAGCTCAGCATCACAGGACACAGTATACAGCTCAGCATCACAGGACACAGTATACAGCTCAGCATCACAGGGCACAGTATACAGCTCAGCATCACAGGTGGGGTAAATTGCAGCCAATATCACAGGTGGGGAAAATTGCAGCCAGTATCACAGGTGGGGGTAAATTGAAGCCAATATCACAGGTGGGGTAAATTGCAGCCAGTATCACAGGTGGAAGTAAATTGCAGCCAATATCACAGGTGGGGTAAATTGCAGCCAGTATCACAGGTGGGGGTAAATTGCAGCCAATATCACAGGTGGGGGTAAATTGCAGCCAATATCACAGGTGGCGGCACTTATGCAGCCAATATCAAAGGTGGGGCACTTATGCAGCCAATAACACAAGTGGGAGCACTTATGCATCCAATAACACAGGTGGGTGAACTTATGCAGTCAATATCACAGGTGGGGGCACTTATGCAGCCAGTGGCACAGGTGGGGGCACTTATGCAGCCAGTATCACAGGTGGGGGCACTTATGCAGCCAGTGACACAGGTGGGGGCACTTATGCAGCCAATATCACAAATGGGGGCACTTATGCAGCCAATATCACAGGTGGTGCACTTATGTAGCCAATATCACAGGTGGCGGCACTTATACAGCCAATAAAACAGGTGGGGGTACTTATGCAGCCAATAACACAGGTGTCACATACCTGGTGGTCGAGTCTGACTTGTGAAGGGGACAACCTCTCTTGCAGCCCTGGTTCAAGGACCCCTGGTAGTGGAGACAGGGAATCCTGGAGCACAGGGGGGCACGAGGGCTGGATACAGTCTCTGATGGCAGCTGAGAATCCACTGGAGCTCGTGCAACAGAAGAGTAGTGGTGCAGGCCGGGTCATTAACAGGCTGGCGGTGAAGTACAGAAGGATCAGGCACGCGGGTGGTCGAGTTCAGGCAGGGTCGGCAACATGCAGGCAACAAAGGTACAAAGGAGCAGGCAAAGAGTAGTTGTAGACAGGCCTGAGGTCAGGGCAGGCAGATAGAAACACAGTCCAAGGAGAGCCGGGGTCACAGGATACAGGAAGTCACTTAGAGAAGCTCACGGGTCACAGAGTAGTGGAACGCTGTAGAACGGACAGCACTTGCTTCCTGGTGCTGTCCTGCTTAAATAGCCGCTATTGGCGCCATTGGAGCGCGCATGTGCGTGAACGCGCATGGAGAGACGGAAACGGCCAAGAGGCTATCTTCCCAACATTGCCCCCCCCCCAAGGGGCAGCCTCCGGATTCCCAAACGGGCTCTCTTGGTTGGGTTCCTTCTCCAGAAGGTCCTGATCAGAGCTTCCGCATGTAAATTCTCTTAAGGCTCCCAAGAGCTCTCTTCAGGCCCATAGCCCTTCCATTTGACCAGAAATTGGATGATGCCCCCTCTTCTCCTGCAGTGGAGAATAGTCTCCACTTCAAATTCCTCCTCTCCGTCCACCGAGACCGGTTCTGGAGGGGCTGTGTTGCACCCAGGGAAGAGGTCCTTGACCACAGGCTTGAGCAGGTTCACATGGAAGAGCGGGTGAATGCGGAGTGATGCGGGTAGATCCAGTTCGATGCGACCTTGTTAATCTGTCTTTTTACTGGGAAGGGCCCAATGTATTTTGGCCCCAGTTTCCTGGAGGGTCTCAGATTTTTGGTTGATAGCCAGACCTGTTGGCCTGGTTGCAGTTCCAATTCTCCTCGTCTTCCCTTGTCGAAACTCTTCTTACTGAGTGCTTGGGTCTGGGAAAGAGTTTCTTGTAACCGCTTACTGTTTACCTCCAGGAACTGGGTGACTTCCAGTACAGCAGGTACAGAGCACTCTGTGGGCAGGCCAGGTAAGAAGGTAGGGTGGTAGCCGAAGTTTGCCCAGAATGGGGTTTGCTTGGTAGCAGAATGAATGGAGTTGTTTGCAAACTCGGCTACGGGCAGCAAGGAAATCCAATCATCCTGAGAGTAGGCAGAGTAGCAGCGGAGATACTGCTCCAGAGTTGATTAGTTCTCTCTGTTTGACCGTTCGACTGTGGATGATATGCGGAGGAGAAGGCAAGACTGATTCCCAAGGAAGAGCACAGAGACCTCCAGAAGCGGGACGTAAACTGTACTACTCGGTCCGAGACTATGTTGCTGGGAATGCCGTGAAGGCGGACCACCTCTTTGATGAAGATGTCAGCTGTTTCAGCTGCTGTGGGGGTACCCTTCATGGGTATGAAGTGAGCCATCTTCGTGAGGCGGTCTACCACCACAAGGATGGTACTGAAGCCCGCTGATGGAGGCAACTCCACTATATAGTTCATCGAGATCTGGGACAAAGGTCGCTCCGGGATGGGTAATGGAGTCAGCAGCCCCCAAGCTTTAGACCTCTGAGTCTTACTCTTGGCACAGACAGGGCAGTCGCTCACATAGTCCTTACAGTCCTCGTTCAGGCGAGGCCACCAGAATGAGCGGGAAAGCAGCTCTGCCGTCTTACGACCCCCGAAGTGCCTGGCTAATTTGAGGTCGTGGCAGAGTTCAAGCACTGCTAGGCGCAGCTCCTGTGGGATGAAGAGTCGGTTGCCTGACCGCCACCACAGCCCGTCCTTTATGGTGAGCCCTTGATCCGGCAGCATGGTGCGACCGACCAAAGATCGTCTGATCCGGGTAAGGAAGTCCTCTTGTGTCAGCAGGAAGCTATTGGCAGGTAGGATGGTGTCTGGGGGAGGAGTATCTCCCGGGTCATGGAACATTCTGGACAGGGCGTCCGGCTTCACATTTTTAGACCAAGGCCTGTATGTGATGTGCATTTGGAACCTCGAGAAGAATAGTGCCCACCTTGGCTGGCGAGGTTTAAGCCTCCTAGCGGTCTGCAGGTACTCGAGGTTCTTATGGTCTGTGAAGACCAGAACAGAGTCGCTCCTTCCAGGAGGTACCGCCACTCCTCCAGGGCGGACTTAATTGCCAGCAGCTCTCGGTCACCGACGTCGTAATTCCTTTCGGGGGGTGAGAGCTTTCGGGAGAAGAAGGCAATGGGATGGAGTGCGGCCTTTTGGCCTCATCTCTGAGAGAGAACCGCTCCCACTGCGGTCTCTGATGCATCCACCTCAAGGACATAAGGCAGAGCCGGGTCCGGGTGTTTAAGGATGGGAGCGGAGGTGAACAGTTCTTTAAGTTTTGTGAAAGCCTCTTGAGCTTCAGGAGTCCAACGGAAACGCAAACCCTGTTTCGTAAACTGGGTGATGGGCGCAATGACAGCTGAGAACCCCTTGATGAACTTTCTGTAGAAGTTTGCGAATCCTACGAACCGTTGGACACCCTTTCTGTCGACTGGCGCAGGCCAGTCCAGGATGGCTGAGACCTTCTGCGGGTCCATGGTTATTCCTGTGACCGAAATGTCAAAGCCGAGGAAGGAGATGCTGGTGCGTTCAAAAGCGCATTTCTCTGCTTTGGCATATAGGCCATGTTGTCGAAGGCGGGCAAGCACCCATCTCACGTGCCTTTGATGTTCTTCCAGGGAAGGGGAGAAGATTAAAATGTCGTCCAGGTAGATCACTACAAATTGGTCAAGATAGTCTCTGAAAATATCGTTCACCAGTTGTTGGAACATAGCGGGGGCATTGCAAAGTCCAAACGGCATAACTAGGTATTCATAGTGACCAAACCTGGTTCGGAAGGCCGTCTTCCACTCATCCCCTTCCCGTATGTGGATGAGATCGTACGCCCCACGGTGGTCCAACTTTGTGAACACGGCTGCAGTTCCTAGCCTCTAGAAAAGTTTGGGGACCAAAGGCAGGGGGCACCTGTTCTTGATGGTGATCCTGTTAAGATCGCGGTAGTCTATACAGGGCCTGAGAGACCAGTCTTTCTTCTCCACAAAGAAGATTCCTGCACCGGTGAAGTAGATGGCCTGATGAACCCCTTTTCCAGGTTCTCGTCAAGATAGGTCTTGAGGGCCCCTAGCTCTACCTCAGACAAGGGGAAGATCCGACCAAAAGGGAGCTCGGAGGTCAATCGGACAGTCGTATGACCTATGCGGTGGGAGGACAACAGCTCCTTTCTTACTGAATACGTCCAGAAAGTCATGGTACGGTACAGGTACAGTAAGGCGGGTGTCCTGGTCATGTTCAGTGTCCAGACAGAGTATCGGTGATGGGGTCTCAGAGGGTGATGGCAGACAGTGCTGAAGGCAGTAGGAAGAACTGGACTGCACTTCCCCCCGTGGCCCAGTCAATGTGGGGGTTGTGCATCCGGAGCCAGGGGAGGCCCAAAATGACTGGAAATAGGGGGTAGCCGTAGAAATTCCAAGTGTCCCCCTTCCAACTTGGCAGGTATAGGGATGGTCTCCTGGGTAACGTGGCTGGATTTAATAGTGGTTCCATCGGCTAGCTGGACGACCATTGGATGGTCCTTGGGTCGAAGTGGGATCTGGTGGTTGGCTGCAAAAGTGACATCAACAAAGCAACTGCAAGCTCCTGAATTGATAATTGCCTGCACACGGATATACTCACTGGGAAGCTGTAGTGACAGAAAGATGACCAGATGAGCTTTGTTGCTTAGTAAGTGCATCAGGCTTTTCTGGGTCGGCAGACAGGGCAATTCTTCACCAGATGCCCAGGCCCTCCACAATATAGGCAGAGGCTGAGGACCATGTGTCTCTGGCGCTCTTCTGAGGTCAATGGTGGGCGGTGGAAACTAGTTTGCATGGACTCGGAAGGGTCTGGTGGAACGGAGGGGGCCGCCGGACTGGAATCAGGACAGCTGGAATTTCTGGGCATCATCCCGTTAAGGCGTGCAGCCCCCATGGACCTCTCAATCCTGCGTTCCCACAGGCGCCTCTCGATCTGTATCGACCAGGGCGTCGAGGGCAGGAGGCACCCCAGCACGAGCCAGCTCGTCCTTGAGCAGCTCTGAGAGGCCCAGCCTGAATTGATGACGGAGGGCCACCTTGTTCCAGACTGTGTCAGTGCTCCAGCGCCGAAACTTGGAGATGTATTCCGGCCTTGCTGCAGGGCGTGAAGGGCTGTTTCCGCCATGGGGGTCTGCATAGAGCTGAGCCATCGCTTGAAACAGCCGGTCCAAACTGGTAGACTCCGGTGGCTTTCTTCTCAAATAGGCGATGGGCCCATGCTTGTGGTTCCTCCAAGAGCAGTGAAATCACCAGCCACACCTTAGTCGCCTCCACTAAAAAGGTCCGGGGTTGGAGAGCGAGATACAACTCGCATGAGGTACGGAAGCTCCGGAACTTCCGGCAGTCCCCCGCAAACCGCTCTGGCAAAGGTACATCGGGCTCCATGGGCAGGGCCACAATGGTGCACAGAGGAGACTGACGGGGATCAGCTGGAACTGAGGTGGAGAGCTCCCGTATACTCCCTTCCAGATAGGTGTGCCCCTCTTGGAGGGTCCTTATGGCGTGAGTGAGGCCATCCAGGTGCATACTCAGATCATCCATGGGAGAGGTCCCCTGCGCAAACTCAGGCATGGCTGTCCGTTACTGTCATGTACTTGGTAGTCGAGTCTGACTTGTGCAGGGGACAACCTCTCTTGCGGCCCTGGTTCAAGGACCCCTGGTAGTGGAGACAGGGAATCCTGGAGCACAGGGGGGCACGAGGGCTGGATACAGTCTCTGATGGCAGCTGAGAATCCACTGGAGCTTGTGCAACAGAAGAGTAGTGGTGCAGGCCGGGTCATTAACAGGCTGGCGGTGAAGTACAGAAGAATCAGGCAGGTAGGTGGTCGAGTTCAGGCAGGGTCGGCAACGTGCGGGCAACAAAGGTACAAAGGAGCAGGCAAAGAGTAGTCGTAGACAGGCCGGAGGTCAGGGCAGGCAGATAGCAACAAAGTCCAAGGAGAGCCGGGGTCACAGGATACAGGAAGTCACTTAGAGAAGCTCTCGGGTCACAGGGTACTGGAACGTTGTAGAACGGACAGCACTTGCTTCCTGGTGCTGTCCTGCTTAAATGGCCACTATTGGCGCCATTGGCACACGCGCGCGAATGCGCACGGAGAGCCGGAAGCGGCCAAGAAGCTATCTTCCTAAAAACAGGTGGGGGCACTTATGCAGCCAATAACACAGGTGGGGGGCACTTATGCAGCCAATATCACAGGTGGGGGCACTTATGCAGCCAGTGACACAGGTGGGGGCACTTATGCAGCCAGTATCACAGGTGGGGGCACTTATGCAGCCAGTATCACAGGTGGGGGCACATATGCAGCCAGTATGACAGGTGGGGGCACTTATGCAGCCAATAACACAGGTGGGGGAACTTATGCAGCCAGTGACACAGGTGGGGGTACTTATGCAGCCAGTGACACAGGTGGGGGCACTTATGCAGCCAGTGAAACAGATGGGGGCACTTATGCAGCCAATAACACAAGTGGGGGCACTTATGCAGCCAATAACACAGGTGGGGGCACTTATGCAGCCAGTATCACAGGTGGGGTACATTGCAGAGACCCCCCCCCCTGAGGTCGGGACAGGTCCCGCACTTACCCCATCCAATAGGCAGGCAGGATTAATGCGGAGTTCGGCATGTGGAGAAGCGGGCTGTCCCTCATCGTCGGGTGGTTGGGGTCTCTGTGGGAGCGGGAGTCACATCCGCTGCCACAGTGACCCGCCCCCGGCCAAAGCATCCAATCACACTGAGCCACAGGCTCAGGGCAACCAATCAGGCTATGTGTGTGCGCCTGTTCAAGCGCACCCACATATACTTTAATGGCCGACCAATAGGCTCACTACTTTGCTGTCAGATGACAGCCAAGGAGCCTAAAAAAAAAAATAAAGTCAATGTATCAGCGCCTGCTGCAGGGGGGCCGGGCTGACTTTTTTTTTCTCTTTAGCCGGCGGGGAGGTGGCGCCCAAGTGCCCCATATACACCAGCCGCCGCTGCTAGCCAGGCCTTAATGGTTACTCGCCACCAGTTGCCCCAACCAACCCCTACCCTGCCCCGCCCCATCCCTAATTTCGCCCCTAAACACACCCTCTTAAATTATCTCATGAAATGACACTGTTCAATGTTTTATGCAGAATTAAGTTACAAAAATAAATATTAACAACAACGTTAACAATATTAACAACAGCATATTTCATTGATCTGACTGTGATAAATAAAATAAGGATAAAATATGATTGGCTACTATAGGTACTGTGCACATCATTACTGCCTTATTAAGTAAATATTTTTATGCTATATTAACCACTTCCCGCCTGGCCTATAGCAAAATGGCGGCTGGGCGGTGGCTCAGTTATCCTGAACAGACGTCATATGACGTCTGGCAGGATAACCCGGGGGCGCGCATCACTGCGATCGGTGGTGCGGTGTGTTAGTCTGACACCGCATTACCTATCTCGGTAAAGAGCCTCCATCGGAAGCTCTTTACCATGTGATCAGCCGTGACCAATCCAATTCCGGTAAATAGGAAGAGTCGTGTATCTGCTTTTCCTCTACTCGTGATTGCAGACACGAGTAGATGAAAGCTGATCAGCGGCTCTCCTGATGGGGGGGGGGGGGTCTGTGCTGATTGTTTATCAGAGTAGCCCCTCTGAGGATCGACAACCAGGACCACCAGGGATGCCCCCCAGGGCCACCAGGGATGTGCCCACCCAGGATCACCAGGGGTGCCTACCCAGGACCACCAGGAAGCCCACCCAGGACCACCAGGTAAGGCACTAAATGTCCAATAGGGATGGCACTCAGTGCCCATCTCTGATGCCTGCCAGTGCCTCCTTTTCAGTGCTGCCTAACAGCGCCATCTGTCATTGCCACCTATCCGTTCCCACCAGTGCCACCTCTCAGTGCCCATCAGTGCCACCTATCAGTGCCCATCAGTGTCACCTATCAGTGCCCAGTGCCACCTATCAGTGCCTATTAGTGCCCCCTATGAGTGTCCATCAGTGCCTCTTATCAGGGCTGCATATCAGTGCCACCTATCAGTGCCTGTCAGTGCTGTTTATCTGTGCTGCCTATCAGTGCCCATCAGTGCTCCATATAAGTGCCTCATCATCAGTGCCACCTCATCAGTGCCGCTCAGTGCTGCCTCATTAGTGCTCGTCAGTGATGGAGAAAATGTATTTATTTACAAAGTTTTGTGGCAGAAACAAAGAAAGACTTTTTTCTCCTTACGTTCACTGACAGACGCAGCTCTTCATTGACTTTGTGGGGTTTTATGTTCGTCCCACTAGGAGTTAACTAGGCAGGGAAAAGAAACAGCTGGCCTCTCCCCTGGGGGCCGTCCTCTCTTCCTACATCAAACCCCATCATAGCATAGCTCCTCAGTTTCAATGCCTAGTTCGCAAGGAGTTGACCTGGCTTCCCTTCAGGGGAACTGCGGTCCTATTGTGACCATTTCTACTTTTATTTTTACTTTTATTTTTTTATTTTTCTGCAATCAAGATGATTCTGTCTATCAAGAAGGCGGTCGGGGCATAGAGAGTCCTGGAGCTCTGTACTTTCCCCGACCTGGCCAACATGATGCAAAGCCAGTCCCGCTGTAGGGGACCCGCCGCATCTTGCCCGTTCCGTGCGGGCGGCCCGGGGTGTAATCCCCTTGTTAGTGCCCTTTACCGATGCGATTTGGCAGGGCGACTGTGGGCCTGCAGCATACTGCCATGAGTGGGCGGAAAGTCTGCGTTTTGGGTGGCTACCGCGGCGTCGGACTGGTAAGTGAGCGCCCTGCCTTCCCCCCTGTTTAGGGGCATGAAGGGGGCCCGACGTCCTGCACACAAAACTGTGATTTTCACACAAATTGCCCCGGGGTAGCCACTGGTGGGACACTATAGCTCCCTAACTTGCCCCCTGCCTCACCCCGCCCCCCCCCCCCCAGCACCACCGCGATTGTCTGGGCCTTTTCGTCCGCATCGCCATGCAGCGACCGGCCGCCATTTTGCGGCGGACCGCCGCCATTTTGCCGTAGCCGCGGACGTTTTAAGCCTATGGGGCTTTCCCTCTAGTGCTCAGAGCGGCCATTCTCAGTACTGCACGTTTCCTGAAGGGTGTGTTTGGCCTCTAGTGTTTCACGGCGCCCATTTTGACTGCATGCTCTGCAATCTTCACGTGGCTGCAGCTTCTCCCGTCTCCCTGGAAGCGGTGATACGGGCAGCGCAGCTCTTCCTGACGATCTGCACTGTAACGGGCAGCGGAGCAGCAAGTATAGCTGGGCTCCCTCTGGGTGCTGGTGGTGGTGGGTGCTGTCCTCAGTATAGGCCTGTGGGTGTGTGGCTGTGTGGGGGCGCCCCTTTCTATTCCTGTGTCATTTCTGGGGTAACTATGTCTGTTCTCCCTGCTGAACCTGCTGAGGTGGCATCAGCAGCGACGCAGTCTGATCAAGGGGCCTTTCTGGACCAGCTGCGGATGGTTTTTACTGAGTTTTTTCCCCGTGGGGACGCCGCTCCGCGGGTCCCTAGGAAGCGTCCCCCTCCCCCTCATTTGTCCTCAGTGGAGGATTCGGAGCCGGATGTGGCCTCAGGGGTCTCAGGGACCCCTGCGGACCTGTCTGATGAGGAAACGGGAGGCGACAGTGTTCTAACTGAAGGGGACCAGGGGTAAGCAGCTGCGCAAGAAAAAGCACTAGTTGCCGCCATCATTGCTGGCATTCGCACTAAGTTGCAACTGGATCAAGATGGTGAATCACGATCTGCTGCGTATGTGTGCGGTTCTTCTAGGCCCCCCAGGGCCCCCAAGACTTATCCTTACAATTAATTTTTTGACCATTTCCTATATCGTGAATGGCAGCGTCCACAGCGTTCCTCCTCGCTGACGACACGTTTTGCTGTTCGCTATCCCTTTGAGGAAAGCTTCCTAAAGAAATGGGAATCACCTGTGGTGGACCCCCCCATTGCAAGCCTCACTAAGGCGACTACTATTCCTATGGAAGGGACTCCTTCCTTTAAGGATCCAGCTGATAGAAAGACAGAGGCACTTTTGAAGTCCCTGTTCTTGAGCGCGGGCTCTGCTGTGCGACCAGCACTGGCTTCGGCTATGGCGGCACAGCATTTTTCCGAATGCATGGAAGAACTCATGAAGGACCTAGAAGGCGGTCGCCTGATGGAGGCGCCGCAGAAGGCTGAGTTTTTACTCCAAGGAATCAAATACCTGTGTGATGCGGCCATGGATATTCTGCCTCTGTTGTCCAGAATATCGATCTCGGCCGTCAGACTCCGACAAATTCTTTGGTTGCGTTCCTGGTCCGGTGACCACGCTTCCAAAAGAGGTTTGGGTGACCTCCCTTTTCAAGGTGGGCGCCTTTTTGGCCCACGTCTAGATGAGATCATCAAGGATTTCACGGGAGGTAAGAGTACCTTCCTTCCGGAGCCCCGCAGGCGTGAGTTTCGCCGTAGACAGGAGCCCCCTCCTTCGGGTCAGAGGAAGTTTTTTTGCGCCCCGGGCGCGGCAAGTAAAGGGACCCGTTCCGGTAAGGTCGCTGCAGGGGCCGGAAAACGGCAGTGGCAGCGCAAGACGGAAAAGACGGAAGACAAGTCTTCTTCAGCCTGATGGGTTGCCCCTGCCCGAGTGTCGGATGGGGGGACGTCTTCTGGGGTTCGCGGGACGGTGGCTGGCCCGCATTTTGGACCGCTGGGTCCGGGAGGTGGTGTCTACCGGGTACAGGATAGAGTTCGTCACTCTACCCCCAGACAGGTTCTTCCCTTCAAATTTAAGTCTCCCGCAGGAGCGCAGGAAGGCCCTCTCTGGGGCGGTACAGGCCCTCTCAGACCAAGGAGTGATTGTACCTGTTCCCTCAGGAGAGAGGTTTCGAGGTTTTTACTCAAACCTTTTTGTGGTACCCAAAAAAGGGGAGGGATTTCGGCCCATCCTGGACCTGAAGACCCTGAACAGGTATGTCAGGACGCAAAAGTTCCGGATGGAGTCTGTTCGGTCGGTTGTGGCCGCCCTTCACCAAGGGGAATTTTTGGCATCGTTGGACATAAGGGACGCATACCTCCATGTACCCATCCATCCGCGACATCAGCGTTTTCTGCGGTTCGCGATAGGGGATCGTCATTTTCAATTTGTGGCTCTCCCTTTCGGCCTGACCTCCGCACCCCGGGTCTTCACAAAGTTGCTAGCCCCGGTGTTGGCGTTGCTGCGTCAGAGAGGAATTGCAATAGTGGCATACCTGGACGATCTGCTCCTGCGAGCGGACTCTGCCTCTGCTCTGTAGGAGAATGTGAGTATCACAATGGCCTCCCTTCTGGACTTCGGCTGGTTACTAAACCTGAAGAAGTCGTTCGGTGTCTCCATCCCGCCGTTTGGAGTATCTGGGTCTCATTCTGGACACAGAACTGGTGAAGGTGTTCCTCCCTCCGAAAAAACTGCAGTGTCTACAGTCGGCAATGCGCACCCTCCTGTTGCACCGTCGGTCTTCATTGCGGTTCTGTATGAGGTTGCTGGGACTCATGGTCTCGTCGTTCGAGGCGATACCCTTTGCTCAGAGTCACACTTGCTTCCTCCAACGAGCAATCCTGACTCAGTGGGACAAGTCCCATCGGTCGTTGGACCTTCCGATCCGGCTGAGTCCCCAGACCAGGGCGTCTCTGATCTGGTGGCTTCGGGACTCGGCCCTAACTCAGGGGAAGTCGTTCTTGCCTCTTCAGTGGATGATAATCACCATGGACGCCAGCCTAACGGGCTGGGGTGGAGTCCTGGGGCAGCTATCTGCTCAGGGTCGTTGGTCGGCCCAGGAGGCTCGCCTGCCCATCAATGTGCTGGAGCTGAGAGCAATCAGACTGTGTCTTTTTCATTGGACAATGAGATTGCAGGGCCGTCCGATCCGAATTCAATCGGACAACGCCACAGCGGTGGCGTATGTGAACCATCAGGGTGGCACAAGGAGTCCAGCGGCTGCAGCAGAGGCAGCTCTGATACTGCGATGGGCGGAACTTCACGTTCCGGCTATCTCAGCAGTTTACATTCCAGGCGTGGAGAACTGGCAGGCGGATTTTCTCAGTCGCCAGACGCTGGACCAGGGGGAGTGGTCCCTCCACCCGGAGGTGTTCAAATCAGATTTGCCGCAGATGGGGGACGCCGGATGTGGATCTCATGGCGTCCCGGTTCAATCACAAAGTGAGAACCTTTGTGTCCAGAACGAGGGATCCGTTGGCAGTGGCCACGGACGCTCTAGTGGCTCCCTGGAGCTGTTATCGTCTCCTGTACGCCTTCCCTCCGATATAACTGCTCCCGAGATTGGTACGCAGAATCATGATGGAGAGGATACCAACTATTCTGGTGGCCCCGGATTGGCCCCGGCGCACCTGGTATGCCGACGTGGTGCACATGGTGGCAGACGCCCCTTGGCGGCTCCCGATGCGAGACGATCTTCTGTCTCAAGGACCCATATTGCACCCTGCTTTACCCTCACTGGCTTTGACGGCTTGGCTATTGAGTCCCAGGTGCTGAGGGATAGGGGAGTCGCCGACTCCATAATCCCTACTCTGTTGAAAGCTCGCAAGTGCACTTCTCGTAAGATTTATCACCGCACCTGGAAGACTTACATTGCTTGGTGCGAGGTGGAGGGCTATAACCCTCGCTCTTATGTCGTGTCCAGGGTCCTGACCTTTTTACAGCAGGGCCTGAATAAGAATTTGGCCTTGAGTACTCTCAAGGGCCAGATCTCGGCTTTAGCCATACTCTTTCAGAGACCCTTAGCTTCGCACTCTCCGATTCGTACCTTTGTACAAGGTGTGCGACATGTGGCGCCTCGGGTAAGATCTCCGATGGCTCCGCGGGATCTGAATCTGGTGCTTTCTGTTCTTCAGAAACCACCATATGAGAAAATCAGGGAGATTTCCTTTCAGCTTCTGTCGCAGAAGGTGGCCTTCTTAGTTGCCATCACTTCTGCCAGAAGGGTGTCGGAATTGGCTGCACTATCGTGCAAGTCTCCTTTTTTGATAATGCATAGGGATAAGGCGGTCTTGCGACCCTCTCCTTCTTTTTTTCCGAAGGTAGTTTCTTCTTTTCACATCAATGAAGATATTGTCCTGCCTTCATTGTGCCCTCGTCCATCGCACCCAAAGGAGTTTGAGTTGCATGCCTTGGACGTAGTGAGGGCCTTACGGGTGTACTTGGCTGCTACAGCTCCCTTTCGAAAAGCTGACGCCTTGTTTGTTCTGCCAGAGGGCCCGCGCAAAGGATTGGCGGCCTCTTCGGCTATGATTTCTCATTGGATCAGAAAAACCGTGACTCATGCGTATTCTGTTCGGGGCAAGGTTCCCCCTTTTCCGGTCACGGCTCACTCTGCCCGGGCGGTTAGTACTTCCTGGGCTTTCAGACACCAGGCTTCGGTGTCCCAGGTGTGCAAAGCGGCCACTTGGGCCTCGGTTCACACTTTCACTAAGTTTTATAAAGTTGATGTGTTTGCATCTTCGGATGCTGCTTTTGGCCGCAAAGTTTTGCAGGCGGCGGTGTAGGCGCGTCTGGCGCCTCCTCAGAGGTTCAGTTGGGTACAGTTGTTAGCGTTTACCCACCCCTCTTTTTTGACACAGCTTGGGGACGTCCCCACAAAGTCAATGAAGAGCTGCGTCTGTCAGTGAACGTAAGGAGAAAAAGGGATTTTATTAAAACTTACCGTAAAATCCTTTTCTCCGAGTTCACTGACAGACGCAGCACCCACCCCTCTGGGCTCTGTTTTGGTACGGCTTGTGTACGAACTGAAGAGCTATACTGTGAGGGGGTTTGATGTAGGAAGAGAGGACGGCCCCCAGGGGAGGGGCCAGCTGTTTCTTTTCCCTGCCTAGTTAACTCCTAGTGGGACGAACATAAAACCCCAGAAAGTCAATGAAGAGTTGCGTCTGTCAGTGAACTCGGAGAAAAGGATTTTACGGTAAGTTTTAATAAAATCCTTTTTTTCCCCAAAATTTTTGGTCTTTTTTTATTTGTAACGCAAAAAATAAAAACCCCAGTGGTGATCAAATACCACCAAAAGAAAGCTCTATTTGTGGGGGAAAATTGACAAAAAATGTGTTTGGATACAGCGTCGCACGACCGTGCATTTGTCATTCAAAATGGGACAGCGCTGAAAGCTGCTGAAAATTGGTCTGGGCGGGAAGAGGG
This sequence comes from Glandirana rugosa, assembly GCA_018402905.1. Lineage (NCBI taxonomy): Eukaryota > Metazoa > Chordata > Amphibia > Anura > Ranidae > Glandirana > Glandirana rugosa. The sequence goes on along the minus strand of BLSH010370155.1, from coordinate 1,533,067 downwards.
GAAAGTGCCCGGTATTGAAGTGGTTAAATATAGCATTAAAAAATTAAAACCAGTGAATGACATTTTCAATGATTTAGGATGCAGAGACTTACAGCGGAGCACAGCGATGGACAGGGGAGCGGGAGTTGCCAAAGTTAACTTTTCCTATTAACAAGCTGGTGATTGGTTGCTAGGCAGTCCAATCAACCAATCACCAGCTTGTTAATAGGATAAGTAAACTCTGGCAGCTCCTTCCCAACCCCCACCCCCTCTGCCCCCCACCTCATCTAGTTCTTTGCCGAACCCGGTGTATGCCATGCCCTCCACACTCGCCTTCAGCTTATTTCCACTTGCCTAATGCGAGCAGGCGAGTGGAAATTTTGAGGAGAATGGCAGAGGCTCTGGAGAGAAATGTGGAGGATTGTGGAAAATGTGGTTTCCATAGACTGAACTGGCTTTAGATTATTAGAGGAAAAGACTTCAGAAACTGAGGCTTTGAAAGGACTGTTGCACGTGAATGAAAAAAGACACAGTGGTAGCCATTCTGGAACATTGGAGGATGCCATGGATGCTGATGGGCCTGCTGCCTGACTGAGAGTTCTGACACTGAGAACGGCATTCAGGGTATAATTTGCTAGTGAGTGGAAGGAGATTCCCTGATAATATAGAGTGGAGAGAGACTGCTGGTCAACTCTGCACTACACCTTGATAAAAGAGGGACAGAGTTGTCTGCAGGAAACACAGTGGCAGTGCCTGCATCAGATCTTAAAGTATAACTGAAGGCAAACCTTTTATTTTAGTTTTGTATAGAATGGAGATGATTTAGAACACTTGTCAATTTTTTTTTGCTGTCTGTGCCCTTGTTAAGTAGATTCCCCCTCTCTATTTGTCCTGTTTACTATTATTGAAAGTGAAGGTAGAAGGAAATACCAAGTTTTGGGTTGTCCCCGGATAAATAATAGAGGGAAAATCTTCCAATGGGGACACTTTTTCTGGTGACCTGGGGGTCCTCAAGGAATTCCCTTCATTTGCAAAGATTTCCTCTCTCTTCCTGTTTGGCTATGGGACAGGAAGTGAAGGGAAATCTCTGCAATGGGACACAGATGTTGAAAAAAAACTGACAGGGGTTATTATGACCCTTCCTTGCTGTATCAAAAATGAGAAGAAAAAAGTTTTGCTTATAGTTCTACTTTAACCACTTCAATACCAGGCACTTAAAACACTTCCCGCCCAGACTAATTTTCAGCTTTCAGCGCTGTTGCGCTTTAAATGAGAATTGCACAGTCATGGGACGTTGTACCCAAACAAGACTTTTATAATTTTTTTTCCCACAAATAGCTTTTTGGTGGTATTTTATCACACCTGTGGTTTTTATTTTTTGTGCTACAAATAAAAAAGACGGAAAATGTTGAAAAAAAAAAAGTTTTTCTTTGTTTCTGTCACAAAACTTTGTATAAGTACATTTTCTCCATCACTGATGGGCACTGATGTGGCTACACTGATGGGCACTGATGAGGCTACACTGATGGGCACTGATGAGGCAGTACAGATTGGCACCGATGAGGTGGCACTGATAAGGTTGCACTGATGATGGGGGCACATATATGCAGCACTGATGGGCACTGATAGGCGGCACTGATATGCAACACTGACAGGCACTGATAGGTGGCACTCATAGGCAGCACTGATAGGCGGCACTGGGCACTGATGGGCACTGATAGGTGACACTGCAGGGCACTGATAGGTGTGACTGGTGGGTACTGATAGGTGGCACAGGTGGGCACTGATAGGCGGCACAGGTGGGAACTGGTACATGGCACTGGTGCATGTAGAACTGTTAGGGATTGCACTGGCAGGCATCACATATGGGCACAGTGCCATCCCTTCAGTACACTGTATGCCCCTTACCTGGTGGTCTAGTGTGGGCTCCCTGGTGGTCCCTGGGCGGCCTCCTGATCTTTTCTCTGGTGGTCCATGGGCGGCCTCCTTATGCTGTCCTTGGGGGGGGGGACTCCTTGGTGGTCCTGGTCGGCTCCCTGGTAGTCCAGTGTGGTGATCCTGAGGGGAGCTGCATTGATAAACATTCAGCGCAGCCTCCCACCGTCAGGAGAGCAGCTGATCTGCTCTCCACTGCTCAGGGCTGCAGACCTGAACAGAGGAAAAGCCGATAAATGGCTCTTCCTGTTTACACTGTGATCAGCCGTGATTGGTCACGGCTGATCACATGGTAAAAGGCTTACCTCGATTGGCAATGCGGTGGGTCAGACTGACCCACGGCACCACCGACCGGCGCACGATCGCGGGTTATCCTGAGGACATCAATAGGCACCCAGTAAGGATAACGAAGCCACCGCCCAGCCGTCATTTGTCAATAGGCCTGGCAGGAAGTGGTTAAAGGCACACAACATTGAGCGCTCCATCATAACAGTTGGGCCCCAACGAGCTGGACAACAAAATAAATAGGGTAGCATATTAATGAATGATGCTGAATATATATATATACACACACATACACCGCCCCCCCTCCCCAGTTAGGATTTCCCAGTACGGGGTTCAAGAGGGGCTGCGTTTTGTAACAGTTAGGCCTCATACACACGGACGTTTTTTGACGCCGGCGTTTTCTGACGTTTTTTGCAGCTCTCCATGTTAGTCAATGGCCCCATAAAAACGTCGGCGTTTTTGAGCTGTAGGGATGTCGAGTTTTTGCGGCTGCAAAAATACCCCGGTAACTGATTGTACCTCTCGACGTTTTTTGCAGTCTTTTGCGGCCGCAGTTTTTTGCAGGCACACATACTCCGGATTGACAATGTTTTGCGTCGGGGAGAACTTGGGGCATGACCCTTTAGGATTGACCCCTCCCCCCCGCCACATACACACACATATATATATATAAGTCGTAGTAAGTAATTATACGATGGGATAAATAAAACAACAGGTCGAACAACCCCGGGTTGACAATACCACCTCGCGAGTTACAACACACGGAAATTGGTGAAGGACGGGCCGGATAACTGTTTACTGCCGACCCG
>BLSH010370155.1:1497749-1521130 GCA_018402905.1 Glandirana rugosa | reverse complement strand
ATTTTCAGTGATTGGCACCATAGATTGTAGACTCTATAACTTTCACAAAGACCAAATAATATACACTAATTTGGGTTATTTTTACCAAAGACATATAGCAGTATAAATTTTGGCCAAAATTTACGAAGAAAAATTACTAATTTGCAAAATGTTATAACAGAAATAAAGAAAAATGCATTTTTTTACAAAATTTTCGGTATTTTTCCATTTATTGCTCAAAAAATAAACACCCCAATGGTGATTAAATACCACCAAAAGAAAGCTCTATTTGTGTGAAAAAAAGGACGAAAATTTCATATGGGTACAGTGTAGTATGACTGAGTAATTGTCATTCAAAATGTGAGAGCACTGAAAGCTGAAAATTGGTCTGGTTAGGAAGGGGGTTTAAGTGCCCAGTTGTCAAGTGGTTAAAGAGTCATTGTAAACATTTCATGAAGAGTTTTCTTTTCTTTGTTCACTTTGCCGCATTCGAATAGAAAAAATATATAACATTTTAGATTCGACTGTTTCAAAATTTACCGATTCGAACGTTTCAAATTGAAAAAAAATCTGTAAATTGGAAGAAAAATCAATAAAGACATAAAACAAATTCCAAATACGAATTCCAAATACGAATCCCAAATACGAATTGAGCGAATCAACCAAATTTAACAAAACTAAATAGCTAGATTAATGAATCAAAACAAAACAAATTTTTTCGTCACGCACATGTCTATTGTTTACAGCCTTCATCTCATGAGCAGAATCCTTTTGATACAACCTCATTGGGTTTTCATTACCAATCACATATCCATTGGAAAGTTTTCTGTCTAATTTTCATCATGTGGAACTGTTAGTTTGGTAGCAACCTTAAATCCTATTATTGAGTGATAATTGAAGGGATTATGCACGCATAAATACCCTAATACCATGGGTCAAACGGGTGGAGTAAGAGCAGCAGGTTGCTTTTTAACTATGTATGTTTATGTGTTGTCTATGAAGTCATTCTAAATTTACACGCAATAAAGATTTTGATTATTTTTGAACAGTCGGGAGCTGGTGTTTAGTGTAGAGCTAAAAGTATATTTTACATTATAGCAATATCTTGTAATTTTTCTTTATTAGATTTGGAAGAGTATGGTAATAAGCAGATCCCATATCCATAGTGCTTTTGGCTAATGAAAGTTACACCCAAGCACATAAACTCCTAAAAAAATTGAGCCCCCCCCCCTCCACCCCCACATATACGCACATACAAACCTAAATGCATGCATCAGGCTCCTACGCCTGAAAAACGGTGATTACGATACACGTTACATATCGCTGGATCGCACGCCGGAATGTTACATATCGCTGGATCGCATGCCGGAATGTTACATATCGCTGGATCGCACGCCGGACTGTTACATATCACTGGATCGCACGCCGGAATGAGAGTAATAATTCTAGCACAAGACAATCTTCGTAACGATATACAAAGTTTTGTAAGTTAAAAAGGAAAAATGGCTAACTTTTTTTTAAGCTGGCTTCTAGATTCAAAACACATTTATCAAGCCCTGGGGTAAGGTAAGCAATGCAGCCTTATCATCTCCTTTTAGAATGCAACAAACATTTAACCATTGTAGTTTGGGGGGGGGGCACTGCAAGAGTATATTTTGCGCAATTCATGGTGTACAGTTTTAAAGTATATGCAAACTGATTCATTCAAATCTCTCTGACTTCAATGTGCTTGTGCAGTCACTTCATGTTATAGGGTGACAACATGTTATCCCTGTCTCCTATTTGTGCTCCTGCATTGTCATTCTGCCACATGGGCCTCAGGTGAAGAATACAAGTGGTGGTTTCAACTTACATCGCTCAGGCTATTTTTTTTTTCATTTGAATTACAGAAAGGAAAATAGGTTTTATGACATTCAACCAGAGCACATAAAGAGTTGTCAAGAAGTCTTGTGGAAGCAGTATGGCCTCATCCTGACAACTCCCTCTTTGTGGAGGTATCAGGCTTGGTCCAATGTTGTCACTGTCAGGCAAACTGCCATGCAGCCATTGATGGAGCGCATGCAGCATGTAGACAGGATGTGGCTGTAAAGAGGCTGAAGAAGATCATCACCATGAGCTGAGATACAACAAAAGATGAAAAAGGGTAAATACAGTATATATATAAACTAACAATGTCAATTATTTATTGACAGAGTGGTGACGTCACTGGGAAGGAGATGTGGCGTGTTTCCGAGCATGTGCAACCGCAAGCAGGCTCCTTTCTCAAGCTGGTGGGGAGAGGACTATTGGAGCCTTCATAGGCATGCGCACAGGGTGAACTGGGTGTGCCTGGGCACACCCTAATCACCCCGTGCGCATTAGTATTATCGCTTGGTGTGCCAGCAGGAAGATGGGAAAGTTCTCCCTTTTACCGCCTCTGCCATAAGAGAAGTGTTTACACACTTCTCCTTCACTGTGCCGGCAGAGGGATCAATGTGCCGGGTTCATATGTATGTAGAAACACACATGTGTGTGTTTGAGCATTAGGGGGCACACCCTAATCCAATAGGCTGGAGGTGGGCTCTGAATATCGTGGCACTACAGCGCTCAGCATTCTCAGTTCAAATACATTCAAAATTCATATATTTATAAAAGATGCTTTATAAATAAATATATATAAAAATATAAACATATACATTTTAATGTATTTGAATGTATTTGAACAAGCTCGGAAGCGTGTCACAGCTCCCCCACAGTGACGTCACCACGCTGACGGTGCGCTCCACGCAGCATTCCAGCCCTCGACCCTGATAACAGACGATCTCAGCCGGCTCCACATCCCTGACAGTGCTGTACATACAGACTCCTCTAGTGTCACCCACCGTGCATTGGTGACCATTCCATGGGGTTTTATCATTGACGAGCCTTCTGTATTTTACATTATGTGAGTTGCTACAATTATGAGCTTATTAAATTATATTACAGTCCACACTTAGAGGCGCTTCTCTTTCCCCTTTTGTCTTCACATTTGTAGAGTCAGCTTCTGTTCTTGACTCAAATTTGAAGTTTCAAAAATGTTTTTTTTTTAAGTGGGGGGGGGGGGTGCAAATAGCTGTTCTTGCCTACAGCACAAAATTAGCTAGCACTGGCCCTGGTTGTATTGCCCGTTTGAACCTTTTAATTTTATTACTCTAATGCAGCCACGCTGCATACATGGTAATAAATATGGGCATCTTTTTGATTTTTTTTGTTATATTTGCTGCAGCAATGGGTGAGAAAATACATTGTCATAGCAGCATACTGAAGAGTCGGACCTCTGCTTAACACAGAGCTCAAGCAGTCTGGACTTCCAGAGGCCTGACTGTTCCAATCAATAGTGCTCCTGCTCCCTAAACGCCACTGTCAAGTGAAGCAGCTTGCAGGGGGCATGGCGGCCCACAGGAGACCTGGACTACTGTGCTCTGTATTGAGCAGAGCTCCAGCTCTCCAGCATGATGCTAGCGCAGGGTGCTTTAAGAAAACAAAAATAAATAAATAATGCCCATTCATGGCTGAATCATAATTAAAAAAAGGTAAAGTTAATTGGGCTTTAAATATAATTTTCTTACTGTGTTTCAGCATATCCAAAGATCATTTATTCTGCATTTATAGACACATATCTGCAATAACTAACTAGAGGTTGTCCAGGCAGTAAAGCATGGCTGCTAAATACACAGTGCCATGATAAAGTGCTGATAGGGTAACATTAGTGTTTTGACACTTATTGCCTTTCTACAGATGTGTAACCAATATCTCCTATCAATTCCACTCTATAAACTCAGTTCACTAAGCTGTATCAATTATTTTAATTGTGGGTAATAGACCATTATGGGTTTCAGGGCTCATGGGGGGTGCCACAGGGTTCGCAGCCATTATTGGAAGCACCTCTACCTGCTTTTCTTGTCTGATGATAGCTTAAAAGTAGTACAAAGGTATACATAACATCACAGAAGAATATTTGATCTAATTTATTACATTGTCTGAAATGAATCATCAATATTTGCCACAGGAGCCAATGAACTAATTGCATTTATTTTTAAACCTGCAAAAAGACCACTATAAGCCAAAACCTCCATTGAATCAGAGCTTCAGCCATTTTCCCCTATTTTTCAGTGCAATCAGAAGACGTTACTGATCTGTCTGATTATTGTTCCTGTCTGTGGATTCATTTTTACTTTGATGCAAAATTTTAGAGTTATCACTGTAACAAGAACACGGGGCAATACTTTCAACAGGGGCACCTATTCCAGTGAAAAGTGGAAACTAGCCCTCACTTCGGTTAGATTTCCTTTTTCTTTTTGTTGTATCTCTGAGGCATCAGTAAAACCCTGTCAGAGGTTATCCTTCCCCATCCAAGACTAAAACAAATAATTTTAGATGGAGTGCCACTTTAAATAAATGTTATGCAGTTTGTATACAATGGCCCTTTAAAATTGGCAACATATACAAGTACATCAGTGAGTCTGAAGATGCAAAAAATGCATAGATAAAATGCTACAGATATAAGGGAGATCATTTTATATTTAGGGTTTAAATATACTTTAATACAAAAAGGCTTTATTTGCAGAAAGTGGATTTATATATTGTATCCAGCACATAAGTAATGTACTGTACATTACCGATTTCATAGTAGTCATACACTTCTACAGTGGCTGGTGTCAGGTCTTTGACCTCCATGTCCTGTTCCACCATAAATGACAAATGTTCCTCTTTGTGGTTCACCACCAGCGTAGACCCCATGCACATGCAAAATTAACTATTTTCTGTGCCGTACCATGCGGCTAGGTCCCTAGGGTCTCTGATGCGCAGGTCTGGTCCCAGTTGCTGGGGCACCGACCATTCAGGAGGCAGGCTATAAACCAATCCCCTCACTATACATGAGACCCATCACCCCTGCTGGTACCGCTCTTCCACTGTCTGACTGTCATATCATTTTTCTCTTGTACTTGTTGCACCTAGCAACGACATGTCACCAGTTCACCCTGTGTGTGTGCATTACAGGTCTTGTTCTTCCATATGCCATTATCACAGAGCACCCCTTTAAGTACCGTATTTTCCGGTGTATAAGGCGACTGGGCGTATAAGACGACCCCCTAATTTTCCAGTTAAATCATAGGGTTTGCCCTATTCTCGCCGTATAAGACTACCCCCCCCCCCCTTCCGAGGCAACACCATTTAATAACATCAGCCCACTGGATGTACCCTAATACAGTACTGTAGCTTCGGCTACTTACAGAACTTCCCTATTATTAATCTTTTAGCCCGCTGGATGTGTAATACAGTATCGGTACTGTAGCTTCGGCTACTTACAGAATGTCCATATTAAATGTTTTAGCCTGCTGGATATGTAATACTGTAGCTTCGGCTACTTACAGAATGTTCCTGTGCTGTAATTCTGTATGTGCCGCGCTGAGCCAATCCCGACAAGTGGTGTATTCTTTTAATGCATACAAAGCCTGCTCGGATTGGCCGAGTCAGAGAGGCGGGCTATTACAAACTTTGCCAATCTGAGCAGGCTTTGTATGCATTAATAGAATACACCGCTTGCCATGATTGGCTCAGTGCGGTACATACAGAATTACAGCAGAGGAACGTTCTGTAAGTAGCCGAAGCTACAGTATTACACATTCAGCGGGCTAAAACATTTAACATGGACGTTCTGTATGTAGCCGAAACTACAGTACCCGGCGTATAAGACGACCCCCGATTTATGGGGGATGATTTTTAGTATAAAAAGTCGTCTTATACGCCAGAAAATACGGTAACCTCAGACTAGACATGATAAAGTTTATATAGCTTTACTGGAATCCCTTGGCATAACAGTTCTGAAACAAAGTGCACAGTGTTTTCCCTAAATTAATCCCTAACCAGCACTTTAAACCGCTTAGAAGCTGGCAGGGGAGAGTCACCCATTCACCCTGCTTAGCATGCATTGAGCAATCTATATGTGTATGGCCAGCTTAAAGGCTTACCTGACTGAAGAGAAATGGAATGATTTGTAGACCATCTCAATACATACAGTATCTCACAAAAGTAAGTACACCCCTCACATTTTTGTAAATATCTTATTATAACACTGATAACACTGAAGAAATGACACTTTGCTACAATGTAAAGTAGTGAGTGTACAGCTTGTATAACAGTGTAAATTTGCTGTCCCCTCAAAATAACTCAACACACAGCCATTAATGTCTAAACCGCTGTCAACAAAAGTGAGTACACCCCTAAGTGAAAATGTCCAAATTGGGCCCAATTAGCCATTTTCCCTTCCCGGTGTCATGTGACTCGTGCTACAAGGTCTCAGGTGTGAATGGGAAGCAGGTGTGTTACATTTGGTGTTATCTCTCTCACCCTATCATACTGGTCACTGGAAGTTCAACATGGCACCTCATGGCAAAGAACACTGAGGATCTGAAAAAAAGTACTGTTGCTCTACATAAAGATGGCCTAGGCTATAAAAAGATTGCCAAGACCCCTAAACTGAGCTGCAGCACGGGGGCCAAGACCATACAGCAGTTTAACAGGACAGATTCCATTCAGAACAGGCCTCGCCATGGTCGACTAAAGAAGTTGAGTGCACGTGCTCAGCGTCATATCCAGAGGTTGTCTTTGGGAAATAGACGTATTAGTGCTGCCTGCATTGCTGCAGAGGTTGAAGGGGTGGGGGGATCAGCCTGTCAGTGCTCAGACCATATGCCGCACACTGCATCAAATTGGTCTGCATGGCTGTCATCCCAGAAGGAAGCCTCTTCTAAAGATGATGCACAAGAAAGCCCACAAACAATTTGCTGAAGACAAGAAGACTAAGGACATGGATTACTAAAGCCATGTCCTGTGGTCTGAGGAGACCAAGATAAACGTATTTGGTTCAGATGGTGTCAATTGTGTATGGTGACAACCAGGTGAGGAGTACAAAGACAAGTGTGTCTTGCCTACAGTCAAGCATGGTTTTGGGAGTGTCATGGTCTGGGGCTGCCAGCACTGGGGAGCTACAGTTCATTGAGGGAACCATGAATGCCGACATGTACTGTGACATATTGAAGCAGAGCATTATCCCCTCCCTTCAGAGACTGGGCCTCAGGGAAGTATTCCAACATGATAACGACCCCAAACACACCTCCAAGATGACCACTGCCTTGCTAAAGAAGCTGAGGGTAAAGGTGATGGACTGGCCAAGCATGTCTCCAGACCTAAACCCTATTGAGTATCTGTGGGGCATCCTCAAATGGAAGATGGAGAAGCGCAAGGTTTCTAACATCCACCAGCTCTGTGATGTCATCATGGAGGAGTCGAAGAGGACTCCAGTGGCAACCTGTGAAGCTCTGGTGAACTCCATGCCCAAGAGGGTTAAGGCGGTGCTGGAAAATAATGGTGGCCACACAAAATATTGCCAATTTGGGCCCAATTTGGACACTTCCACTTAGGGGTGTTCTCACTTTTGTTGCCAGCGGTTTAGACATTAATGTCTGTGTGTTGAGTTATTTTGAGGGGACAGCAAATTGACACTGTTATACAAGCTGTACACTCACTACTTTACATTGTAGCAAAGTGTAATTTCTTCAGTGTTGTCACATGAAAACATATAATAAAATATTTACAAAAATGTGAGGGTTGTACTCACTTTGGTGAGATACTGTATAATTATTATATATACAGGATTTTTATAGCGTCAACAGTTTGTGCAGGGCTTTACAATAAAAAGTGAGACAATAAAGTAACAATACAATTCAATACAAGAGTGTTAGGAGGGCCCTGCTCCTGGGAGTTTACATTTTAATAGGGAGGGTCTGGTGTAACAAAAGGCAATAACTGTGATGGATGAACCGATGAGAGAAATAGAAGATTCAGTTATTAGCTGAAAGCAGGGTAGGCTTCCCTGAAGAGATGAGTTTTCAGGAATTGCCTAAAAGTGGACAGAGTAGGAGACAGCTGGACAGATTGGGGTAGGGTGTTCCATAGAATGGGAGAGGCTCTGGAGAAGTCCTGGAGACGAGCATGGCGGGAGAAAATAAGCTAGCTAGAGATCAGGAGGAGCGGTTTGGGTGATATTTTGAGACAGGTCTAGTGATGTAGCTCAGGGCAGAGTTATTAATGGCTTTGTATGTTATTGTTAATGTTTTGTATTCAATCGGCAATGGGAAGTTAGTGGAGAGATTGGCAGAGAGGGGTGGCAGACATTGAATGGTTGGTAAGGTGAATGAGTCTGGCAACAGCATTCATGATAGACTGAAGAGGGGATAGCCCGCAAAGAGGTAGGCCAATGAGGAGGAAGATGCAATAGTCAAGGCAAGAAATAACTAGTGAGTGAATATGTTGCTTAGTGGTTTCAACGCTTAAAATGGCTTATTTTGGAGATGAAGTATACAAGATTTGGACATTGATTGGATTTGTGGCTGAAAGGACAGATCAGAGTCCAGGAATACACCTAGTACCCTGGGATTAGTGGAGGGACTGATGGTTGTACTATTGATCTTAAAGGAGAAGTCAATGGGGGGGGGGGGGGCATGGGCAGGAGGGAATATTATGAGCTCAGTTTTAGAAAGATTGAGTTTGAGGAAGTAGTGTGACATCCAGACTGATATGTCTGTTAGTAAGTTAATAATACGAGAAGAGACTGAAGGATGGAGGTGAGGAGTAGAAAGATAGATTTGGGTGTCTTTGGCATAGAGATGGTACTGGAAGCCAAGGGAGTTTATCAAGTGACCAAGGGAGGAGGTGTAGATGGAGAAGAGGAGGGGTCCAAGGACAGAAACTTGGGGGACCCCTACAGAAAGATAAAGTGGAGAGGTTGAGACAGGGTTATAGGTATCACTGAAGGTGCGCTGTGATAGGTATGATGAGAACCAGGAGATAGCAGAGTCAGGAGAGTGGAGTTTTTTTAGGAGGAGGTGATGGCAAACAGTATCAAAGAAAAAGTCAAAAGTGTCTTTGCGCTGTGGTGTAATGGCCGCTGTCACAAACAAGCAGTATACTCAGCTTATATAGACAATATAGAAAAAATTGTGTAGCACCAAAAAAATTATTAGTGAATCAGTTGAATAGTGAATAGTGATCAGATAATAAGATCAATCCTTCATGATAGATGAAAAAGTCTTATTCAAGAGTAAAGTTTAAAAAAGTGAAGTGAAACCAAATCCAACACCTTCTGAAGTGAACATATAGTTGCCAGCAAAGAGCTCAGAGGTCAGCCACTGCATCCCAGTGAAGTGAACACTTACCAGAGATGATGGCTGCCATTACAACAGCTAGTACGCCTGTTTCTATGTGTAAGTCATCCAGTGGAAATGTATGGATTGCGCCCAATATCTCCATCAAGCGACACTCCTCAGCAGGATCAGGTTAGGGTAAATGAAGCTCACCAGGAGCAAACATAATCCTCCTAGGGTAGTACTGTAATATGGATACATATACAGATAAAAACATTGAATGTAGCATAAAATCCTTATATAGAATGCTGCTGCCGACCCAGAATCGTGCAGTGGCATGATGTCAGCGGTCATGTCTCCTCCCCGAAGTGCTTCGTCCAATAGGACGTTATCAAGGGACCAAAATGTGGTGGGATGACTATAGCTGAATGTTTGCAAAGAAAGTTGATCTGGAGTAATGCAATGCGGACAATTGTGCAACAAACGTGTGAAGCCTGGCAAGCAATAGCTTAGGAGGTCATTTTCCAAACTTGCAGCACAATTGCTTGCTATCTGTTAGCCACTGCGGCTGACTGCTCGTAGTTCTCATTGAACCGTGAGGGTGCTGGTGAGTGCTCTCATAGTTCTACGATTGACTGTCTCAGCTCTGTTCCTGTGTGCTGTGTGAGGGGGGGATGTGTCCCTTCCCTCCAATCAGCTATCAGACCTCTCCTCACTGAGCTCTGCATTGTGTAATTTTAGATCTCCACCCCTGTTTTCTGACAGCTAAGACAAGATTTTTTAAATTCTGGACTTTGAACAGATGTAGAAAAGAAAGGGCTGCAGATACACCAGTACAACTTATGTGGGAGGATTTTTTTCACCTGAGACCAGTCACTTTACTGGGTATATGTAAGGGTTTACAGCCACTTTAAATAAAGCTCAATTCCTCAAAACTGCAAAATGATTTGGAAATTATATAAAGGTGAACTAGCCCTTTAAAGCCTAACTCCATATTTAATGTGACATTGGTTTGTTACAACATCCACCTGCTTCTCTGTCTTAGCCAGAGGAAGCTTTCTATTCATTCATAGAACACAAAAGTCTCTGTGAATGGCTGAGCAGAGCTCCATCCAACCACAACGAGACAAAAAGTCCACATCCCGCTTCCAGAACATAGGTCTGTATACTGTATATAAACCATGTTACAATTCAAACCGTCCGCCCGGCAGGCACATCTGTTAAAGAAGGAAATAGTTTCTTTGGGCCACCTTGGCCCAAATTACTATTTAAAGTCACGGTAAAGATGGAGTTTGGCTTTAAAGACCAGCTTTGGGCTCATCCCTTTACTTACCTTTCCCAGATATCTTCATGTGACATACAAGGTCCTCTTCTCCAGTGGTACTCATTTATGCCAAGAGAAGCTGAACAGATATGTTCACCTTTAAAATAAATACACATATTTTTTCAGATCAAAAAAATGTGCATTTTTTTATTATATTTTTACACTGCAGCCTGTAAAGCATTGTGCCTGTGATTAGTAGATTATGGGTGCAATGTAATGCTTCTGCAGGCACTCAGTACAGGTGTCTGCCCGTACCTTCCATTTCTGCAGGATAGTGCTTAGGATTCCTACAGATAGGTATCCTCAACAGAAGATGTGTGATCTGCTCTTTGCCATCAATATTATAGCAGCCTCTGAAGATGCCCTGCAAGAGGGGTGATACGCTGTAGGCAGAGATAAATGCATTAAAAAGGGTCTCAAATCTACTTCTGAACAAACACTAAAAAAAATAAGTGCTGGGCCAGTGACAAATTGTAAACAGGGGTATCGCATCCCAAAAAGAGACTCAGTGGAGGAAAATATGGACAAATAGGGACTTTATTGGTACACCATAAACTTCCCAGAAAATGAAATAAAATTAACCAACTTTATTATATGGACAAATACGTAAAAACTTTAACATGCACATAATTTATTAAAAAAAGAAGAGACGTGTCCCACTACCAGAGCTGGAACAAACCACGTAGGAGGCAAAAACACCTTCTCTGGATGAGTCCAATTGGCATACATCTCTTTCTGCAAATAATGATGCACTGGAAAGGATTTGGAATACTATGGCTTCCACCATTACCCAAACCCAGTGAGTTTTGGAGAAGTAAATTCTGGAAGTGGCAGCTTTAAATTTGTTCTGACCGCATCATACAAAAATCAACCATGGTCCAAGTTTGTAGGAAAATTCCGGGTCCTCCTTAGCTTCCTCTACATTTTTATCCTTGTCCAAAGGATGTTTCTGTCAGGAACCATGAATCCGACCAAGACAGAAGTGCAGTAAAATCACACTTTTTAATAAAAAGGTAAAATGATATAAACACAGTAAACGTGGTCAAAACATAGCCAGGGTTCGGTAACCAGAGCGGATAGTCAAAGCAAGCCAGTGAAACAGGAGTTCAGAGATCAGCGAGGTCAAAGAAATGGCATGCAGGGTCAGGAGCCAGGAGGAGAGTCAGCCAAGCAGGGTCTTGAATCCAGGAATCAGAAGGGAACTTCAAACAGGCAAAGTCTTTCACAGTAAAACACAGCAGAGATTTCTCCAGAGATGTCGACCAAGGTGAAGGTGTCTGAGATCTGATTCAGGCAGTTTATATAGCAGCAGAGCTGGCTTAACGAGGCAGGATATCATCATCAGGTGAGACAGAATGGAAGCTGAGACTAGCAATTAATCCTCCCTTAGCTGAGCAGCTTGCTCTGAGAAGGGAGAGCTGAGCCCAGCCCTGACAGTTTCCCCAACACAACATCATTCTGTGCCATGGGAGGAGGGGAAGGAGAGTTTGTGTTCTAGGTTTTTAAAGCCAGTAAGAACAACTGAAAGCTGTTCATGCAGACCAGATATGGCTGCTGAAAATTGCTTCCTAGACACAAAGGAACCAGAAGAATGTGGCCCTGAGACAGTGGAAAAAACAGACATGGACGGGGATTCAAAACTTAGTTGACCCCGGGGAAGCCATAGCAGAGTGAACTTTTTAGGAGGTCCTCCTACCAGACAAAGGAATTTAGAAATCCCACTGCATTTATACCCTGAGCTCCCCACCCCTCACAAACTCTCTGCTTCATTCAGTCATGGCTTATTAATGATTAAAACAAGCCCAACCCCAGGAATGGTAGTGGCCACCAAGTTGAAAGGAGTGTCTGCCAAGGCCAGACATCTGGTGACAGTGCTTCAGTACTGTGTGGAAGGGGGTGTTTCTCTTCCCTCCAATCAGGGCTCACAGCTGTCAACTGTGTGAAAACTTCATATCCTCAATCTCTGCTGCTAGAACTAAAGAGAAATCCTTTCTTCTGTGTGTTTTCAGAAAGCTCTACAGAAGAAATAGCTGCAGATACACAGATACAACTTATATAGAAGGATGTGTTTCATCTCGATGCATCACCTAATGCTAGTGTGACAGGAAGCCAGGAAAATCGATGGGTTGTGTTCAGGATGGGAGATATATTTGTCCCAAATTTATGCTGTACACGGATTGCTTTTGTGTTTGTGCTGTGTAGTGAGCCTGTTTGGGCTCAAAGAATGCTAACAAGCTCAGGTGTAACAGATAAAGCACTCAGGGCTCTATAAAACTCCCAGGTTGCTTCAACAAGGGGCTCCACTCTGGAACCAGATCTCTGTGCATGGCAGACTGGGGTGCAGCAATACCTCTAAATGGTGAGATTAAGTCAGTGTGACTGAAAGTCTCTGTTTATTTCTCTGTGAACCCCAAGTGTCCGGGCAGCTGTAGGCTGTGGCAGAACAAGTAATCCGGTTCCAGTGTCTTTGTAGTTAGATGCCCAAAGTGGCAAGGGTTTATTTTCTGTTTTGTTTTATTTTACCTGTTGTGATGACTGCACTTTGTAACCACAGACATGTCAATAAACCACAGTTTTTGCTTTCACAAAGATCCTGCTGTCTGTCTGTGCCTACTTCACTGTGCTGTGACCCACCCAGGGGGTCCTCCTGCACATCCTGCTACTGAGCTAATCCCTTACACTAGTTACTTCTCTGGGTACATGTGAAGGTTTACAAGAGCCATTTTAAGAAAATGGAGCTTAGTTTACATAACATACCTGTAAGACAAGCGTGGAACCCCTCAAGATTGCCAAAAAAAAACAACTACTAACCTGACTGTTAGCCAACACCATCCACAACCCCCCCCCCCCTCCCGCCGCCCTGAGAACCGGGCACCAACCAACAGGCCTACAGGTATGGCATCTAAATTCGGCCTCATTTCTCTATGCTGAACAATGCTGGGGCCCCTTGTTTGCACAGCGTGAAGACACTACAGAGACACTACAATACAGCACAGTAGAAAACTAGTGACTCATATATATAGTAGCATTTTTGACTGGATATACTTACATTTGAAGAACTAGTTGCCCCTATCTCATAATGCAGGTATGACTGGTGGGGTGACAAGCTTGTATGCGTTGCATATAAAAAAAACTCTGATTTTACCTGAGAATGCTGGGACACCGGTAACATGCCACCACATGCTTCATATGATTTTACCCATCAATACTGATGAGCTGACTTTTTGCAGATAGGTAAAACAGCTGTCATGTTAATAACTGAAAAAAAAAGTGATACATTAAGGAAGCCATACACATGTAGCCAGGAGCGGACTACAGGTATCTGACTTTGCAGACTCGCCTCCTGTTTGTTCCACCCTGCTCCTGTGTCCCCCTACTGCTGGGCTCGGATCACTGACATCACATTACTGAACACAGAGAAAAGCATTGGGTGCCAGAGAAAAGCATGACGGCCAGTTGAGCCGAAACGCGTCGGTTTTCCCCCATCCCCTGCCATTTTTTATGAGCTCTTATTCTGATCACATTATGTGAGTATTTTTAATCCATTCGGTTTTCTAATAAATCAGTTAAAACGGTATCACACGATTGTGGATTTTTCTCTTTTACCCGAATTTACCCGTTTGGACACCGGATTATCCCTGGACGTGTGAACAAAATGAGTCGGAGTTGCACCTCTCTCCATCAGTGCCTGCCCAGGTTTAAAAGTACCCCCTTCAGGAGGAGTGGACCACTGGGACGGAGGACCATCACCCCGGAGCCATCAGAGGGATCCCCAGGATAGGTTCCTTTGCCCCTAGAGGATCGGATGATCAACAGTCCATTTGGAGTATAAAAACCTGCGCTTGTCCTACCAGGATCTGGTAAGCCTGCATCCACTGTCTTTTATCACCCTTGAAGTCTACTGGTGACACCTGTCATAGATTGAGTTACCTTCATACCACTGAAAGACTCTTATTTTGATGTTGCTTCTACTATTGGCGCTGCATATGAGTTTTTAATGCATTTGTGGGACAATATAGATCTATTGTTTTGTGCGTGCTGCCATCCATAATCCATATCTTGTTGGCCTTTACTCTTTTATTTCAATATTTATTAGTGAGCGTGGACTTTTGCTTTTATTATTGGGTGAATAGGCATCGCTGAATTGCAAAACTGACTATGGACTACATCTCCCAGCAAGCCATCGGCTCCACGGGAGAATTGTGGTAGAGTCTATAAAGGGAACTACTGACAACGCCCATGCTCTCTTGCTTCCTGGATTCCATTGCGTAAGCACCATCTCTCCGCTGTGTGAGGAGATCACGGCCTACCACGTGATACACAGCCTTCAGCTCCAGCCCCAGAGAGTCCGGATGTTGCCCGCTTTCAGAAAGACGCCCTGTAGAAGCGCTGAACACCGCAGAAACGTCAGCAGACTGATTGCCATCGCTGCCAATCACCAGCAAGGAGAATCGTTTGATCATCCCTTGGGAGGCTGCCATTCGCTATTGGGATTGGTGAGGGGGCCTTTGCCCACAGATCCCATTGCCTTTCATAAGTACTAAACTCTGAACACTGTGCACAGACACCATGTATCTGGATTACATAGAGGATTTATATAAGACAGAACCAGCTATCTTGTCCTGTTTATCATCACTTTGCTACATTAAGCAATTGTTGTACTATGAGCTCCAACTTGCCGGTGAAGACAGTGCAAGGCCTTGCTTTTAGAACATTATTGTTGATTGCTCTTAAAGGGGACACTTTATTGGTAACTATAGTACATTATCTCTCATTAGAATTAATGGTATTATAGGTCAGCCTGGGGTTCCTCTTTAGACAGAAACATTTTCTTATATCCACCAATAGCTTCTTCAAGGGATTCCATTGTGACTGTGTATATTGTTGTCATTCAATTGTCATTCCTAACTGTTATTGCTGCAAGCATTATTTCAACCTAGTCTTGGCTGTAACCATGACTTGGCTGATTAATCCTTTATTTAAATCGCTCTTGTCAAGTAAGCAAAACCTGACAGAGTTGAAACTGCTTGCATTGTGTCCGTGTGTCATTTAAAGGTACACAACATGTCTGAATCTAGAGTGTCAGAGGAGCTTGAGAGTTCACAGAGTCATGGCGGCACAAGAGAACATGCATTACCAGGCAACCCCCTAGGGGGCAGTGCTATATACATTTTAAGAGCAAATAGGGCTACCTCCATGTAAAAGCTAATGAATCTGCATCACATTAAGACAGTTAGCATTTTCAGAAGAAAAATATACTGTAGTCTACATATTTCTCTCATAACTTCAAATCTCAACTCTGGTTAAACATTTTCATATTTGGATAGAGTTGGGTAAGAGTTAGAACATCTGTCAGTTTTTTATTATCATTTGAGCCCCTTGTTGGAGGAGATTTCTCAGTTTCTTTCAGGAAAGGAAGAGGTGGAAAATCACAGCACAGGTGTGCGCAGCCTTTTACATTAGCGTGTGTACCCCAAAGCTCAAACATGCATGCCTTTCCACGGGACAGTGGATGAATGGGAAGTGCTCTGTGCTGCAGCATCCTGTTCATTCGCAAACTGAAGCATAGTAAACAAAGGTTATGAATGAACGCAGTGAATGAGTGTGTTCACTGTGTTCCTTTAGCAAAGGAAGGGGTCGGTAAATTACACATTGACAAGCCATTTTCCCCCTCTCTCCATCCTGAAACATCCCCCGCAGCAGCCGAGGAGAGGGGAGGGAAGCCAGCAGCACTGCAGGAGGGGAGGGGCAACACGGGGTGGGGAGGCCCAGGCAGTAGGGGGAAGTGGCACCACACAGAGTGATTAGGGTGGGCCTGTGCACGCCTTTGGGATGCAGACATATACAGTATCTCACAAAAGTGAGTACACCCCTTTTTTGTAAATATTTTATTCTATCTTTTCATGTGACAATACTGAAGAAATGATACTTTTCTACAATGTAAAGTAGTGAGTGTACAGCTTGTATAGCAGTGTAAATTAGTTGTCCCCTCAAAATAAGTCAGCACTCAGCCATTAATGTCTAAACCGCTGGCAACAAAAGTGAGTACACCCCTGAATTAAAATGTCCAAATTGCGCCCAAAGCGTCAATATTTTGTGTGGCCACCATTGTTTTCCAGCACTGCCTTAACCCTCTTGGGCATGGAGTTCACCAGAGCTTCACAGGTTGCCACTGGAATCCTCTTCCACTCCTCCATGATGACATCACGGAGCTGGTGGATGTTAGAGACCTTGAGCTCCTCCACCTTCCATTTGAGGATGCCCCACAGATGCTCAATAGGGTTTAGGTCTGGAGACATGCTTGTCCAGTCCATCACCTTTACCCTCAGCTTCTTTAGCAAGGCAGTGTTCATCTTGGATATGTGTTTGGGGTCATTATCATGTTGGAATACTGCTCTGTGGCCCAGTCTCCAAAGGGAAGGGATCATGCGCTGCTTCAGTATATCACAGTACATGTTGGAATTCATGGTTCCCTCAATGAACTGTAGCTCCCCAGTGCCGGCAGCACTCAGGCAGCCCCAGACCATGACACTCCCACCACCATGCTTGACTGTAGGCAAGACACACTTGTCTTTGTACTCCTCACCCGGTTGCTGCCACACGCTTGACACCATCTGAATCAAATAAGTTTATCTTGGTCTCCTCAGACCACAGGACGTGGTTCCAGTAATCCATGTCCTTAGTCTGCTTGTCTTCAGCAAACTGTTTGCGGGCTTTCTTGTGCATCATCTTTAGAAGAGGCTTCCTTCTGGGACGACAGCCTTGCAGACCAATTTGATGCAGTGTGTTATGTATGGTCTGAGCACTGACAGGCTGACCCCCCACCCCTTCAACCTATGGATATGACACTGAGCACATGCACTCAACCTCTTTGGTTGACCATGGCGAGGCCTGTTCTGAGTGGAACCTGTCCTGTTAAATGGCTGTATGCTCAGTTTCAGGGTCTTAGCAATCTTCTTATAGACTAGGTCATCTTTATGTAGAGCAACAATTCTTTTTTTCAGATCCTCAGAGAGTTCTTTGCCATGAGGTGCCATGTTGAACTTCCAGTTAATAGTATGAGAGAGTGAGAGCGATAACACCAAATTTAACACACCTGCTCCCCATTCACACCTGAGACCTTGTAACACTAATGAGTCACATGACACCGGGGAGGGAAAATGGCTAATTGGGCCCAATTTGGGCATTTTCACTTAGGGGTGTACTCACTTTTGTTGCCAGCGGTTTAGACATTAATGGTTGTGTGTTGAGTTATTTTGAGGGGACAGCAAATTTACACTGTTATACAAGCTGTACACTCACTACTTTACATTGTAGCAAAGTGTTATTTCCTCAGTGTTGTCACATGAAAAGATAGAATAAAATATTTACAAAAATGTGAGGGGTCTACTCACTTTTGTGAGATACTGTATATACAGTATATAGCTTCTTTTCTTAGAGAATAGGTGCAGGAACTCCTCTCTTCCGAGTCCCCCACCCTATCCACCTCCCTGAGCACAGTTCCTTGGTTCCACCCCTTACCCACCTCCCAGTATCACCCCTTTTAGAGAATACAGAACCAAGTATCATTTAGTGGTCCTAAGTATTTTGTATGGAATTTGTTAATGATAACAAAAAAGGCACTAAAATAGATCTAGCAACAATGGACACCCCAGAGACAACAGATCCACCCCAGCAACAATGGACTCCCAACAGCCAGCAACAATAGATCCTCCAGCAGCCAGAAATATTTGACCCCTCACTCAGCAGTAGATCCCTCCCAGCAACGATTGACCCCATGCAACATAAGAACCGCCCCAAGCAACAATAAATCACCCACCAGCAACAATAGACCTCCCCAGAAGCAATAGACCCCTGCAAAAATAGATCGCCCCCAGCAACAATAGATTCGCCAGCATCAATAGACCCTCCAGCAACCAGCAACAAAAACCTCTTCCACTACAACAGATTCCTCCCAGCAATGACTGATCCCCCCCCGCAACATAAGAGCCACCCCCAGCATCGATAGCTCCCTCACAAGCAACAGAAGACCTCCCCAGCAATGATAGGCCCACTTATTCCGCAAAAATAGA
This sequence comes from Glandirana rugosa, assembly GCA_018402905.1. NCBI lineage: Eukaryota > Metazoa > Chordata > Amphibia > Anura > Ranidae > Glandirana > Glandirana rugosa. Next base: position 1,502,591 of record BLSH010370155.1, on the reverse strand, counting down.
TACCCTCCAGCAACAATAGATTCCCCAGCAGCCAGCATCAATAGACCCTCCAGCAGCCAGAAACAAAGACCTCTCTCTCTACAGTAGATCCCTCCCAGCAATGATTGACCCCCCCCCCAACAATAGATCCTCCATGAGAAACAGAAGTCCTCCCCAGCAACAATAGACCCTCTTCCTCAGCAAAAAATGATCCCCACCAAATCATTCTTGCAATCAAAAATGCCACAAAACCTTTTCTGTTAAAAAAATGCCACAAAACCATTGTTTATATCCAAAATAATGTTGGTCTTATAATGCAAATGTCACATAATTCCAATAACTTTGATTTCCAAGCACATAAATGATCAAATATGGAGGAAGGCAACTGATCAGCAACAATTTCTATTGTTTCAAAGTATCTAAAGAAGTTTTTAGTGTCAGATTTCCTTGATTGAATGGCCTTTCTTGCCTTTTGAATCGCAGTAAAACAGTCCAAAAAAATTGCTGTGTATATGACCTGCATTACGTTAGGTCTACGCATGCTTCTGACTGTCACTTTGAGCATGGTAGGGACATTAGACCATGATGGGGATTGACGCATGCTGCAGTGCTGTGTAGTATGTTGGCACTATTTAAAAACAGGGCACTATGACTCACTGAACATCTGGAGAAGGCAGCTGATTAAGGCGATTCACAAGATAAAGAAAGTACAGATAAACCTAATAAGCAGCCATGAAGGGTGCAGACAAGATGTATTTAATAGAAAACCAAAAGTGCCATGCTGTAAAATTTGTGAATAAATAATTAAATGCTCAGAATTCATAACTGAACCTTCTGTGAATCTGAATAAAGTGTTCAAAGTTCCTAGATTGTAAACTCTAATGAGCAGGGTCCTCTAATTCCTCCTGTATTGAATTGTATTGTAATTGTACTGTCTGCCCTCATGTTGTAAAGTGCTGCACAAACTGTCGGCGCTATATAAATCCTGTATAATAATAATAAAATGGTAATAAAATGTTGCTGTTTTTAAAGTGAAAATTTAAAATAATTAAAAAATATATAAAACGGTTTATGTAAGAAGTTCAAGATTGCACACAGTCCTGTAATAAAAGTGCAGAAGACACCAGATTTCCTATGAATGTGATATAAAGGAACTCCTCTCCACACTTCACCCCACCGTGAAAATAGCCACCACCAAGGAAGTGTAAGGGGGCTTACCAGATGGAATGGACCTATTTGGCGTATACCAAGCTAGGTTATGCAGGCTTTGGTGTCTATACACCCAATAGTAATCCAGAAGCTTCCAATATCCACTTGGATGGAGCCGGAAGACCGGAATTTCCTCAGCAGGTTCAAAACAGAAAATATGCAACAGTACTCCAATTCATCCAGATATTGTGTTAAAAATCCTCTCACAGACCAATATTAGTGATTCATAGTGGAAAGAGAATTGAAAACTAACATAGCATGAAAGTACATGTATGGCATCCAAGTGGATATTGGAAGCTTCTGGATTACTATTGGGTGTATAGACACCAAAGCCTGCACTAGCTAGTTTGGTATACACCATATAGGTCCATTCCATCTGGTAAGCCCCCTTACACATCCTTGGTGGTGGCTATTTTCACGGTGGGGTGAAGTGTGAACAGGAGTTCCTTTATATCACATACATAGGAAATCTGGTTTCTTCTGCACTTTTATCACGGGACTGTGTGCAATCTATAATTTTTTAATTATTTTAATTTTTCACTTTAAAAACAGCAACATTTTATTACCATGAGTTTTGAACACTTTATTCATATTCACAGAAGGTTCACTTATGAATTCTTAGCATTTAATTATTTATTCACAAATTTTACAGCGCGGCCCTTTTGGTTTTCTATTTTTTCAACTTGTTGGTTGCTGTGCCAGCTGTTATACACTAAGGCAAAGGCAGCGTGGTATACACACATTTTTTTAAGATATATTCCATGCCCTTAGTAATGCTGCCGGGACCTATGTATTCAGCAGACCATGATATGGAAAGAAAAAAAGTCACCAGGGCATCACAGTCTTCAAAAGGATCTTTGTCTGCCATCACTTCCTATTAAAAGTGGCTAAACAACCAACACCACATATGATCAAGAAGGAATTCATTCTCCACCTTGTATAACTTGCTGAATGTGCTGAAGTGATAGGAGATGTGATCCACAGACACAGCCTGCTGATATCTTTACATGGTCTTAGCACATTGTGAAGGGTCCAATGAATCCCTGTGAGCGCTTACACTTTCACATATGCTGCATAGTGTAGTCGTGAATGATCACACACATGCTTTCCTGGAGATGGGAGCATAGTCCTGGAGCAGAGTGGCCATTGTAAAATAGGTTGGGGACAGCTCCCAATAAACAGAGTCCCACACAGCCTGATGAGTATCTCTTTTATCCAGAGAATTCAATACTTTTAATTTGATCACTTAAAGTGGAACTTCACTTACTAAAGGAAGTTCTGCTTTTCCTCCACCTCATCCCTCCTCTACCACTATTGGAGGGTTTTTTGTTTTTTGGGGTTTTTTTTTAGAGAGAGAACGGGTATCTACTTTTGACAGGTACATGAGGTGCCTTGTTGAACTTCAAGTGACCAGTGTGAGAGCAATAACACCAAATTTAACACACCCGCTCCCCATTCACACCTGAGACCTTGTAACACTAACGAGTCACATGACACCGGGGAGGGAAAATGGCTAATTAGGCCCAATTTGGACATTTTCACTTAGAAGTGTACTCACTTTTGTTGCCAGCGGTTTAGACTTTAATGGCTGTGTGTTGAGTTAATTTGAGGGGACAGCAAATTTACACTGTTATACAAGCTGTACACTCACTACTTTATATTGTAGCAAAGTGTCATTTCTTCAGTGTTGTCACATGGAAAGATAAAATAAAATATTTACAAAAATGTGAGGGGTGTACTCACTTTTGTGAGATACTGTAACATTGGATTTGGATCCACGATATGTATCAGATTACATCATTAAAATCTAATATCATCATATTCATGTTTTACGACCTGAATTCCACTCTATCCAGGATGGAGGTCGGGTATAGGTTAGAACCCATTTGCAGGAGAAATTAGTTCTAACAAGAGAGAAGGACTCTGGGTTAGATGCCATCTTGGATTTAAAGTATTAAAAAATCTTAGTACAATTCAAGATGACTTATTTATTTTTTCTTGACATAGTATAAGTAACATATTGTTAATTATATAGGGTATAACAGGCTAAAGGTATTAAACAAATAATTACCTAAATACCTAAGGTATTAAACAAGTAAAAAATAAATTAATTAATTAAAAAAAATAAGAAAAAAGAAAAGGGAAAGATAAGAAAGAAAGATGTAGGTAAGATAAGGGCAGTTAAGGTTTGTTCATTATGAATATCTAATATTCATAGATGAATATTGTACCCAAGGTTGCCATGTTTTGTAAAAATAGGTAGGCGGTTGTGTAAAATGCAAGTCAATTGATCATGACCCAATTTAATTTTTTATATGACATAATCAAATGTTATTTGGGATAATCTTTTTAATATGAGGGTAATCACCTCTTAGACATTTGTTATGAGAATACGTGTCTCCATTGGAAATGTTCCTCTCTATTCTTGTTTTGGTGGCAACTCAAAAAGTAATTACGCTAAAAGGTGTGCAAAAACGATATCTCTGTAGTGATTAATACAAAAATATGTGTGTGAAAAAATAAGGTTAACTCCTATTAAATCATAATTTCATGTGCATCAAATAAATGGTATAATAGAAGTCCCATAATATACAGTATAATTAATTTATGCATAACAAAGAAGTGAACTTCACTGAGAAATATATACATGTCCAAATGTGAAATCTTGAAAATGATGAAAGTCCGCGGGTAAAATGTACCCCAGTAGTCATCATATCACTAGTTGTTACGGGGGCAGCTCTGACATGACGAAGCAGAGTCCTACCTTTACCAAGATGGCAGCTTCCACATTGTGCAAAACAAAGCATGGTAAGTCACCCAAAAGGGGAAGTTCGGCTTGTTTGCATTATCCCTCTTTCCTCTTTAACAATGGGCACTTAATTTGGGGGGGGGGGGGGGGTCAGGTACCTGTTTTTGACAGGTACCTGCTCCAAATTCTGGTCAGATCGCCGCAGCAATCCATGCGGAACTTTACCTCCCCCAACCTTCCCATGCAGCCTTCTGGTACACATCACAGGTCCCGGAGGGCTGTGGGACCATTTACAAAGCGTAGCGTGGCTCGTGCATGTGCAGTGGAAAAATGGCTGTGAAGCTGCAAGGCTTCACTGCTGGTTTCCCTTAGTTAAGACGCCAGCGTCTGGACCCTCACCGACAGGGACAGATAAGTGTCCTTATATTAAAAGTGAGCAGCTACAGTCTTTGAAGCTGCTGACTTTTAAAGTAGAACTATAGGCAAAACTCTTTTTTCTTTCCATTTTGGATAGAGCAGGCTTATACTGCCTGTCAGATTTATCTCTGTTTCTGTATCGCATTGTGGGGATTTCCCTTCACTTCCTGTTCCATAGCCAAACAGGAAGTGAGAGGAAATCTTTGAAAATTATGGGAATTTCTTTGGGGACCCCAAGGTCACCAGAACTAGTGTCCCCATTGGAAGATTTCTCCTCTATAACCTTTCTGGGGACGACCCAAAATTTGTGATTTTCTTTCACTTTCACTTTCAATGATAATTGTAAACAGGGCAAATAGAGAGGGTAAACCTCCTAAACGGGAGCACAGACAATAATAAAACCGACTGACTTTTTTTGAGGCTTCTATCCAAAGCTCCAAAAAAGTTTTGCCTTTAGTTATACTTAATTTTGGGGGGGGGGGGGGAGA
>BLSH010370155.1:1413809-1424710 GCA_018402905.1 Glandirana rugosa | reverse complement strand
AGCCGAACAGCCGTCTTCTGTCGGACCAGCTGCCATACACACAGGCCAAACGGTGGCCAGTTTTTATTCATTCGACCGATGTCGCCCGGCATTTGGCCTGTGTGTACTTGGCTTGACAGTGTGATGGGTAGTAGCTCATTGGGAAGGACAGTGCAGCAAGGTGGGGATGACAGGAGATCTAGTGATCCAGGAACTCATGCCACCTTAGGTTCCTTTCACACAAGCCCCCCTGCTAAGCAGAATCCGCTTGCTCAGCAGGGATCACTCCGCTGTGCAGAGCGGACACGGTCTGCTCTCCTCTACTGAGCAATCGGATGGAAACCGAACAACTGTCCGTTTCCATCAGATCCGCCAGACAGAAGGAAAATAGAAACACCATCCATCTATTTTTGGCGGACAGGATCGGATGGCGGTGGGTGTCAGTGGACATGTCACCACTGACACCCGCCACTCCATAGAGGAGCCTGGAGGGTGCGATCAGGTCCTCCTGAAAAACTGACAGGTGAACCTGATCGGATTACCCATGTGAAAGGGGCCTTCGGATGTGTGGCTGTGGCATGACGGGGAGAATAGATTAATGTCAATGAAAAAAAAAACAAAAAAAAAACAACTTTACATCTATTTACATAAATATCTTTTTGTGGGGGTGCAAGTGGAACTGTCCACACTCCCTGTCCACTTACCTTTAATCAAATGGCACCAGGTGAAGCCCACAAAAAAGTCCACTCCTTCTCCTCCTGGGAAGTAGATGGGCGGGCAGTGAGAACAGTGCAGGCAGGGGAAAATACTCAGAGCGCCTGTGACTGTGTTTCTCACAGCCACCACAAGAGGGCGCCCATTCCCCAATGAAAATGCCTAGCTTGTGAAGGCCGCAAAGCCGCGGCCTCAATTACCGACCGCCGCGGCCTCTTAGTCCGCACGTCCGCGCGGGGGGATGCCGCACGGGGACCGGACACTTCCCCCAGTGCAGCCCCAGGCGCCAGGTCGCTTCATCCAGTCGCCAATGCGACCTGGCGCCTGGGATTTGTCGAGGCCTGCTTTAAAGTTTCCCAGAGTCGTACTTACAGAAGAGAAACATCCTAAGGGTCATTTCGCACATATGGACCGTTCATTTCATCCGTTCAGTCACGTCAAAATGGGTGAAGTATTCATCCGTTTTTCTTTACATCCACTACCAATGCAAAAATGGATGAAATACTGACCATTCGCTAGTTTACATCCATTTTGCGTCCCATCCGTTTTTTTTGACAGATGAAAAATAGGGCTTTCATCCGTTCAAAAAAAACGGATGTTGATGGAAGCGGATGAAAATGAATGCAAATGGATGATCATCTGTTGTCATTCATTTTTCTATAGAGATGCATTGATGTCCGTTTTTCATCTGTCAACGGATGGATGAAAAACGGACAAACGGTCCATATGTGTGAAAAGGGTCTTATATTGTAAAATGCCACAATGACAGGATTGTCCCCTAGAGCAGGGGTGTCAAACTGGCGGCTCTTCAGCTGTTGCGCAACTACAAGTCCCATCATGCCTCTGCCTCTGGGAGTCATGCTTGTAACTGTCAGCCTTGCAATGCTTCATGAGACTTGTAGTTCCGCAACAGCTGGAGGGCCGCCAGTTTGACACCTGGGCCCTAGAGTATCTTCAGACCAAGCCCCCCCCCCACGCACACACTTTTCTATCTTGACCCTATGTTACTCCTCTTCATTATTTTCCCTCTCTGGTCCTTACCGATTCCGTTCCCTCTTCACCCGTCACTCCTCAAATTAGTTTTTGACTTGTGTGCCGTGTAGCCTCCTATTTACTCATCCAAGGACTTTAGCACACAATGGTTTGAATACCATATATATATATTTATTGTACAAACATTTAAAATTCTGAAAATAAGTATAATTCTTTTTCATAATCCAATAAATATAATTGACCCAGAAGAAATCTATATGCATGTTATAATCTGCGTGGGCAGCTAATTTGAAATGAATGGCCTATCTAACTACAATGCTCAGTAATGCTCAACATACCTCAAATTATTACATTAAGTCTGGCCTTAAAGACATGGAAGCTCTTAAGAGAAGTTCTTGCTTGAGCCTGGACCGGCTCTGTGACATCAGCTTACGGTGGGCTTCAGCCCCCTGTCTGCTGAAAACGGGTCACAGGAGTGCAGAACAAACTGCTTTGGCTGTACTTCTCCTTTCTGTAAAGTTGGCCATACACCAATAGAATAGAAATAAATGAATGAAAAGGAAACACTGCTCCAGGCGTATTCATGAGTGCCTTGAGAAGAAATCGGGTGCAGGTCCAGCTTGCAGACAACATATAATGAAAGATGTGGGTGACCGCGCTCTGAGGCATCGGAGTGCGATCACTAATAGAATATAGTTTTCAAAAGTTTTGTTTTTGAAATTTTCATTCAAATATCTGATCATTAGTGGGATCAATTCAACAGTTGTTTTCAACTGTAGCATTCAGAAAATTCAAAAGAACAGGATGGAAATCTTTCTCAAACAACCATATTTTTAACAGTGTGGTGTTCTTACGGGAAATTACATTCCTTCCAAAACGCAACTCTGCAAGTAGGTTTCATTTTTTTTCAGATCACTTTGGATAGGATAAATGATTAGCTGCTATATGTTACTGCATTGCCTTATTGTATAGGATTGCTAGTGATGCCCATATAACCATAGAGTGGTAAAAGAAAGTATAAATACTCCTGGTTTATAGACCCATTTCTACCTACACACATCTGATCTCACAACTGTCATCCTGGTAGACAACACTATCTCAGAAATGTTGTCTGGTCCTTGTCACGGCTCAGTGAAGGTGGAAAAATCATGAAGGGGCATGCAGAAAGTTATGTTTAATTGGAAAGTAGCTTGTGAGCTTTTATACAGACTACTTTAATGTAGTAGAACTGGTTTACACCCAGCAGTTGGCTCAAAAGAACTGTAAAATGTTTGAAATGTATACCCGTAGCTTCCTTTTTGTTTTGTTTTTTTTAACCCTTAAGTACTGTGAATGTAGCAGCAACCATTGCTTTCTAGTTTATGTAAATTCATGCTGCAGGACTGTCTCCTTTGCTCTATTATTTAGGCGCATCACTCATTTGGACATTCAGGCAATTTAAAAAAAACAGCCAGCAATAGCTGCTGCCGTATTTATTTCCTGATGGGTTACTTTTCCTTTTTTAAATTAGCCCCATGTTTATAATGGCTCCTACTGTTGTGCTTTGAGGAATGTATGACTAAATGGTGTAACATGCTAGATTCTGACCAATGTTATGTTTTAAAGTGACCATACAAGGATAAGTGGGACCTGTCATTGCTGGTTTACATTTTAGTGATAGTCTCCTGGCTATACTGCATCATGCAGGTTATCTCTGAACAATCCCCAGGGTTCCACTGCTGGCCATGGCAGAGTGGAAAAAAGAGGCTATAATGTATCCAGGAGGAAGGGGGTGGCTGGGCTGGTGAAGACAGGGGAGACACAGACCAAATGAGGCCTGGATGTGCGGGGGACTGACTGCACTTAGACATGTCAATAGGGACAGTGACAACTCCTCCCCCAGGGGCAAATCTGCCAGTGAGGAGCAAACACTAGTATGGAGTTCAACCCATATATGGGGCCTGGAACACATGCTGTGGAACAAATTGGCATGCAGTGAAATGCACAACATGAATGTGTGGACCTAGGGGTATCTAGGTCTGGGGTGGCTGTCTTGCAGGTAAGTGCTCCTGTGTGGGGGGATAATGGGGTTTTGTAGCGAAGGGAGAACTCTAGGTCCATTACATGTCCTCTTTATAGCCCCTACCTTTCCCTTCCAACAGCAGGGCCACCAGGAGACCAGGATGGCCGTAATTATGGTAATAGTAGTATTATAGTCACAATGGAAAAATTACACAGTGCCTGAGAGCTCAGTTATTTATATCTTATTTTTCTATTGTGCCAATATCTTCTGCAGTGTAATACAGAGTACACAGAAGTATTTTAGCCTCTAAATACCTATGCAAAATAATTTTTCGCCAATGGACACCAATGCAAATGTGCCATTGAATTTCATTGCAAGCAATTTGTTCCCACAGAAGTTAAAGTAGAACTATAGGCACAAAGCAAAGGAGGGTTATAATCCCCAGCAGATTTTTTTTTTTCGCCATCTGTGTCCCATTGTGGAGATTTCCCTTCAATTCCCGTCCCATAACCAAACAGAAAGTGAGAGGACATCCCTTCACATTAAAGCGGTTGTCTACCCATTAAAAGAAAAAAGAAAAACCTGCAAGACAATCTCATAATGAGCTACTATGCATCGCATGCCAGCTCATTATGAAATGCTCACCTTGAAACGAAGATCCGACCGGGCTGCTCGGTCCCCTCTGAGGGAGCGGACATCTTACCTCATATCTTGCTTCCGGGTACGCGGCTTTGGCGCTGTGACTGTCTCTGGAGCCGCGAGATGTCACTGATCCGTCTTTCTGGCAAGGTCCGGCCCTATTGCCGGGCCTTTGCTTGGTCATACACGGCGCATGCGCCGTAACAGCTTAGAGGGGGAATATCTCCTAAACCGTACAGGCTTAGGAGATATTAATTTTACCTACAGGTAAGCCTTATCCAAACATAGGGCATCCCTAGGTCACCAGAACTCGTGTCCCCAATGGAAGATTTCCCCTATATTAGATGCTTCTAAACTGCCAGTAAAACACTGAGCGCTTTTGAAGAACTTTTCATGCACCTTTGAAAACCTTTTAAAGCACTTTTGAAGAGCTTTCCATTCATTTCATTGAAGAGGGGTGTTTTTTTTTCACTGCCCTGCCAGCACACTGCCCCAGTGTGAAAACATTCATTGATTTTATTATTTATTTCAGGTACTTATATAGAGCTGTCAATTTAACCACTTTAAGACTGGGCCTCTTTTTGGAGTTCGGTGGTTACGAGTTAAAATCAGGGTTTTTTTTGCTATAAAATTACTTAGAACCCCAAACATTATATATATATTTTTTCTAACACCCTAGAGAATAAAATGGCGGCCATTGCAAAACTTTGTCACACCGTATTTGCGCAGCGGTCTTGCAAGAGTGATTTTTTTTTTTTTTTTTTTTTTTTTTTTAAATGGAATTTTTTGAGTTAAAAAACAAGACACCAGTAAAGTTAGGCCAATTTTTTCACATATTGTGAAAGATAATGTTACGCTGAGTAAAATGATACCAAACATGTCATGCTTCAAAATTGCGTCTGTTCGCAGAATGGCAACAAACTTTGCAACATAAAAATCTCCATTGGTGACATTTAAAAAATTCTACAGGTTAGCAGTTTTGAGTTAGAGAAGGTCTGGTGCTAGAATTATGAGGCGATACCTCACATGTGTCGTTTGCACACCTGTTTCATATGTGGGCGGGACTTGCGTATGTGTTCACTTCTGCGCGCGAGCTCGCAAGGACGGTGCACGTTAAATTTTTTTTTTTGATTATTTATTTTACTTTTTCATTAGATCACTTTTATCATGTGCAGAATCTCCTGCAGAAAAAAGATACCGGGGTTATGGTAGCTGTCTGCTACCATAACAACGGTATTCCACTTCAAACTGCCGCCGTATTAGGACGGCGGGCGGTCCGGAAGTGGTTAAGCAGCACTTTACATATACATTGTACATTCACATCAGTCCCTACCCTCAAGGAGCTTGCAATCTAAGTCCCTAACTCACATTCATACATATACTAGGGCCAATTTAAACAGGATCCAACTTACCTACAGCATGTCTTTGGAGTGTTGGAGGAAACCCACGCAAGCATAGGGAGAACATGCAAACTCCAGGCAGGTAGTGTCGTGGTTGGCATTCGAACCAACGACCTTTTTGCTGCCAGGTGAAAGTGCTATCCACTACACCACTGTGCCGCCCAAATGGGAATAGGTTTTCGTGAGCTTGTCATGGGTTTTTTTTTTTTTTGCGTGAAAACACCTGAAAAGCGCTCAAGTGTGAAAGGGGTCTTACTCTTCTGGGGACAACCCAAAATTTAGGATTTTCATTTACTTGCACTTTCAATGATAATGCCAAACAGGACAAATAGAGAGGGTGACTCTCCTTAACGAGGCTACAGACATAAATACAAAAACGAATAATTCACAAATACCGCGCTAACTGATAAAACATAAACAGTAGCTGCCAGCACGACAATAGACCAATTGGAATAGACAGTGAATGATTAGTGCAGCGCTATGAATGGATAAAAGTGACACGTGCAATTAACTTCAAACCAACATAATTGCTTAATGAAGCTATACAGATCAAGAAATCATTTAAGGTGAATCTTAATTAAAAAGAAATTATAAATATGAGTATTGGTATAAGGTGCTATATCCACGTATCTGGATCCTAAGTGAAATAGACAGCTAGTTGGTCCACAAAGTACATTACGTAGTCTGTGTAATGATAATCAAATGTAGCCTAAAAAAAAAATATATATATATATATATATCAAAAATAACTGTCCAGAAGAGAGCACACAGAGCAGGGCAGTCCACAGTACAGTCTTCATGTTTTAATGTACATTTTGGGCATTGACAGCCCAGAGGAGACTGTCAAGAAGTACTTACCTGTACTGTGGACTGCCCTGCTCTGTGTGCTCTCTTCTGGACACTAAAAAAAAAACAAAAAAACACAACTGCAAGGCAAAGGCATAATGAGCTAGTATGCACCTGCATATGAAATACTTACCTCACAACAAAGCTCCCACATTTCTGCCCGGTCTCTGAGGAGGGAGCTGCCATCTTCCCTCCGTGGATCCTTCCGGGAATGCGGCTCCGGCGCTTTGAGTGGCCAGAGACGTCACTCCCGCGCAATGCTGCCTGAGCCCATCTTTAAGTCGGACTTTCTGGTAAGGTCCAGCGCTATGCTGACGTCAGCGGTGCTTGCCGTGAGAATATCTCCTAAACCATGCAGGTTTAGGAGATATTCATTTTACCTACAGGTAAGTCTTATTACAGGCGGTTCCCTACTTACAAACACCTGACTTACAAACGACTCCTACTTACAAACGGAGGGAGACAACAGGAAGTGAGAGGAAATCTCCCCCTAGGAAGAGAAATTCATTCCTTCAAGAATTATTATGGGAAAAAGGTGTCTCCACTGAAGCTTTATCACCAAGGTTTGTTTCCACAACAACCCAAAATTTTCTAAATTCAATTATCATTGGGACAGGAAGTGAGGTGAAATCTTCTGAACAGAAACCTAGACAGCAAAACAAACATTACAGGGGTGTTACCCCTTCCCAATGCTATCCAAAAAGCTTAAAAATATTTTTTTTGGCTGAAGCTACACTTAAAAAAATGTACAGTTCCCACTTCCAAACAAATTCAACTTAAGAACAAACCTTCAGACCCTATCTTGTTTGTAACCCGGGGACCGCCTGTATAGGCTTACCTGTAGGTACAAATGTCATTTTAGGGAATACAACCGCTTTAAATGGCTTTTCGAAGCCAAAGGCCTTCTCACCTTTTTTTTTTTTTTTTTTTTTTTTTTTTTTGAAGGAAGTCTATAAAACGGCCTCTCCATCATATAAGGTCTGTAGTGCATGTTTTGAGTGTAAGATGGCAAAAAAGAACTTGATAGGGGTTATGACCTTTCCTTTCTCCATCCAAAAAAAAAAAAATTAAGCTTTTCATATACTTTTAGGCTTCTCTTGTTCAGCCCACAGGCTAAACAGCGTAGATAAAGGAATCTGTTGTCAGCTATTGTACTGATGACTGTGTGTGTGTGTGTGTGTGTGTGTGTGTGTGTGTATATATATATATATATATATATATATATATATATATATATATATATATATATATATATATACCCAAACAGTGACTGCATCTTATAGGATTCTCATAGCGACTGCACGTGATAGAATTTCCATCCAGCTCAGTTAAGTGTTTTTTTTTTTTTTCGTGCCGACTGATGCAAACCGTGCCAGCGATAACTTGAGTTTAGGCAGATTCATTAGGAGTTGGCCAAAATTTGAGCTGTCTATGACTAGCTTTAGCAGGAATCATACTGTGGAAGTGTTTGGAATGCCTCTTACAAACAGGGAGGTATCAGATTTCCTAGATCACCAGCTTGCTTATGGGCTGGTCTGACATTCTATTTGCCTAGATCAGTGGTCTCCTAATTGGGGACCACGGTCAAGATGTAAACCTTTGCTTGCCTTAAAACTAGGGACATTATTCCTTCCGCTGACGCCAACAATGGGGCACTGTACCTTCTGCTGACACCAACAAAGGGGCACTGTTCCTCCTACTGACGCCAACGACGCCCCATCGTAGACGTCAGCAGAAGGAATAGTGATTCCTTGCGCTGACGCCAAAGATGGGGCACTATTCCTTCCACTGATGGGCACCATTCCTCCACTTACTGACCACAGGTGCTTTGTAGTTTTCTTACTCCCACTACCAGCTAAGCCTGAGGCATTATTTAATTCCTCTGACTTTGGGGCATTTTCTGCTCTCACTGGACACAATCTGGCCCCCCTAAAGTCTGAAGGACATTATTTTGGACCTTTTTCAGAAAGCTTAGAGACCCCAAGCCTAGATTATTATTATTATTATTATTATTATTATTATTATAATACAGGATTTGTATAGCGCCAACAGTTTGCGCAGCGCTTTACAGTATGAGGGCAGACAGTACAGTTACAATACAAATCAATACAGGAGGAATCAGAGGGCTCTGCTTGTTAGAGCTTACTCTCTAGAAGGCAGGGTCAGGTGAAACAAAAGGTAATAACTGTGGGGCAATGAACTGTTGAAGGAAATGAAAATGTTATTGTTAGTTGTGGGTAGAATAAGCTTCTCTAAAGAGGAGGGGTTTCAGGGGTCGTCTACAAGCTAATAGGGTAGGAGATAATTAGACAGGATGGGCTAAGGAGTTCCATTGGATTGGAGAGGCTCTGGAAAAGTCCTGGAGGCGAGCAAAGGTGGTGACAAGGGAGCTAGAGAGCAGGAGGCCTCGAGAGGAACGAAGAGAACGATTAGGTTGATAATTTGAGACTAGACTGGTGATGTGGATGACTTTGTGAGTATTTTGAATTTAATTTGTTGGGTGAGCGGGAGCCATTGGAGGGATTGACAGAGAAGAGTAGCATACACTGAGCGATTAGTAAGGTGGATGAGTCTGGCAGCAGCATTCATGATGGATTGAAGGGGGAATAGACTATGTAGAGGTAAGCCAATGAGAAGGGAGTTGCAGTAGTCGAGGCGAGAGATGCCCAGGGAGTGAATTAAGAGCTTTCTTGTGTCATTAGTTAGAAAGGGGTGTATTTTTGAGATGTTGAGGAGGCAGAATTTGGACAGTGATTGAATGTGGGGCTTAAATGAGAGTTCAGAGTCCAGGACTACGCCTAGGACCTTGGCATGCAGTGATGGGCTGATAGTTGTGCTATCGATTATGACAGAGACATCGGGAGAAGGGGCACGTTATAGAGGAAAAAAAGATAAGTTTGGTTTTGGATAGATTGAGTTTGAGAAAGTGGTGTGACATCCAGACTGATATATCTGTTAGTAAATTAGTGATGTGTGGGGAGACTGAAGGGTAGAGAGATTTGGGTGTCATCAGCATAGAGATGGTATTGGAAGCTATGGGAGGCTGACTCAGGAAGGAGGTGTAGATTGAAAATGGGAGAGGCCCAAGAACAGAACCTTGGGGAACCCCAACAGAAAAAGGAAGAGGAGAGGAGGAAGTAGAGTTGTAAGTAACGCTAAAAGTGCGATTGGATAAGTAGGAAAAGAACCATCAAAGAGTACAGTCACAGAGACCAATGGCATGTAGTTTTTGGAGGAGGAGGGGGTGTTTAACCGTATCAAAGGTAGCAGAAAGTTCCAAGAGTAGGAATATAAAATAGTGTCCATTTGTTTTGGCTGTTAGATCATTTGTTAGTTTTAGAAGAGCAGTTTCTGTGGAGTGTTGAGAATGAAATACAGACTGAAGGGGCTCAAGATGGCTATTCTTGGCAAGGTGGTTGCTCAGTTGGTTGTAGTTCAAGGAGCTTGGATAAAAAGGGGAGCAAGGAGATGGGGCGTAGGTTGTTCAGATTGGTTGGGTCCAGTGAAGGCTTTTTAAGTGTGGGGCTAACTAGTGCATGTTTTAGAGAGTTGGAGAAGATGCCAGAAGAGAGGGAGAGATTGAAGATGTGGGTTAGAGTGTAGAATCGAGTCAGAGGGTGAATGTAGTATTTGCAAGGGAACAGGATCCAGAGGGCAGGTGGTTAGTTTGACGTTGGCAAGTAGTTTAGCAGCCTCATCTAAAGTGGTGGGGTTGAATGAGGGAAGTAGTGATTGTACCTGTGGGTATGAAGTGTAAAGCGAGGAAGGTATCTGAACAGCAGAGATCTCCTCACGAATTGTTTCACCGGACACAATCTGGCCCCCCTAAAGTCTAAAGAACATTATTTTGGCCCTTTTTCAGAAAGTTTAGAGACCCCAGGCCTAGATGATAGGTTTTTTCTTTGTATACATTTGGAGGCTTAATTTTGACTGGTGTATACCTTAAAGCGGAGGTCCGCCAGGGAAAAAAAAAATAAGTCAGCAGCTACACATACAGTAGCTGCTGGTTTTAATAATAGGACACTTACCTGTCCTGGAGTCGAGCGATGTCGGCACCCGCCGCCGATCTTCAGATCGGGGGTCTGGTGCAGCCGCATCCATTGCGGGTAAGGGAACCCGGACGTGCATCATTACAGCTTCACGCTGGGCACCTTACTGCGCATGTGCGAGGCTCCGCTGCTCTCTGCTATTGGCCAGGCGACCAGTAGCAGAGCAAGCAGGGAGGAGGGAGCCGGGCTGGCTGCTGACGTCAGCGGTGGCCGGCCAGAGCTCCCTGGTGTGTGGAAAAGGACACCTGTCCTCTTCCCCCCCCCCCCCCCCCCCCTAGT
>BLSH010370155.1:1399103-1413085 GCA_018402905.1 Glandirana rugosa | reverse complement strand
CTTAGAGAATAAAATAGTGGTAGTTCCAATTTTTTATGTCACATGATATTATCGCAAAGGTCTAAGAAACTCAAAATTTCAGTAAAAACACACTAACGTGAATTGTAGGGCAAATAAACGCAATAAATTACCCACATTTTTGGTAAAATATAAAAGATGAGGTTGCGTCTAGTAAATGGATACTCAACATGCCAAACCTTAAATTTTTGTGCGCCCCATGAAATGGCATCGAACTTCAGTACCCTATATTTTCTATAGGTGACGCTTCAGAAGCCCCCTACAGGTTTCAGTTTAGTGTTAAGGAGGACGTCTTGTGTTAGAATTATTGCTCTCACTCCGGCATGTGCGGCGATATGCAACGTGTATCGCAATCCATGTTTTCATGCGTAGGACCCCGGCGTATGCATTTACGACCTTGCGTGTGTATATGTGGGGGGGGGGGGGGCTCAACTATTTTTTTGGGGTGGATTTTATGTGTTTTGGGTGTAACTTTATTTTTTGCAAAATATATAATAATTTTTTTTTTACTTTTTTTCTTCTTCATCACATACGAGACAAAAAGTCCCTTATGTGATGATTTTTGGTGACAGGTTCACTTGGAGACATGCAGGATCTAAATGACCCTGCATTTCTCCCCTGTACTCCACTGAATGTTTTGCAATGCAGATCACATTGCAAGACATCCGTTTCCGACAAAGCGAGCCGGAGACACCGAGAACTTGGCCCTGAAGTGACGTCAGAGACGTCACTTTCCGGGTCTATGCAAGAAGGGGAGGAGAGTGGACGTGTATCCGCTCTTCTCCTTCTTCCCCTCCAGCCGCCACCACCCGGTATGGACATCCCAAGCCCGCCGATGGGCAAGCAGAGCCTGGTAAGCATGGCGGGAATGCTCGCCGGGGGGTTACCGAGGGTCCATGAGAGCGATCAGGCGCCAGCGGCGCCACCCGACTGCTCTCACCTGACAGGCAGGAATCTGCCCGTCAGTTTCACACACAATCCCAGTGGCTGCAGCTATTGGAATTGTGTTCAATACCCCTAGCTATTAGGTCTGTATGTTGTACGGACCTGACAGCGAAAGGGTTAAAGTGGGTGTAAACCCTCTCCTATACCCAGTGACGTGAACAGCCTCAGGTATGAAACAAATCTCCCTACATGTATATCTGCTGTCTTCATCTGTATATATCTTTTAGAAAGTGCACCTCTTGTTAGTTTTTCTCTTCCTGGTTACCTCTGGGAGTGGATTATTGGCATACAGCCAAGACAGCTGATTGGAGGAAAGGCACACACCCCCTCTCCTTATAGGCAAAGGAAGAAAGGAATGTGTATAGCTCTGCTCTTAACTTCTCACATGTTCTCCGAGATGGGATCAGGCTGATTACGGAGCAAGAGACAGCTACGTGACATAGTGCTTTGAAGAGAGACAAGAAAACACTACAGATAGATGTGCCCAGCTCAAATTTCATGAATCAGGTTTACATCCACTTTATTGTCCACTTAAGTTACTGAAACCAGTACGCAGTCAGCCATACCCTAGAAGCGTACTTTAAAGATTCTACATGGACAGCTATAATATAAATTTAGAATGTTTTTGTGAATTCTGTTACAGAGGAAGTGAATAATTTAGCCAAAGCGCAGTAACGCTATTAAGTGTTATTTTCTAGCTATTAAGAATGGAAGGCTGAGTACAGGATTTTTTACATGGCAGATGAAGAGTGAGTTCAGGTTAACCAGCAGCATTTTCTGTGTTTTTACAATCATTTTGTATATCCCAGGGGAAGATGCTTTGTTTGGTACTATAAACATTTGGGAATTCTTCGTTGTATTATACAAGAAAAATTCTAAATATAACTTCTACCTGTTTACAGGTCCCATTTTACACGCATTTTACAGACTGACTTTACTTCTTCTCTATTTTATATGCTAACTGCAAATGATCCCTTAAAGGGGTTGTAAAGGCAGAAGTTTTTTTTATCTTAATGCATTCTATGCATTAAGATAAAAAAAACTTCTGTTTGTAGCAGCCCCCCCAGCACCCCCTAATACTTACCCTGAGCCCCTTCTCTCTCCAGTGATGTCTACAATCCCCTCAGTTGTCCAATACACTCCTCCCGACTGGCTGAGAGACAGCAGCGGCGCGATTGCGTCCCACGGCTGTCAAAATCTGTAAAGCTAATTAGGGGGGAGGGGGGACGGGCCAGGTCGGGGCATCATGTCTGAAGAGCTCTGACTCGGCTTTTGTTGCCCCCATAGAGAGCTGCCGGCTGAGGGGGGCACTCGAAGGAGGGAGGGGCCAGGAGCAGCAAAGAGGGACCCGAGAAGAGGAGGATCTGGGCTGCTCTGTGCAAAAAAAACTGCACAGAGGAGGTAAGTATAACATGTTTGTTATTTATTTTTTTTTTTTTTAAAAAGCGAGACTTTACATTGACTTTTTAATTATAACCCCCAACAACAGCAAAAATAGATTGAGGCACTGTTTGAGTTTGGTACTCTGTAAGTATACTCCTATAATGCAGTCACCTTTTAAGGCCCCTTTCACACTTGTGACACTTGAAAGGCGTGCAATTTTACCGCAATTTTGCTGCAATTTTGATGCGACTTGAAGCAATGCCTGTTAAATGCTGAGGTCTATTGACCTCAAGTAGCATCAAAGTCAGACCAAAGTAGTGCAGGGACTACTTTGAAGTCGCACAGATATGAATGGTACTTATTGAAAATCATGGAGTACGACTTGTCATGCGACTTTGTTGTCCCAAGTCGCAGAACAAGTCGCACAAGTGTGAAATGGGCCTAAAGCAAACCTTTATTATATTGCAGCTTACTAATTCTTAGATGCAGTGGCTGCATTAGTTTTCTTTTTTTGGCTTTCTTTCCTTTATTTTCACCTGGTGATCTGGCCAGTAATTATGTTGTTTTTCAACAGAACAAGCTGTCCTGTAAAGGTAGCCATTAGAGGTGTTGAGACAAAACTTTTAACACTGATGGGTGTTTACAATAATTTACTTTTATTTATTCATGTAAAACCTTTATCCCAAAAGAAAAATGTTGCTGTAACAGCTTGTGTAGCTGCAGTGTGAGCTGGATCTAAATCTGCTAGTATATTAATACTACCCTCCATCCAGACTGACAATGCTGCTGTCCAGTGCTCCTTCATCCAGAGTGTAGGCACTCTAATACAGGTGGTGCGTTACTGGACAGATTACCAGGTGAGAAAAAGGGGGGGGGGGGAGCCAAATGCAGCCACCACATCTGATTGGTAAGCTGAAGTATATTACATTTATGGTTTAGTGCTTAATAATTAAAGCGATACTAACATCTCTCGTTTGTTATTTTTAAAAGGAAAAAAAAATGTTATTAGTTGTGCACCGAAATTATGGCCAAAAGCTGAGTTTGTCATGTGGTCAAAAGAAAAAAATACAGATAATGGAAGCCGAAAAGCCGGCGGGGTCCTCCCTGGGTGCCGCTCATTGCAGGGGTGTCATCCTGGCGCACCCCAGTCCTTTCCTCCCTCCTCCCTCTCACAGAGCTGCGATCTCCATGTTTCACAGAGCTGAATTGCACAGACTGCAGTAACAATGTCCTGCCTCCTGTGATAGACAGCACACTAATCCAGCGGTGGGACATTGAATCAGTGTGACGTGATCACAGGATACTTACTGCGGCCCGGGCAATTCAAATCCAGCTCTGTGACACGGAGATCGCTGCTCTGATCCGGGCACTGGTAGTCTGCATCTGAAAGGCACTGGTAAGGCTGCCCCTGGTGGGCGCAGGCAGGCTACCCCTGGTGGGCGCAGGCAGGCTGCACCTGGTGGGCGCAGGCAGGCTACATTTTATGGACACTGGTGAGGCTGCATTGATCTCTTGTATCATGTCTGCAGTCTCTGACCATCTCTTGTATCATGTCTGCTAGAGGTGCACCGAATGGAAATTTTGCTAATACTATTAGCAGTGTGTTTAAGACCCCTTTCACGTTTGTGTGAGTTGTCCTGCGATTTTTGACTGCAAAGTCCCATGACAAGTCTTTCCCCATTATTTCCAATGAGTACCATTCATATCTGTACGACTTTCAAGTCGTGCTGACTTCAAAATAGTCCCTGCATTACTTTGGTCCAACTTTGATGCAACTTGAGGTCCATAGACTTCAATGTTAAACCCTCAAAGTCTCATGCAAATTGCACCTGAATAATATAGATGCGATTTCTGTACAACTTTGTAATATGTTTTCATTAAGCCAACGTTGCAACAAAGTCGGACCAAAGTCGTACTGATCCCAAATTGTGGCAAAAAATTGCGCAAGTGTGAAAGGGGCCTAAGTAGGAGATTGCAGACATGATACAAGAGATGGTCGGAGACTGTAGACATGATACAAGAGATGGTCGGAGACTGTAGACATGATACAAGAGATGGTCGGAGACTACAGACATGATACAGGAGATGGTCCGAGACTGCAGACTTGATACAGGAGATGGTCGGAGACTACAGACATGATACAGGAGATGGTCCGAGACTGCAGACATGATACAAGAGATGGTCGGAGACTACAGACATGATACAGGAGATGGTCCGAGACTGCAGACATGATACAGGAGATGGTTGGAGACTGTAGACTGCGTTTTTCTTTACCTTTCTTGCACTAAAGGTGCCAATAATGGGCAACAATAAATTCATATTAATTTAAATTGATATTAATTAAAAAGTGGAATATAATACAATTCTATATAAAAATATAAATATTTTTTAAAAACTGTCATTTTCGGTTTTCGGCAAAGGACATCTTGCATTTTCGGTTTTGTCACCAAAATTTCCATTCTGTGCACCATTCTGTTATACTTACCTGCTCTGTGTAGTGGTTTTGCACAGAGCAGCCCCGATCCTCCTCTTCTCGGGTCCTTCTTTGGCTCTCCTGGCCCCTCCCTCCTGTTGAGTTCCCCCACAGCAAGCAGCTTGATGGAGGCACCCGAGCCACAGCTCCGTGTGTCCATTCAGACATGCTACCACGCCCCCCCCTCCTGATTGGCTAACTGACTTTGACAGTAGCCGGAGCCAATGGCGCCGCTGCTGTATCTCAGCCAGTCAGGAGGAGTCCTGGATGGCTGAGGCACTCGTGCAACATTGCTGGATCTAGATGGGGCTCAGTTAAAGCGGAGTTCCACTCGTTTTTCTAGTTTATTAAAAGTCAGCAGCTACAAAAAGTGTAGTTGCTGACTTTTAATAAACAGTAACTTACCTGTCTCCCGGTCCAGCGATGGCTGCGACTGAAGCCTCGCTCGTCTCCCCCCTCCTCCCTGTGGCGCTGGCATTGCAGGTGTGGGCACCGGCCGTGGCTTCATGCGCGAGTCGTGCTGCGCGTTGCAAGTGGCCAGGCAATCTTCTGGGACCTGTGATGTGTCCCAGAAGATTACCAGGAGCGAGGTGCCGCCTAGGAGAGGAGGAGGAGTCGCCTAGGTGGCCCAGAAGAGGAGAGAGGAAGAGGGACAGGAAGTCCCTCTGAAAATAGGGTATCCACTCCCCCCCCCCCCCCCCAAAAAAAAAATTACATGCCAAATGTGGCATGTAAGGGGGCGAGGAGTGATTAAAGCGGAAGTTCCATTTTTGGGTAGAACTCCACTTTAAGTATTAGGGGGGCTGCTGCACACAGAAGGCTTTTTATCGTAATGCATAATGATAAAAAACCTTCTGTCTTTACAACCACTTTAAAAGGTAATTTCACTCACAGTTGATATCATTCTTATTTTGTAAATGTTATAGAAATAGGAAACCTAAAGGTTTCTTTTGTCTTTGATGGCCAATGAGATTTCTACTGGCAGGAGGATGGAGGTTGATTCCCATTCTATTGTAGAGAAAATAGCGAGTGAATGTCCAATATCCAGCAGCACCATCTACTCCTCTAACCTAAAAATATCTATATACATAAAATGTGCAAAGTAATATGTTGTACTGTATATCAAAGCAGTCATAAGCATTGCACTTCCTACTTGCGCATTAAAAATGTAATCTATCTATCTAATTTATCTCCATACCATACAGCATATTGGAATCTGTCACAGTGTAAATGTATTATTCTGAAAAACAAAAAAAAAAAAAAAACAGTCCTGCCACAATAGTGTCTGAATTGGTTGGTGCAGACTAACACAAACTACCCTCAAGAATTCGCACTGACCATCTTACCAAGAATGGTTAACCCATGCTTTAGGTTGTAGAAACTGCTCCTATAAGCTCCATGCACACTTGACGCTCTCTGGACGTCGGGCAGGAGACGCTGCTTAGAAAACGTCCTTTTGCAGCGTTTCGTAAGCAGCGTTTATCGACGTCAGCGTTTTTGAGCATTTTTTTTTTTTTTTTTTTACTTGGCTTCCATTGAGTACAAAATTGCCGGACGCCGATAAATGGCCATTTACCAGCGTTTATCAGCGTCCAGCGCTTTTTGTGGTCAGAACGACTCTTGAACGCCAATTCAAGGCGTTCAGATAACAGCCCAAAAACGCCACTGCTGTTAAATGACAGTTAACGTCCATGTGTGCATGGACACATAGGATAACATAAAGGGGCGTTTTTGGGCTGTTAAATAAAACAGTGTGCATGAGCCCTTAAACATTTTCATATTCTGTCATGTTACATAGGCATACATTCATGGAATATGTTCAAAGGGTGGAGGCCTAAAATTTCACATTTTCCACTGCAGAGTTCATTGACCCCCAATGATGTTTAAAAAATATGTAAATCCCTGGTGTTCCTGTTAGTCCCTCCTGCTCTCCTATTAACTGACCACACTAGGCCATGAGGTCACTTCTCTAGCTATGATGGCAACTTGGCCTGCTCTCCTCCTTTTATCAGACTTGTCCTGTCCCCCNNNNCCCCCCCCCCCCCCCCCCCCCCCGCACAGCCCCTCACTGGGAAGTTCCATGTACTATTTTAAACTGAATGGGTTGTTTTACAAGGTGAGGGGTGTATGATTGTCTCTCTGCAAGCAATTGCTTGTGTTTGACTATCTCAAAATGTCATTTCCATTCCATTTCTATACAGGTGAGAGGTTGTTGTGGTGAGACTGCTGAGCTCTTTACTCCAAACCTCACAGAACCGCCATTGGGTTTCCTCACTCCAGATTCTTATTATACCATTGGCTTTGGAGTTGGCTTCCCTGGGTGCTGGTTGGTCTTGGTAGTAGTCTGGCCTGTAGGTGCGATTCTGCACTGTACAATAGAAATGGACACATGTCTTAGCATAACTCATTCACTGCACTGCCTATAAAGTCCTTGTTCTTAGAAGGGTTAAAAAGGTGGAATAAAATCTCCTCCTCCCCCCTCCTCCCTCCTCCCTCCTCCTCCTCTTCTCATAAAAACCGACATTTCGCCCATGTGTATGTCAACTGGTCCGAAGGCCGGCTTCTGTCGCACAAGCATGCTGGAAAACCAGCAGCCAATCAGCTCCTGATCAGCGCTCTCAGCCCATGGCGCCCCCCCTGTCAGAACACAATAGCTCAGAGGGGGAGATCGCTGTACTAACATCAGAGCTGTCAGTTAAAATTATTAGTGTGTACCAGGCTTATGTCAGACAAGCTTTCCTATAGCTAGGCAGCGCCTATCACAGCTAACCTGCAGTAGGCTGCTCTGATTGGCCTACCTGCTGCCTCGTCATTTGTCCCCTTCCAACTTCCATGCTCACTATAGAGGTGATGTGCTAGAGTTCTTTTGGTTCTGCCCTGCGCTTCATGACTTGTTTTCATTTTATCTATTTGTGTACCAACCTCAGGCTGTTGGACAACTCTCAGGGGATAATTCATAAGAACTGTTGTAGACATGCTTTAAAATTCCATCGGCTGTCAAACCAAAATTGTTAGTGCTTGCAACTAGTTGTGAACTTAGTTTCCTGCAGCCCCAGAGTCAATTAAGGCCAATAGTAAAAATGGATCTGAAGGGGCATCAATGGTTTCAAAATCCATGGCTGTAAAGAATAGGAAGGTGTAAACTTTTTAGTTCTGCTTTAACCAGCTGGGCTAGTCCTACATTTGAGTTGGAAGCCCCTGTATGTCTCCTTTTATAACCAGCCTTTTAAACTAGTCATGTGTCCTCTTTATTTTGGTTGTGTTCCCTTTTAATGGGGACAATATGAATACAGTTTTGGAATCTGAGTGATTCTCACCCATGAAGGGTGAGGGGCTCCAGTTAAAAAGGGGGAAACTGACTTACAGATTTCTCAAGATTTTTAAATCCTGCCATGGGACACGGAATTCAGAGACTTTGGGTGGGAAAGAGCCTCAAACCCATACTAAGGTAACTGTGGGCCCTATTGGGGTTAACCCATCTGCAGGAGAGAACTGAAGAGGAAGCAGTCAGCAGGTGTCTGTGGGGTGGAGTAGGACACAGCTGTGTGAGAAGCATGTCTGGCTTGTGACTGAGAACCAAATCTTATATGTAAACGGTCCTCACGGTGTGACCCCCGTGGACCAACATATAAATAAAGCTAGTGCCACATCCCAAAATTGACAAGGAGATACTGGGAGTGTTCCAATTGGAAAATTGGGGACTTTAAAGGCACTTCAACTGAAAAAGATCCGAACATGAAACCTATATAAAAAGTATATTTTTATTCAAAATTCATTAAAATAACATAGATAGAAAAGAGAATACATAATCACCCCAGGGTATATAGTTCCATAGTGATGGGCAAAACGCAGGGGAAACCAACCCTAGATCCTAATCCGCCCCAAACAGGTATAGTGGCATAGACACTCGCAGAGGACTACATGGTAGGTACTAAAACTTTAAAGATCCGCAAGTGTTTATGCAATTTTGTCTTCCGTAAATCCAATAAAGCCTCTATTGTTGAACTATATTGTGATACTGTGTTCTACCCTTATAGGATTTTTATGAAAATACTCACCCTTGCTTCTCCTGAGGAAGTGTTGTTTGGATGCGAAACATGTAGAGACTGTATCCAACAGCTCTATGTTCCTATGTTGATGGACGTCTGTCGGGGTCCCGCCTAGAAGCCTCTTCCATCTGTAGTCCCAATTGGCTGTGTATCTATGTTTTGGCTACATTCTTAGTTGCTATGTAGGATAACTAATGTTGTCCTCTGCGAGTGTCTATGCCACTATACTTATTTGGGGTGGTTTAGAATTAGGATCTAGGGTTGGTTTCCTCTGCGTTTCGCCCATCACTATGGAACTATATACCCTGGGGTGATTATGTATTCTTTTTTTTATCTATGTTATTTTAATGAATTTTGAATAAAAATATACTTTTTATATACTTTAGTTTCATGTTCGGATCTTTTTCAATCAAAGTGCCTTTAAAGTCCCCAATTTTCCAATTGGAACACTCCCAGTATCTCCTTGAGGACCATATCTGAATAGTGGGTGCAGCTCAAGACTCCTTGACCACGTCCACTTCAATCCCTACGCGCTGAGAGTGATGGCAAGGATGGAGCTCGTCCCAGCTCCAGAAGTGCAAATCATGGCAAAACCCTGTGTGTGTGGCAGCCTCAGCCCAGACTCCAACCAGGCCGCGCTCCCAACGCATTTTTCTCTGCCCCCATAGCTTGGCCATGGGGATCCATGATCTGGCGGGTGGGCAGATCCTTTCATGGGAACACACTGGCACATATTCTGTTTCAAATGCTGCTTTATACAGTTGATGAACATTCCTCCTGAGACTCAGACTATGCCGACAGTATGGAAACTTGCTGATCCGGTAGAAGCCACAAGCAGCCTCAATTTACCAAGAAGACTAAGAGCTAAGTCAAATGCAATGTAGTTTATTCCAGAATGAAGATTGCGAGGATGTTTTCTCCATTTCCTTAACATGATTTTTTTTTTCACTAAATGGGCTGCTGATAGCAGAACTTACATACTGTTTTTATAATTGTTCTCCTTCTGAGCTTCCTCATAATAACCCCCCCCCCCCCGTTGCCACTCTGCCGAGCTCTGGTTATATGGGTGTCCCCTGTACCTGCCAGGACTCATGGAATCCTGCTGGAGTCTCCACTATGTGCGCACTCTTGTTTAGAACTACAAGCTTATGTTCAGCCATTCCCAAGAGGGACGCAGAACCAAACTCAAGCTAACTCACTGTGAACGAGTGATTGTAGTGACTGTAAAGCCTTTTTCTAAAATTAAAATAACAAATATGTTCTACTTATCTGCTCTGTGCAATGATTTTGTACAGAGCAGCCCTGAATCTCCTCGGGTCTCCTGCTGGTGCTCCTGGTTCCTCCCCCATCTGAGTACCCCCATAGCAAGCCAGCTCTGTGTGTCCATAAGACTCGGCCCTGCCAACCAATCCCTCGTCTCTGGCTGTGATTGACCGCTCCCGCTGCTGTATCTGAGCCAATGGGGAGAAAGTTGGCCGAGAGAGGCTCAGCTCTCGTGCACATTGCTGGATCGAGATCTAGCTCAGGTAAGCATTCGGGGGGAGCTGCATGCAGAATTTTTTTTACCTTACTCCGTAGAATATTTTTATTCTGGCTATTAAAATGCATCAATGCGCAAATGCTAGTTGCGCCTATCATTTACGCACATTCAGTGTTTTTTTTTTCTTCTTTTCAGCTCCTCCCCTGAATGTGCATCTTTCGTGTTGTGTTTTTTTTTTTTTTTCTTTCTCTCTGCTTGTAAACGTTTGCTCCTCTTCTAATTAGCCTGTAAACACCTATGTGTAGGGGGACACCAATGCTTACAAAGAGGTGTTTTTACAGGCTGGAGAAAAAAGTTCAATGCCTGTTTTTTAAGCTCTGTGTGCATGAGGCCTAATTGATGCAGAGAATGCATTACAGGTAATGTAAAGACACTTTAGAGTTTAGAAATACGTTAAAATGTCACCACTGCTTTCAGCACAAGGTAGGAGAGCTTTCCAATGCCTTTTCCCTCCACCCCCCTTCCTATACACTTGCCTCTGTCCTGTATTGATCCAGTGTTGTGCCTGGCTGCAGTTCTCTCCTCTCTCCCAGCTCTCACAGGCTACACTGATAGCAGTGGGAGCCATTGGCTCCTCCTCCTGCTGCTGCTGCTGCTGTCAATCAAATCCTGAAAGGAGGGAGTGGGGAGAAACGCTGTGTCTATGGATGCACACAGCCATGCTTGGGAGCACATCTGCCCCCCAAAATACATGGCTTGCTTTGGGGGCATACGCAGAAGAGGAGGAAAGGGGCCTCCCTGTGCAATACCATTGCACAAAGAAGGTAAGTATAACATATTTTTTTTATTTGAAAAACAAAGAAAGTTTTACAATCACTTTAAAGGAGAACTTAAAGTGGATGTAAACCCCATTCATGAAATCTGACCTAAGCACAAATATCTGTAGTGTATGCTTAGCTTTCTCTTCAAAGCCCCATTCCTCTGTTATCAGCATTATAACTTCTTAGAAGCTCTCCGACACAGGAGATAAAAGTAGCTGGAAATTTGTGTTGGGCAGGGAACTTAGAGACAGATAAGCAGAGAGCTTGTCTATTCACAACACAGTTCTACAAGTTTCTTTGTCCCTCTCTCTTCCTCCAATCAGCTCACACACAGTGTATGCCCAGACTCCTCTCCCACTGCTGAAACAGGAACACAGATTTCTAACATGATGTGCACTTTCTAAAGAGTCTAGAAAGCTGAAGACCACAGATATAAATGTAAAACTTATGTAGGGAGATTTGTTTCATATCTGTGTATCATCTGAGGCTATTCAACTTCACTGGGTGTAGGAGAGGGTTTACATTCACTTTAAAGTAGAACGATAGGCAAAGCTTTTTTTTTTTTGTTCCATTTCATTCTGGATAGAGTAAGGGAGGCTTATAACCCCTGTAAGGTTTATTTTTGCCATCTGTGTCCCCTTGAGAAGATTTACCTTCACGTCCTGTTCCACAGCCGAACAGGAAGTGAGAGGAAATCCCTGCAAATCTCTTGGTCACCAGAACTAGTGTCCACATTGGAAGATTTCCCCTCTTACTTTACTGGGGACTACCCAAAATTTGGGATTTTCTTTTACTTTCACTTTCAACGATAATGGCAATAGAGGGGATCTCCCTAATGGGGACAGAGACCGTAATAAAAACTGACAGGTGTTCTAATCCCTCTATCTAAAACAAAAAAAATAACTTTTCTATACTTTAAAGTCGAGGTCCATCTAGGGCTGAAAAAATTAAGTCAGCAGCAACATATATAGTAGCTGCTGACTTTTAATAATAGGACACTCACCTGTCCTAGAGTCCAGTGATGTCGGCACCACCCACCGATCTTCGGATCGGGAGTCGGGTGCAGCCACGTCCATTGCGGGTAAGGGAACCCGGACATGTAGCATTACAGCTTCACGCTGGGCACCTTACTGCGCATGTGCAAGGCTCTGCTGTTGGCCAGGTGGCCAGTAGCAGAGCGAGGAGGGAGCCGGGCTGCTGGCGCCAGCGGCCGCCGGCCCAAGCTCCCGGATGTGTGGAAAAGGACACCTGTCTAAAGACAGGAGTCCCCCCCCCCCCCCCCCCAAAGGTGCCAAATGTGACACCTGAGGGAGGGAGGAATCCAATCAACGGAAGTTCCACTTTTGGGTGGAACTCCGCTTTAATTATAATATAAATCACCAGTGGAATCTGGAGTGACCTAATGTCAGGAAGTTTTGTTAGAAGTGGGTGCACACTAAGTGTATAACACTGTTGTTGAATTTATCAATGTGAAAAAACAAACAAAAAACAAAAGTAATGCTGCAGTCAGTAGGTGATGATATACTTCTTGATAGTTATGAAGCCTGGTCACCCCCTTCTGCCTACCGCAAATTCTTCTTGGCCAGTTAAACTACTTCTTGTACTGGTAACCCATTTGGGATGTGTGGGGAAAGGGTAATGGAGCTTTGTCTGTGGGATATGGTTGGGATTTGGGTGTTCCAGGAGAGTTTGGAAGGCTGCTGCAGTGTTTATTTTAGTGACGGAGTCCCTTTAACCACTTAAGGACCGAGCCTCTTTTTGAGATTTGGTGTTTACAAGCTAGTTAAAATCATTTTTTTGCTATAAAATTACTTAGAATCCCCAAACTATATATATATCTCTATCAGGGCTTGACAAATTTGCCTGGAATCTAGGAGCCAGCTAAAAAAGTTAGGAGCCAGTTTTTTATAGCGTAGTGTTGGGTTGTCAGCGCCGGGGTAAGACAAGTAATTTGCGCCCCCCCTAACTTACTCATAGCAGAGCAGCCAGTCAATAACTCCACCATTACATCAGGGTTATAGGCTGGCCAGAAACAGTGACACTAAAAAAATCTGTTATAGGGGGAAACTCCTCATTATGCCAAATGCATCGTGACTGCGGCATGTAAAACGCCCTCATCTCCTGCCTAAGGGAGGCCAATGGTGGGTGCCAAAAACGTCTCTACTGCACATTTTTACCACCCAACTTGTACATCTAAACAAAGCCTTAGTGACATTGTAAATAAAATACAAAAAAAAGATGAAAAGTATTCCAGCGCTGCTGATCTTCTGCTGCCTCTTTGCAGCCACTTCCTGCCTACATGTGTGTCCCCCACAGTGACTTTTCATTGCTCTGGTGGGTTTCCGGTCACCATGAAATACTGGAGCCCAGCTCCACATAGAGTGGTAATTGTTGATGGTACTCGGGGCTTAATCACAATTTTGTTGCTTAGAATAAAGGTCACGTTTCTCGCGGTGTAACATCATCTTTCATATTATACAAAAAAAATGGGCTAACTTTACTGTTTAGTTTTTTTTTTTATTCATTAAAACTGTATTTTTTCCAAAAAATTGTGCTTGAAAGACCGCTGCGCAAATACCATGTGACATAAAATATTGCAGCAACCACCATTTTATTCTCTAGGGTCTCTGCTAAAAAATAATAAGTACCACTGGCCTTTGGGTGGTCTCGTTACTTTTCAGTGACACCCCCTGTGTGTACATCCGTCCTTCACCGACGTTTCTCCGTCGTCTTCTAGTCGTCGCGACCTTATGAAAAGTAGAAAAAAAACATAAAATAAATGTTACAGTGATTCCGAAACAAATCTACATGTT
>BLSH010370155.1:1378779-1392363 GCA_018402905.1 Glandirana rugosa | reverse complement strand
CTCTTGATGATACATCCTTTTTTTTTTTTTTTTTTTTTTATTTATATAGTATTGTGGCATTCACAGCAGGAGGATTGAGAATACGCTTGCTGCAGACAGAAAAAAAAAAAAAATGCGTGGTTCCCCCCCCCCAAGAGATACCAGACCCTTCGGTCTGGTATGAAATTTAAGGGGATCCCCCACACCAAAAAAAAAAGGGGGTAATGAACGAGTCCCCCCTCCCCCCCACCCTCCTGGACCATACCAGGCCGCATGCCCTCAACATGGGGGAGTGGGTGCTTTGGGGCAAGGGAGACCCTGCGCCCCCACCCCAAAACACTGTGTCCCCATGTTGAGGACAAAGGCTTCTGCCCAACCCCCCACCCTATATGAATGAGTATGGGGTACCCCTACCCATTCACTTTAAAAAAAAAAAAAAAAAAATGTAAAAAAGAAAACACACTACACAGGTGGTTTAAAGTATTTTAATCAGCTCCGGCATCTTCTCCCTCCTCCGGCAGCATCTTCTCCTCTCTGCACTGTCTTCTCTTTCTCCCTCTTTTGCCAGGTCTTCTGTCTTCTCCCTCTTTTGCCGGGTCTTCTCCCTCTGTTCTTCCGATGTTGACTCGACACAATCTCCCGCACTGATGCTGGCTCCACGCTGTACTGATGTCATTTGGAGGCCACATCCCCTTGTGATGTCCCCACCCCATCATGCCTCGGGTGGTGAGAGGGAGAAGACTCCAGAGCTGGTTTAATAAAATACTTATAAAACCTGTGTAGGGTAGTTTTTTTTTTTTTTTTTTTTTTTTTTTTTTTTTTTTTAAGGTGAATGAGTAGGGGTACAATGTACCTGTGGTCCCTCTTGACAAATTGACTGCGATCCTGGAGGATTTTTTTCTCCCGGGTGGAGCCAATCCGTGACCGCAGGGTGGTGAAGAAAAGGCCACCCCCTCCCCTATCGGAACAGGAGAGGGGCTCCACCGTGACGGGGACCCCCCTTGAGCTGTCAGATGGTGAGCTCGGGGACCCCTCTGATGCTGAGGAGTCCTCGGGGGCCACCGTGGCTCACGAGAAGGCGTTGGTGGACTCTTTGGTTTCAGCGCCGGCTGGAGCGGCGCAAAAGGTGGTGTACGCTTTTGGGTCGCACAAGCCGGCCCGGGTCCCTAAGGTGTTCCCTTATTTGCCGTATTTAGATCAGTTTGTGTATAAGGAATGACAACGGCCTCAGAGTTCTTTTGCCATGCCCAAGCGTTTTTCTGTGCGCTACCCCTTTGAGGACGCCCTCTTACAAAAGTGGGCGTCTCCTACAGTGGACCCGCTGGTGGCTAGCCTGAACAAGGCGACCACTATTCCGATGGAGGGATCTCCATCTTTTAAAGACCCGGCCGATAGGTGTACCGAGGCGGTGTCGAAGGCTATGTTCGTTGTGGCGGGGTCGGCCATGTGACCGGCACTGGCCTCGGCGCTGGTGGCGCAGGCGCTTGCGGAATGGGCGACCCTTCTGCACTGGGATTTGGGCGGCCTTCAGGGTCCTCCTGAATCAGTGCAGCTGGCAGACCGGCTGGCCCAGGGCCTTGGGTATCTCTCCAATGCAGCACTGGACACGGCCCCCATGCTGTCAAAGCTGTCCGCCTTTGCAGTCGTTATTAAGCGCCGCTTTGGCTAAAATGCTGACCCGGCGGCAAAGAAGGGCCTGGCAGGCCTGCCCTTCCAAGGTGGTCGGCTTTTTGGCGCTTCCCTGGATGAGATCATTAAAGATCTCACGGGGGGGAAGAGCACTTTCCTCCCGGAGCCCAGACGGGGTAAGGAGCCCCTATGTAAGCCGGGCCCCACTTTTTCAACTCAGAAAAAGTTTTTTTGTGCGGCGGGCAAGGGCTCTCAGCCCACCAAGGCCGCTGCGGGGGACCAAAAACGTCCCTGGCAGCGTAAGTTGGAGAAGCCCTCCTCCGCATGATGGTTTGCCCCCGCCCGTTGCTCGGGTGGGCGAACGTCTCTTGGGGTTCGCGGACCGGTGGATCTCCCCGCATTTCGGATCTCTGGGTGCGCAAGGTGGTTTCGTCCAGGTACAAAATAGTTTTGTACCCAGCCCCCGGGCAGGTTCTTCACCTCCAACATGAGGCTCCCCCCGGGGTGACAGCAGGCCCCGTTTGGTGCTGTGCAAGACTTGCTCAGTCAGGGGGTGATTGTTCCGGTTCTGTCAGCAGAATGTTTCCACGGGTTTTACTTAAACTTCTTTGTGGTTCCAAAGAAGGATGGGGTCAGTCCTGTCCTGGACCTGAAGGCGCTCAATCTCTTTGTGAGGGTGCGGAAATTCAGAATGGAGTCAGTCCGTTTTGTGGTGGCGGCGCTTCACCAGGGAGACTTCTTGGCTTCCTTGGACATCATGGACGCGTACTTGCATGTCCCCATATTCGCTCGGCACCAGCGCTTCCTGCTCTTTGCGGTAGGGGTTCTCCACTGCCAGTGTTTGGCCCTCCTGTTTGGTCTGGCCTCCGCTCCCTGGGTCTTCACCAAGCTCTTGGCTCCCTTATTGGCCCTGCTGCGGCAGAGGGGCATAGCGTAGGTGGCATATCTCAACGACCTTCTCCTGTGGGCGGAGTCGGTCTCGGCTCTGAGGGACAACGTGACAATCACCCTGAGCTGCAAAGAGTAGGTATTATTGGTATATACTGTATGCAAGGTAGCCCTTCCCAATACCAACTCTCCTTGTGCCAGGAAAATAAAAAAATAGATTATCACAAGCTGCTGCCTATATATACTAAGGTAACATAATTCAAATACCATACATGCACGAAGAACATAAATGGCAAGGCAGCACTAAAAAAGAGATGCACTTATTTCAAGTAATTGCTTTTAAAACATGAGAACACAGGCCATAGTCCAAATCACACACGATCCCAAGAGATGAATCGGGAGTGTAGCTGGATCAGCTGTGAAGTGTTTGGAAAGGAAACAAACAACACCCGCGATGTGTCACGAAGAGAGACTGCACTCACCAAAGCCAATGGCCAAACATTCTTATGCCTGGCTGGAACAGCGTTTAAAAGTCATTGAATTCACGCTTGGCAGCTCTCAGTGGTTTGAACAAATACTTGAGCAGGTGGTACATGTGAAAAAGAGAATAAATCTCCACTAGTGCAATAATGTCAGAACCATCAAACACTCTTATTTTGTTAAAAATCCTTAAGCCATCACACTTACACAAAGCAATTAAAACACAAGCATGTAGTCACATAAAAATAGCTGGAGATAGAGCGGCTTATGACAAGCTGTAATCGATCTCACCCGACCTGCCTGCACTGCATGTGTCTCATCAGCTTACTCGTGTGCTACCGACTCAGTTGGTTGCTGTACAATCACGCCCCAACATGTTTCATCATACAGATTTCCTCATGGGGTTGGCCAGCATCCCTTGATGTCGCCCCGCTCAGGTACGGTCGCCTTTGGCGCCATGGGACCTTAACTTGGTCCTCTCAGTGCTCCAGAAGCCGCCCTTTGAAAATATCAAGGAAATCTCATTGCAGCTGCTTTCGCAGAAGATGGCTTTCCTGGTGGCTATCACATCTGCCAGGCGGGTGTCTGAGCTGGCGGCTCTGTCCTGTAGGTCTCCGTGTCTGGTCCTACATAGGGATAAGGCGGTTTTGCGCTCGTCACCTTCCTTTTTACCGAAGGTGATCTCTTCTTTTCACATCAATGAGGACATTGTCCTTCCTTTGCTGTGCCCGCGCCTGTCTCACCCTAAGGAGGTTCCCTTGCACTTCCTGGATGTGGTCAGGGCTCTGAGGGTATATTTGGCGGCTGCGGCCTCCTTTCGGAGGTCGGATGCACTCTTTGTCGTGGTGGATGGTCCGCGCAAGGGTTTGGTGGCCTCGTCGGCCACTATTTCCCGTTGGATTAGACAGACGGTGACCCGTGCATATATTGTTCGGGGTCTGGAGCCCCCTTTTCCGGTCACGGCTCACTCTACCAGGGCGATTAGCACCTCCTGGGCTTTCCGACATCAGGCGTCGGTATCTCAAGTGTGCAAGGCGGCTACTTGGACCTCAGTGCACACCTTTTCAAAGTTTTACAAAGTTGATGTTTCAGCATCCTCGGATGCTGCTTTTGGCCGCAAAGTTTTGCAGGAGGCAATGTGAGGCGCGTCTGGCTCCTCACGGAGAGCGCTTCTGTTGGGTACAGTTTGTTGTTGCGTTACCCACCCCGTGTTTTTGACACTGCTTTGGGACGTCCCCACATGTCATGAATAAGATGCTGCGTCCATCAATGAATGAAAGAGAAAATAGGATTTTTTGACTTACCATAAAATCCTTTTCTCTGAGTTCGTTGATGGACGTAGCACCCACCCCTCTTTTGAGTTTGTACTGCTTGTTACGAACGGAGTGTGCTTAGCAGGGTGGACTGGTTATACCAAGTGAGGACTGCCTCCTGGGAGGGGCTGTGTCTGCTTTTAGCTGAGCTGTGTTCTGCCTAGTCCACTCCTAGTGAAAGGTGGCATAACCCACATGTCATGAATAAGATGCTGCGTCCGTCAATGAACTCAGAAAAGGATTTTACAGTAAGTCAAGAAATCCTATTTTTACCTTCATACATGGAATATAGGTGAAAATACCTTCAGCCTTTAGAACCCCGTGTATAAAAAAAAAAAAAAACACCTGCAAGTGAAAGGCATAATGAGCTAGTATGCACCGCATACTAGCTCATTATGCAATACCTCAGAATGAAGCTCCCGCTGGTCCCCACAGAGTGAGTTGACATGTTCCCTCTGTGGATCCTTCCAGGTTTGCGGCTCCGGCCCTGTGAGTGGCTGGAGTCGCGAGATGTCACTCCCGGGCATGCGCGTGGGAGCCCGTTTTTACGGCGGACTTTCCGGTAGGGTCCGGCGCTATGCTCCGGGCCTTTGCCGGCACATTACTGTGCATGCGCCTGCTGACAGTGGTGCTTGCAGTGAGAATATCTCCCAAACTGTACAGGTTTAGGAAATTTTTTTTCACCTACAGGTAAGCCTTATTATAGGCTTGCCTGTAGGTAAAAATCAAATTTAGGTGATACAACCACTTTAAGCGGAGCAATGTGCATGATCTGAACAGGGCACATAGAAAACGATTCCTCTGTCTACTTGCCTTGCACCCTGCAGTGTAATTTGTGACACTTCAATACAATTAAGACCGGGTTCACACTAGTACGACACGACTGCGACATTGGTTCTACTTCCATCCGACTGGAATGAACGGGATACGATTTTGCTCCAACATTGAGAGAGTCTGATTTGTCCTTTTGATCAATCAAAACAATCCCAGTGTGACATAAATTCTTTTTCCTGCTGCTGTAATCGCCATGTCGATGTCACAAGTCGGATGGTTAGGATGAGGATCCAGCTTTGATCCGACTTCAGTGATATTGAATGGGCTGAAAACGGACCGAAGTAGTGTAGGAACCTTTTTCAAAGTTGGACTGACTTGTGTCGGTGCAGTTAAGACGGTTCTCATAGGGAACCTTTAATTTATACACGTCATGCGGCATGTGCTCCCAAAGTCAGAGTGTATGTCACACCAGTGTAAACCACGCCTAAAAAATAAAGTAAATTGTGCAATGTGTTGTGATAACACATCACTGCCCCTACACATCGTACACCAGCAATCACTTTTTTTAGTGTATATACTGGTGTACAGAGGGCCTGCATTATCAACATATTCTGAACAAGCAATAACAATAAAGAATAAAGCAAGCGCTCATTCATCTCTGTACCTATAGGAATTGTAAAGAAATTTGTTCACAACAGGCTTTTTTCTAGAACAGAATATAGATAATGTAAACACACAGAAGGTGTTTCTTAGGGCTCATGCATACTGCAGCTTAAAAAAAGCTGCTTTTAGGCTCCTTTCACACCAGAGGTGCTTTACAGGCGTTTTTTTTCGCTAAAAAACGCATGTAAAGTGCCTCTAAACTGTCTCCTAATGCACCCCAGTGTGAAAGCCTGAGTGCTTTCACACTGGGGCGGTGCGCTTGCAGGACGGTAAAAAAATCTCCTGCAAGCCGCATCTATGAGGGTACGCTGTACCCCGCTAAAAGCGATGCAAATTAGCGGTGGTTTACCGCTAACGTGCGGACAGCATAGGTGTGAAAGTAGCCCTACAGTCATTTGAGCCTTTATTTCAGCTTGAAGAAGCTTGTACTTCTTTGGGCTCTTTTGCACCTTTGTATTGAGCTTTTTTGAGCATAAGCATTTTTTCTTACACAAACCCTCTCCTCGGCTCATTTTTCCTAATATATTTTTTTTTTGTGTGTGTTTTCGAGCTTCTTTGAGCGTTTTTGGGCACTTTAGGCGTCTTTTCTGCTTGAAAGCTCCTTTCAAAAACAAGTTTGGTGGTGGGGGTCTCTGCCTGTATGAGTGTATGCCTATAGACTCCTGCAAAAACCATAGTGTGCATGGACCCATTGGCTAACAGGCAGAAAAAATGAGAGCTCAAAAAAAGCTCAAAATCCTGTAGGAGATGCTTCTTTGAGCTGCAGTGTGCATGAGCCCTAGGCTGTTGGAAACCCAACTCAAAAATCTTTATTATGATAGGATTTGGGAAAATGAATAACTTCACATTAAAAGCAGCTAGAGAGGCCAGACTTGTTTTAAAGCTCTTTTACTGCTTAGTTATGCAAAACGGTAAACCTTTTATTGTGCATAGCCAGGGCACATGTGCACTCCTGACGAGTGTCTCACCTAGAAGCCTCAACCTTCATTTGGGGTATGGTCTGACGAAGAGGCGATTTTGATATTTTAGCCATGTACTTGTTTCTGTGATAACGTTCCTTGTGACTCATTTCACACAGGGTAATGTTCCAGTCCAGACATGCCTTATGTGGATCGTCAGAATCGCATTTGTGGCTTCCTGGACATCGAGGAGCATGAAAACAGTGGCAAGTTTCTGCGGAGATATTTTATCCTGGACACCAGCCAGAATAGCCTGCTTTGGTACATGGACAATCCACAGGTGAGCCTGGCACAGACAACGTGAACACAGAAATGATACGCAACACGGAAATGCTGCAGCAATGTATATAGATTGTCAGCCTGTCTGTTATGCTAATGCCCTATCATCTTTTGTGGTTCGCTTATAAGGCCTCATACACACAGGTCTTTTTTACAACCACGTTTTTGAGTGTTTTTTTTTTTTTTTTTACAGCTCTTCATTTTATTCAATGGCCCCTTAAAAACTCTGACGTTTTTGAGCTGTAGAGGGCGTTGGTGTTAGCTGTAACTAGAATGCGGGACCAGCATGTTCCGAAGGCGCAGCGGTATGGCGTTTTTTGATGCTGAGCCGGCAAAACGCTCAATAACATGGCTTTAAGTTGTATACACAGCATTAAGCCTCGTCAGGCGTTCTATTCAAAATCAATGTTTCCCTATGGAAGCCCATTGATTTGAATAGAAGTCACACCGAGCACGGATAAGGGTCTGGTATGGATCTTGGGGGGGACCCTATGCCGTTTTTTTCGGCGTGGGGGTTCCTCTTAAAATCCATACCAGATCAAAGGGCCTGGTACCTCTTGGGGGGAACCGCCCGCAAATTTTTGCGGGGGTTCCCCTTCAAGATCTTCATCACGCAAGTCGCGCCGCAAGTTGGATCATCATGATCCGACTTCTGATGTGACATCTATTCAAATCAATGGGTTCCCATAGGGAACCATTAATTTTGAACAGAGGCAGAGAAACTCTGCAGAAAGTTGGCACGGAAAAACGTGCATTGACGTCAATGCATAACGCTGATAAAATTGCGTTTGACGTTACTGCTCGTTTTTCAATACGCCCGTGTGTATGAGGCTTAACCAGGTGAATTAGTTGGTGTCAATATCCTTTGCTAGTTTTATGTATAATCAGTTGTGGTTTTTATATTGTTGTAGCCGTTTTCCTGTTTTGTGTGATTTTATTTTTTTTCATTATTTTCGAATGTTTTCTGTTTTTGCAGAACCTTCCTGCGGGTTCCCCTTCTGTAGGGTGTCTTAAGCTCACATATATTTCAAAGGTAAGCTTTTTACAATTTTGAGAACTATATCAAAACAAATCCTGTCACCTATTGCTTTCCATTTCTGCCTGAGGACTTGCCTGTTTGTTTTTGTTGGTCTCATCTCATGCTCTTGCTTGACAGGTGAGCGATGCCACCAAGCTCAGACCAAAGGCTGAATTTTGTTTTGGTGAGTATGTGATTGATGACTTTGGTTGTGTGCTTTTCCAGTATTGCTTCATGTGATCTCCACTAAAGCGTTTAAGTTCCATTCTCGCACAGATACATTAATTGGCCTGTAAATTTACTGTGGAGTTTTATTCCATATGACATAAGGCTGATGTTTATAAACTAGAGGAAAGAAAGTGAAGATGTGGCCACAAACTGAATTCCAGCTTGTGTATTTCTAATAGAGAAGAAAATAAAATTCCCCTTTTATACAGTTGTGTGCTCATAAGTTTACATACCCTGGCATAATTTATGCTTTCTTGGCCATTTTTCAGAGAATATGAATGACAACACAAACACATTTCTTTCACTCATGGTTGCTGTTTGGCTGACAACAGAAACTACCCAAATGACATCAAAAGTTTACCCTGGTGATTTTGGCCTGAGGAGCCTCTGGGGCACTAGTGTGGCAGCTTGAGGGGTGGTGTGGGGCGCACGGTCCGGTCTGGCCTGTGGTTGTCTTCCGGGGAGCGGTGCAATTGGCGGCTGTAGCAGGTGCTTCCCAGCCAGAAGTCTCCGGTGGGGATCAGGGAGCACTGGGACCTGTGGTTCCGCTGGACAAATTCACGGCCATCCTGGAAGAATTCTTCTCCCGGGTGGAGCCAATCCGTGACCTGGGGTGGCGAGGAAGCGGCCCCCCTCCCCCGTCCTCCGGTGAGGACTCGGAGCCTGAGGGGGCTCCGCTGTGTCAGGGACCCCCCTGGAGTTGTCGGAGGGCGAGCTCGGGGCCCCTCTGATGATGAGCCCTCGGGGGCCACCGCGGCTCGTGAGCGGGCTCTGGTGGGCTCCTTGGTCTCGGCGGTCTGTGAGACGCTGAAGCTGGACCCGGCTGCGACACAGGAGGCGACGCTTTTGGGTCGCATAGGCCGGCCCGGACACCTAAGGTATTCCCTTATTTGTCATACTTTGATCAGTTTGTTTACAAGGAATGGCGATAATCTCAGGGTTCATTCGCCATGCCAACACGTTTTTCTGTGCGTTATCCCTTTGAGAATACCCTATTGCAGAAGTGGACGTCTCATGCTGTTGAAAGTGTCCATGTTCGCAGTCATCATTAGACGTCTGCTGTAGCTTAGAGGTTGGTCAGGTGACCAGGCGTCAAAGAAGGGCCTGACGGGCCTGCCTTTTGAGGGTCGTCGTCTTTTTGGGGCTTCCCTGGATGAGATCATCAAAGATTACACTGGGGGGGAAGAGTACGCTCCTCCCGGAGCCTAGAAGGGGTAAGGAGCCCCGGCGTAGGGCGGGCCCTTCCTTCCCTACTCAAAAGGAAGTTTTTTCATGCACCACGCGCCTCGAACAAGGTCTCTCAGGCCGCTAAGGCCTCCGCGGCGGGCCAGAAGCGTCCTTGGCAGCGTAAGGCGGAGGAGAAGTCCTCCTCCGCGTGATGGGTCGCCCCTGCCTGTTGTTTGGGTTGCGGTTCGCGGACCGGTGGACCTCTCGCATCTCTGATATCTGGGTGCGCGAGGTGGTTTCGTCCGGGTGCAAGATAGAGTTCCTTACCCAGCCCCCGGACAGGTTCTTCGCCTCTAATCTGAGGCTTCCCGCGGGGCGACTGCAGGCCCTGTTTGGGGCCATGCAAGTCCTGCTCCACCAGGGGATGATTGTTTCCGGTCCTCTCTGCGGAACCTTTCCGCGGTTTTTATTCAAATCTTTTTGTGGTTCCTAAAAAAGATGGGGTCAGGCCGGTCTTGGACCTAAAGGCTCTCAACCTCTTTGTGAGGGCACGGAAATTCAGAATGGAATCTGCCCGCTCTGTGGTGGCGGGGCTTCGTCAGGGAGACTTCTTGGCCTCCTTAGACATCAAGGGCGCATACCTGCACGTGCCCATATGTGCTCAGCACCAGCGCTTTGCGGTAGGGGATCTCCACTACCAATTTGTGGCCCTTCCGTTCGGTCTGGCCTCAGCCCCGCGGGTCTTCGCCAAGCTCTTAGCCCCAGTGCTGGCTCTGCTGCGGCAGAGGGGCATAGCAGTGGTGGCCTATCTCGACGACCTCCTCCTGCGGGCAGAGTTGGCCTCAGCCTTGAGGGACAGTGTGGCCATCACCATCGGTTCCCTGTGGGACTTTGGCTGGGTGATCAACCTTCCGAAGTCTGTACTGACACTGTCGCGCCGGTTGGAATATCTGGGCTTGGTCCTGGACATTGAGCGGGCAAAGGTGTTTCTTCCTGCCGCCAAGGTGTTGACGCTCCAAGTTGCATTGCGGGCCCTGCTGTTCCAGCGGTGGTCCTCTCTGATTTTGCATGAGGGTGTTGGGGCTGATGGTCTCCACCTTCGAGTCACACCTGGTCCCTGCAGCGGGCAATTCTGCTGCGGTGGGACAAGTCTCTGATATCCGATGTGCGGATACTGGAAGCCTGTGCTAGCATTTCTCCTGTGGTGTTGCTATCAGTGTGTGAAGAGTGGGAGAAGAGGGTTGCATTGACAATCCAACACAATGGGCAGCACATTGAACACATTTTATAAGTGGTCAGAAACTTGTAAATAACTCATGAAAGAATAAAGTTATGTTAAAACCAAGCACACCATTGTTTTTCTTGTGAAATTCCCAATAAGTTTGATTTGTCACATGACCCTCTTCCTATTGATAAAACAAAAGTTGGATTCAAAATGGCCGCCATGGTCCCCACCCATCTTGAAGTTTCCCCCCTCACATATACTAATGTGCCACAAACAGAAAGTTAATATCACCAACCATTCTCATTTTATTAAGGTGTATCCATATAAATGGCCCACCCTGTACATTACAGGAAAACCAGCAGGGTGAGGATTCTTTTGCTTGCTTCTTATGGCTGGGGATCCAAGGCATTGTGTATTTCAGATCCCAGCAATTTATCTGTTAGAATAGGTCATTCCATCTTTTGAAGTAGCCAAACGTCATAGTCAGTCATGTATCCTGTGTGCCCCTTTGTTAGACACTGCAGGTGCATTAGGCGCCTCTTCAACAGGCATTGATTTTTGTTGGACTTGTAGGCAGAAATTTTGAGCTGTCTCTTTATGTTAAAACTGACCAATTTTAGGACTTGCTTAGTCCTATAAAATGTGTCACTCAGTAAAAAGCATCTCTTTTCTTGAACTGAAATGCCCATTGATCTGTATTTAGATAGACGTCCTTATTGCTACTCTGAGAAGCTTGTTTAAATACTGATTTCTGTCCAGCAGACCCTCCTGAGATCAGCTATTTTAAGTCCAAGCTTCCTGTATAGATGTGCATCATTTTCCTCTCTTCCTGGGCAGCTTCCTTGCTAACTCATGTTACGTTTAAGACGTTGCTTGCTTTCTTTGAAAACTAAGCACAAAGGGAAACCTTTCTTGATGGCTGTAAAAATAATAGTTTGGTAATGAAAAAGGAATCCTACACTTTGCCTCTCTGACATTGTGCCTCCTTGACATAGCTGGTATGGGCAGATGATTTGTAGATTAGGGAGTTAGAAGGCGTAAAAACATTTTTAGGCTCAGGCTAGAGCTGCACGATTCTGGCCAAAATGAGAATCACAATTTTTTTGCTTAGAATAAAGATCGCAATTTTCTCATGATTCTCGCAGCGTAACATCTTACAAACTGTTTTTGTTTTTTGGTATTTTTTTTGAAAGTGGAATTTTACCCAAAAAAATTGCGTTTGAAAGACCGCTGCGCAAAACACTGAAACACAAATATTGCAACAACCGCCATTTTATTCTCTAGGGTCTCTGCTAAAAAAATATAGCAGAAAATACTGGATTTTTACTTATAAGCAACAAATGTCAGAAAAGGTAAATGGTTAAACTGAACTCTTATACACTGGAATTCATTCCTTTGATAACTAGAAATATTGTATCGCTTTGCTTTCCTAACACTGGGTGAAGGATTGTATATGGGATTGTATGGTTATATATTTATTTTGTTATTTATTTCAGGTACTTATATAGTGCTATCAATTTATGCAGCGCTTTACATATGTATTGTACTTTCACATCAGTCCCTACCCTTAAGGAACTTACAATCTAAGGTCCCTAACTCACATTCATACATATACTAGGGCCAATTTAGACAGGATCTAATTTACCTACCAGCATGTCTTTGGAGTGTGGCAGGAAACCGGAGTACCCGGAGGAAACCTGCGCAGGCACAGGGAGAACATGCAAACTCCAGGCAGGTAGGGTGGTGTATGTGTGTGCGTATATATGTATGTGTGTGTGTATATGTGTGTATATGTGTGTGTGTGTGTGTGTGTGTGTATATATATATATATATATATATATATATATATATATATATATATAATATATATTTTATTTTTTTGTTAAACTACATGGACTTGTGTCTTTCTTTTCAACCAGACTAACTATGTTTGCTTCTTTTATCAGCAATGACCTCAGACTTGGCAGTCCGCCCAGATAGGAGACACTCAAGTCACTCCAACTTAGAAAAAGGTTCCTGGGAGACTTCAGGCGACTTGCATTAACTTCTATTTCAGTCAAGTTGTGCTCAGTCGCCCCGCTAGTCGGATCGCCAAGTGTCCCTGAAGTGTCTCTGTCTCCATTAACTACACTGTAAATCGTGGTATTGCGTGATGGAGATCGCAGGGGGGGTCAATCGAGATCCCGGTTTCATTACGATTAATTGGGCTCTAGCTCAGGCTACAGTTTGTTTTAGGCATATAGGCCTGCCTGAAGTCCCTGTAGCCCAGTGGTATAGAATAGTTTAAGGCAGGGCTTGACAATCCCTGGGAGCCAAGTTGCCATGGCAGACAGAAATCTCGTCCTGGTGAGTGGCACCCGATCCTTCTCTCCCCTCACTATCTAACCATATCTCTGACTTGGTGAAGAGCCGTTCTCTGCCTGAGGCTAGCTTTGACAGCTGTTAAAGATAAACAAAATTCGGGCAGTCTACCAAGTTCTCACAATTAGAATCAGTTATTGCTGATCACTATAAACACAAAAGATACAAAAGTATATTTTTTGAGTTAAAAAATAAGACAACAGTAAAGTTAGGTCAATTTTTTTCCGTATTGTGAAAGAAAATGTTACGCCGAGTAAAATGATACCCAACATGTCATGCTTCAAACATCTTAAAAAATTTGCAGCGGTTACCTCTAAAAATACAACGTTTCAAACAGCGGTAAGGCGCTCGCCTGCGTTAAAACTTCGTACTGTACAACCCATAGTAAAATGAGCCGCATTGTAAAAGAAAGTGTTATGCCTTTTTTTAACTGGATTGAAATGACAACAGAATAAAAAATTGAGTTTTTTATATGAAAACATAGAAAACACAAATATCACTAGTCGTTATTGACTAAGATTAACACTCTTGAACCATCTGACGGGCTTAAAACAAATAGAAATTGTCGACAGTTTCGATCGGAGTCCGTCTCTTGCCGAGAAGTGGTTCAGTCTCTATACC
>BLSH010370155.1:1347642-1373848 GCA_018402905.1 Glandirana rugosa | reverse complement strand
ACTGACAGACGCAGCACCCACCCCTCTGAGCTCTGTTTTGGTACGGCTTGTGTACGAACTGGAGAGCTATGCTGTGAGGGGATTTTATGTAGGAAGAGAGGACGGCCCCCAAGGGAGGGGCCAGCTGATCTTTTCCCTGCCTAGTTAACTCCTAGTTGGACGAACATAAAACCCCATGAAGTTAATGAAGAAGCTGCGTCTGTCAGTGAACTCGGAGAAAAGGATTTTACGGTAAGTTTTAATAAAATCCCTTTTTCTCACCATCTTGGAGTCCTTCAGGTGTTTTTTTTAGCAAACTCCATGCGGGCTTTCATGTGTCTTGCACTGAGGAGAGGCTTCCGTCGGGCCACTCTGCCATAAAGCCCTGACTGGTGGAGGGCTGCGTTGATGGTTGACTTTCTACAACTTTCTCCCATCTCCTGATTGCATCTCTGGAGCTCAGCCACAGTGATCTTTGGGTTCTTCTTTACCTCTCTCACTAAGGCTCTTCTCCCCCGATAGCTCAGTTTGGCCAGACGGCCTGCTCTAGGAAGGGTTCTGGTCGTCCCAAACATCTTCCTTTTTAGGATTATGAAGGCCACTGTGCTCTTAGGAACCTTAAGTGCAGCAGAAATTGTTATGTGACCTTGGCCAGATCTTATATAGACAGGTGTGTGGCTTTCCTAATCAAGTCCAATCAGTATAATCAAATGAAGGTGTAGAACCATCTCAAGGATGATCAGAAGAAATGGACAGCACCTGAGTTAAATATATGAATGTCACAGCAAAGGGTCTGAATACTTAGGACCATGTAATATTTCAGTTTTTCTTTTTTAACCACTTCAGCCCCGGAAGGATTTCCAGCTTTAGGACCGGAGCCCTTTTTGCGATTTGGCGCTGCGTCGCTTTAACTGACAATTGCGCGGTCGTGCGACGTTGTACCCAAACGAAATTTGCGTCCTTTTTTTCCCACAAATAGAGCTTTCTTTTGGTGGTATTTGATCCCCTCTGCGTCATTTCTGATCGCCGCTATAAACAAAAGAAGAGCGACAATTTTGCAAAAAAACCCAAATTTCTTACTTTTTGCTAAAATACAAATCCAAAAAAAAAAATATAAAAAAACATTTTTTTTCACCGTTTTTGGCCAATTTATATTCTTCCTCATATTTGCGATAAAAAAAATCGCAATCGGCGTTTATTGATTGGTTTGCGCAAAAGTGGTCGCGTTTACGGATGATGAGAATTCATTTTTGGGGTTTTTATTTTTTTTTATTTTTTACTAGTAATGGCGGCGATCTGCGATTTTTAGCGGTACTGCGATATTTCAGCGGACATGTCGGAACGTTTTGACACTTTTTTGGGACCATTGGCATTTATACAGCGATCAGTGCTATAAAAATGCACTGATTACTGTGTAAATGCCATTGGCAGTGAAGGGGTTAACCTGCAGGGGCGCTCTAAGGGTTAACTATGTTCCCTGGGCGTGTTCTTACTGTGGGGGGACTGTCCTAGCTGGGGAAGGGAAGTGGTCACAGCCTTCATGTACAGGAAGGCTGTGATCACAGCCCTTCCCCCTCACACAGAGCGGAGGTCCGTGTTTACATACACGGACCTCCGTTCATTCACTCCGGGGGATGGGGGGGGCATCGC
Source organism: Glandirana rugosa (assembly GCA_018402905.1). Classification (NCBI taxonomy): domain Eukaryota; kingdom Metazoa; phylum Chordata; class Amphibia; order Anura; family Ranidae; genus Glandirana; species Glandirana rugosa. The sequence goes on along the minus strand of BLSH010370155.1, from coordinate 1,372,219 downwards.
GGGTGGCCGGCGGCAATCGAAGCCGCCGCACCCGCTCCCTGACCCCCCCCCCCGAACACAGTGACTAGGCTCTGTATCGCGGCTGCCGTCGTATGACGGCGATTTGCGTTACAGAGCCACTCTGTCGCAGTCATTTGCCGATCAGCCGTCGGCAAGTGGTTAATAAATCTGCAAAAATGTCAACAATTCTGTGTTTTTCTGTCAATATGGGGTGCTGTGTGTACATTGAGGAAAATAAATGAACTTAAATCATTTTAGCAAATGGCTGCAATGTAACAAAGAGTGAAAAATTTAAGGGGATCTGAATACTTTCCGTACCCACTGTATATTGTTTTTCTTTTAAAATGTGTTCTTTCAATAATCACATGATGTGCCAAATCCTAAATTGGATTTTTTGTAGAGGGGTGGGTTATAGTTTTTTTCCTCTCCTTTCCTTATGCCTGATACCATGATTACAGATACTTTTTGTTAAAAAAAAAACAAAAAAAAAAACTGCACATTCTTGGAGTGCTTGGTAATCACTTGCTCTTATATGGTGATGCATCATTAAATACAGAAGATGTTTTCTGTATTATAGCAGACCTGCCTCCTTAGTCATTTACTGTATACAAGATACTAAATTTCTTTTTTTTATTTTTGTTAGATTGTAGTCATGTAGCACAGCACGTCGGTAATTAATCATTGATGCATTTCAGGCATTAGCTTTATTTAGAATACATTCAGTAAAATGAACAAGGCAAGTAGGAAAATGATCCTATTCTGTGGAAGTGTAGGGTTTAAATAAAAATTTGGTTTAAGGGGTTTTCCAACATTTACCAAGTTTGCACTTAACACTGAAGCGGCCAAAATTGTAATTGAATGTTTGTAAAATTGATCCAAGCACCTCGGGTTGAAAAATCTTGAAAGAGAAGTATGGACAAACATTTATATTCCCCTAGGTGGATCGATGCTGCATCTACCCCCTCCCGGCTCTGCAGTCAGAACTGAATGATTAAAGAGGTTGTAAACCCCCACAGTTTTTTACATGAATGCATTCTATGCATTAATGTGAAAAGCCTTTTCTGTTGCAGCTGCCCCCACAGCCCCCCGTTTACTTACCTGAACCGGATTGTTTCTGTGCTGGGGACGAGCACACCAGCCGGTGTCTCAGGTCCTCATTGGATAGCTTGACAACATTGCAGCCATTGGCTCCCATTGCTGTCAGTCAAATCCAATGACGCAGCAGCAGGACACAGGAGCGCGCCTGCGCGGGTAACCCCAGTGAAAGCGCTTCCCTGGCGGGTCACTCTATGTGGGGAAGAGCCACGGATGCCACTGGGGTACCCCAGAAGAGGAGGTTCGGGGCCATTCTGTGCAAAACCCTTGCACAGAGCAGGTAAGTATGACATGTTTGTTATTTAAAAAAAAAAAAAAAAAAGCTGAACCTTTACAATCTCTTTAAACACTGTTGATCGCTCAATTCTCCCCCTCCACTCTGAGCGCAGAGCAGTGACACTCAGTCTCTGGCTCTGCTGTGCCTCTCCTGTGCTCACTGGAGTGCTGGGTTGTGGAGGGGGTGGGTGATGCTGGCTCAGGCTCCCAGCGGATTGCTGAGAGGCTGAGCTATTTACCGGGCCAGGCATCTGGGTGGATCCTGACCATATGATCGGGATCTTTTCAGAGCCTGGACCGGCTCTGTGACGTCAGTGAACAGCAGGCTTTAGATTTGGCTATACTTTTCTTTTAAAGCACTCCCATCAGCTTGGAAGCATATCTCTACTAAACGTAAGAATTTCTATGAATGGGGAGAGAGCAGAGCCAGTAACAGCTTGTCAGAGGGAGAAGCAGCAACTTAGTGCTGGTCATGAGTGACTTTAATAGCTTAAGTAAATCTATTACTGCAGATTGCAGGCGAGTGGTGACAAGGCCACAGATAATAACAAATGAGTCAGCATCTTGTACTTAATTACTGTCTTTACATGTTTAAAGCAAATTTAGCACAGCATTGTAGTTTTGGCACTTTTTGTATTGTGTGAAAACAATATGTTGTGTGCCCTTTTATATGGACCATTTTAGTGACATGCTCTAGAAAAAAAAAATGCCGTACTTAAAGCTTGTGAGCAGTATGGTATGAGATATTATATCAAATGTATCAGTACTAATGTTTACAGTCAAATGAGCCACCTTCCTAAAAGACCAGTCCAAACCTGCCCCTGATTTCCTGCTCTAGGTAGTGTTTCCTGTACATTCCTCACATGCCATTCTATATAATATCATCTGTACACTTTGGACAACTGGTTAGAGTGCAAGAGAGCAACACGATCACACTGTTGATACTGGCTTCTTTTTTTCAGTTTAGTTGTGAATAGTCAGTAATAGCATAGACAGTCCCAGAATACGGTCTTCGAGAAATTCCCAGACAGTCATTTGGGAAAGCAGTCTGTAGGGTGAATGGTAAAGCATGGCACACATTAATAGTTTTTTAAAAAACTCATAGCTATAAATTGATTCACAGTTTGGTGTGAGTTCCCTTTATAAATCCTCCAAAAATTGCATTTTAACAGTAAATGTCTTTACTTTGTATTGTGAAACAAATGATATTCACTTCAGCCCCGGAAGGATTTACCCCCTTCCTGACCAGAGCACTTTTTGCGATATGACACTGCGTTGCTTTAACTTCCAATTGCGTGGTCGTGCGATGCTGTACCCAAAAAAATTGACGGCCTTTTTCCCCACAAATAGAGCTTTCTTTTGGTGGTATTTAATCACCTCTGCAGGTTTTATTTTTTGCGTTATAAACAAAAAAAGCACGATAATGTGGAAAAAAATCTATATATATATATATATATATATATATATATATATTTTTTTTTTCCATAATATCAAAAAAAAAAAAAAAAAGTAGAACTAATTTCTTCATCAGTTTAAGCTGATATATATTCTTCTACATATTTTTGGTTAAAAAAATCCCAATAAGCGTATATTGATTGGTGTGCACAAAATTTATAGCGTCTACAAAATAGGGGATAGATTTATGACATTTTTATTTATTTATTTTTTACTAGTAATGGCTGCAATCAGCGATTTTTATCAGGATTGCGGCGGACAGATCGGACACTTTTTGAGACCAATGACATTTACACAGCGATCAGAGCTAAAAATAGCCACTTATTACTGTATAAATGTCACTGGCGGGGAAGGGGTTAAACTCTAGGGGGCAATCAAGGGGTTAAATGTGTTCCTTATGTGTGTTCTAACCGTGTGGGGGCTGGGCTGGCAGGGACATGTCCCCTGACAGAACGGGGATCTGCCGTGTTTACATTGGCGGATCCCCGTTCTGCCTATGTAGTATGCAACCGCGGATCGTCGGCAGACATCGAGTCCGCCCAACCTGCAGGCACGCTCACGGAGCGCGCATCAGCGTGCACTGCCCGCAGATCGCTCATGTGCGGCTGATGCACCATGACGCCGGTTTGCGCAGCCGTACCAACCTGCCGCAGTAAAACTGCGGTGGCTGGTCGGCAAGTGGTTAAGCAGCATAGTAGTGGCCTAAAGATGTACCCTAGAAATTACCATACTTGAAAAATGACTTTGATCCAGCTTGGTAATCTAAGTCTGCATAGACCACCTCAGTACGGCTGCTGGGAATGCTGCAAATGACTGTAATGTCTTGCATACACACAATATGTGCTGACCTCTTCCAGTGGATGCTCAAACAACTTCTTGTGTCTTGCACTAAACAGTGTTTACACTCTCACCTCAGCCATTCAGGAAACACTTTGTATTTTTTTAATTGAATACAAGGTGTTCTCTAATTGGATGTGGTGTAGTAGAGGAGGGGCGGATGATGTCATGATCTTAACTTTATTCAACCAGAGAATGCTCTGCATTCATTGAACAAATACAAAGTGTTTCTGGAATGGCTGAGGTGCAGGAGTGAGTAAGTGGCGATTTGTTTCGTGTAATGCCTAATATACACTATCATCATATTATTATTTTTTTTTTTTTTTTGTTTAACTGCCTAGAAACGACTTAACGACCCTGTGTACATGTACTGATAACATAACATAGAGGAGAGTTCAAGGGCAGCAGAAAAAAAACGCCCAACTGTCCCTAAACGTCCAAAATAAAAAATAAAAAAACGCATTCTAACTTTTTTTTTTTTATTATTATTTGCAACTCTAACATATCTTGTCACTCTTTAGTAGCATAGAACCTTGATGAAAACATTTTAAGCAAATATTACAAAGATAAAATAAAACTTACTGTCAAGTATCAGGTGCAGACACCTAGAGGTACCTGCACACAACTCCAGAAGCCTCCAAGCCTGCTGTAACACCTGAACACTAGGCTAATCTTGATGGGCAAAGCTCCCATACTGGTTGTGTCACTTGGCTCATGCATGTTGCTTTTGGATAGTGAACCAGCCTATCAAAGTCATGAGCCCAAGGGAATGTGTGAGGGGCAAGCTTCAACACCATCAGGAAGTGTCAGAGCAATTCCTGTTAGAACAGCTCAGTATTTAGGTATAATGGCAGGTCTTGGATACTGCATAGTCAGGTGCCTACAATAATACCTTAACTGCATTTTATTTTTTTGTGTGCCCAAAGCTGCTTTACTACCTGGCTAATATTTTCCAGACACATTGTACTCTTTAGTCACAATATTGTACTGCGAAGCACAGAGCACTTCTGCTATAAAAAACAATGCTTAAAGCACCGTTAATCACCAAAGTAGTAAATGGTTTGTTTCTGCTCTACCAAAAATATGTCAGCAAATGGGGTCAGGTGCAATGTATAGAGTGGAGGATCATACCTTGATTGGTCAATAAGCTCATGCATTTGAGTACCTTTTTGCACATTGTTTTATTTGGAAGTTGCTTTTGGAAGTGTGACTAAAGTTAGACTTTACTGCATTTCAATGAACATATGAAAGGCAGCAAGATATGTTGTGTTAAGATGGAAGTGATCTCATTCTAGTCTCACTTTGATTTATATCTTGAGTACAATCTAGACTGTGTTGGCGTTCTGTGGTCCAGTGAAGCTTTGGCAGACACCTCTGCTTCATTCAAATATGCTGTAGTAATGCACCAAGTTGCTTCCCTCCAGGCCATCATGCTGCAAATGGACAAAAAGAGCAAAGTTCACAGACTAGGTGTAGTGGGTGTGTAAACATTTATTAAAGGAAGACAATTAGCACTTCACATAAAGTAAGGCAAATTATTCTTATGGTTCTCAAAAGGATTCCCAGCAGGGGAAGACACTAAAGAATCTGTCACAATGGATACACTGGATATGGTCTGGGTGGCACCTGCAATAAGAGTGTGTGGATGATCTCCTGCATTAGTCATTGGTGCATCTGCAGCTGGGATGAGGAGGAGGCATCTGGAATGCCAAGATGGAGCTGCTGCAAGAAGTGGAGTGTGGTATCTGGGGTGACCAGGCAGCCGAAGGACAGGAAGCAGCACATGTTGATTGATGGAGCTCATGCGAGGACAGGAAGCGATGGAACAAGGAGTGATGTCAGGAGGTTCATAATGGATTCACCTCCAACAACAGGGTAAATATCTTAAACACAATAAAACATATTTCAAATAGCCACTAAAAATAACCAAAAAAAAAAATCATGCATTTGTGAAAGAAAAAAACAAAACACCCAGTGTTTATATTAATGTGGAAAAATATTAATAACAATAAAACCACTTAATCCCAAAGGAATTCTGTGCGAATCTTCCATATAATGTGCAAACTTCACACCACACCTCATGCTTCGGTGTCACCACCTCCCCATAGGACACTCACCAGATTTATTTGCCTCACACTGTTTGGCAAAATGTGCTTGGACTCTGAGCTCAGTATATTCTACCATCGATGCCACCACCGGGTGAGATGCTGGCTAATGTTCTTGATCACGCTAGTGACTATATGTATTTCAAAGCTTTAAATAACCAGTGGCATGTGAGTGCATGATTAATGAAAGGTGTTTTTAACATATTGCGTATTACACAGCTTTTCTTTTCTCTCTATATGAGATGAAATGTTGGGCTTATGAATGACATGGACTCGAGAGTGTCAATGGTGGAATATACTGAGCTCAGAGACAAAGCACAATTTGCCGAACATTAGAGTGTGATCTGGTGAATGGTCTATGGGGAGGTAGTGACACTGAAACACGAGGTGTCGTGTGAAGATTGCACAATATATGGAACATTCATGCAGCATTCTTATGGGGTTATTTTTAGTGGACTTTTATATGGACTTTTTTTGTGATGAATATTATTCCACATTAATACAACACGGTTTTTTTTTTTTTTTTCACAAATTTACATTTTTTTTTTATTTTGTTATTTTTAGTGGCTATTTGAAAGATGTTTTATTGTGTTTAAGGTGCCGCTATTTAACCCTGTTGTTATAGGTGAATCCATTATGATTATTTAGCATTGCTTTAAAAAGCGGCAGCAATCAAGTTAAGGGATTTATGATGTATATGGTTTGTTTTTGTATTCTCATCTAATCTGTGATGCAAAGGTAAAATTGCATTCAGTGGTTGTGCACAACCTTTTTTTTGAAGATGTCAGGCGGTTGCCACAATCACTCTAAAAGATACAAGGTTGGAGACAGCAGGCTGATTCTTCAAATGCAGAGTAGAACACCCAACATAAATAAAGTCCAACCCCTGTAATTCAAAGGTGATGGCATGAGAATGCAGGGCCACAAAAATACAAAGCGTTCTGTGATTGGGCAGGACAGAGGAGGTGTGGACATTGCAGCCTACAGTTACCACAAAAGACTTCAAGCTGTCATTGATGTTAACCACTTCAAGACAGGACATTTATACCCCCTTCCTGCCCAGACCAATTTTCAGCTTTCAGCGCTCTCAGTAATGCAACACTGTACCCAAACAAAATTTTTTTATCATTTTTTTTTCACACAAATAGAGCTTTCTTTTGGTGGTATTTAATCACCTCTGGGGTTTTTATTTTTTGCGACATAAGTGAAAAAAGAGTGAAAATTTTGAAAAAAAAACACTTTTTACTTTCTATGATAAAATTTAGCAAAAAAGTAATTTTTGTTCATAAATTTGGGCCAAAACCTATACTGCTACATATCTTTGGTAAAAATAACCCAAATAAGTGTATATTATTTGGTCTGTGTGAAAGTTAGAGTCTACAAGCTATGGTGCCAATCATTGAAAATTGATCACACCTGATGCACTGACGGCCGATATTATTTCTTGAGGCCCTGAAATGTTAGGAAAGTACAAATACCCCCCAAATGACCCCTTTTTGAAAAGTAAACAGTACAAGGTATTTAGTATGAGGCATGGCGAGTTTTTTGAAGTTGTATCTTTTTCCCACAATTCTTGGGAAAATTAAGAAATCTTTTTTGTTTGTTTTTTTGCACAAAATTGTCATAAGAAGTTATTTCTCACACACAGCATATGCATACTTCCAATTACACCCCAGAATACATTCTTCTACTTGCCCCAAGTATGGCGATCACCTATTACATTTTTGAAGGCCCTGCAGCACCAGGACAGTAGAATTACCCTCAAAATGACCCTATTTTGGAAAGAAAACACCCCAACGTATATTCTATGAGGTATGAGTCTTTTGAATGATTCATTTTTTTCCCACAAGTCTTCGGAAAACTTGGATAGAAAATGAAAACTTTTTTTTTTTTTTTTTTTTTTTTTTTTTTTTTTTTTTTACTCAAAGTGGTCAATTTATATGATATTTCAAATGCATAGCATGTATATAGCAAAAATAACCCCCCAAAATATATTCTGCTATTTGTCCCGAGTATGGCAATACCACATGTGTGAGACTTTTACACAGCCTGGCCACATAGAGAGGCCCAACATGCAGAGAGCACCGTCAGGTCTTCTAGGAGCATAAATTACACATAAAATTTCATTCATACCTATCACACTTTTGAAAGCCCTGGAGCACCAGGACAGTGGAATTGCCCACAAAATGACCCAATTTTGGAAAGCAAACACCCGGGGTATATTCTATGAGGCATGGGCTGCAGATAGGTACTCAGGTATTCTGATGGGCTGCAGATAGGTACTCAGGTACTTTTATGGGCTGGAGACAGGTACTCGGGTAATCTGATGGACTGGTAAAAGGTACTTGGGTACTCTGATGGGCTGCAGATAGGTACTCAGTTACTCAGATGGGTTGGTGACAGGTACTGGGGTAGTCTGATGGGCAGGTGACAGGTACTCGGGTACTCTGATGGGCAGGTGACAGGTACTCGGGTACTCTGATGGGCAGGTGACAGGTACTCGGGTACTTTGATGGGCAGGTGACAGGTACTCTGATGGGCTGTGACAGGTACTTTGATGGAGTGGTGACAGGTCCTCTTTATTACTGGGGGGGCAATCGGTGTGCTTGGTGTGTACACTAAGCGGTAACAAAATGTTACCACAATCTCCTTCTCATACACGATCAATGTGTGAGAGGAAGAACCTGGTAACAGCTTGTTACCGCTGTTTGTTTACATCATGTGATTGAACACAGCCGGTCACGTGGTAAAGAGCCAATTTCATTGGCTCTTTACCCTGATCGGGGCTGGGCTTTGTCCGAGCGCTCCCAGGGCGCTCATGAGCAGCGTGCACGTGGATCTCCGTATTGACCGGCTGTGATTGGACACAGCTGGTCACATGGTAAAGAGCCAATTTGATTGGCTCTTTACCCTGATGGGGAAGGGCTATGTCCCGAGGGACATGCCCGATCGCCGTGCTGCGGCGAGAAGCGACGGACGTCATATGACGTCCGCCCGAATCGACGGAGTGTCCCTGCCAACGTCATTTTAATATGGCTCAGTAGGGAAGTGGTTAAAGGGGGCAATACGCGGTATTAAGAACTGGGGTATGTAAACTTTTGATCAGGGTAATTTGGGTAGTTTCTGTTGTCATTATGATTTAAAAAGAGTAAACACAGTTGATTCATAATAAATGGCTTCAGCCAAACACTAAACTAAGCATGAGTGAAAAATGTTTTGTGTTCTTATTTATATTCTCTGAAAACTGGCCAAGAAATCATAAATTCTGCCAGGGTATGTAAACTTATGAGCACAACTGTATGTATTGAAAAGCAACAAATCCTCTGGGAGCAATGGAAGCATAGCGAAAGCTATGCTGTCGGCACTCAATGAAAGTGTAAATTGTTAACCCAAGATTCAAGAGGTGGCATACACCTCCTGTTATGGAACTACATTTGAAACCCAGCAGTTTTTGTTTTCCTCGCGTTCATCTTTTTAAGCCAAATGGACAATTTTAAGCGGTTGTACACCCGGAAAAAAAAAAACCTGTAAGGCAAAGGCATAATGAGCTAGTATACACCACATACTAGCTCATTATGAAATCCCTCAAAACGAAGATCCGACAGGGCTGCCCGGTCACCGTTGAGGGAGCTGATATATTCCCTCAGCGGTTCCTTCCAAGCTGGCGGCTCCGGTGACGAGTGGCCGGAGCGGCAATGACGTCATTCCCACGCATGGGCGCAGGAGCCCTCTTCTCCAGAAAGGGCCGGAACTTCACTGCTCATGTGGCACTGACGTCATCGGCTGCATGCAAGGTGAATATCTCCTAAACCGTGGAGGCAAGCCTTATTCTAGGCAAAAATCCCCTACAGGGGGATACAACCGCTTTAAACTTTTCAATGCAAGTTGGAGTTCAACTTTAATTTCTGTTAACGCTGAAGGAAAGAACGTGCAGTCAGATTAAATAGTGTATCATAAATTTGAGAGAGAGAGTTCATTTTAAGTAACCAGTTAACCATAAAGCAAAAAAAGTCCTCATGGGAAAAGAAAACTAATATCCGCTGGTTGAGGTTTCTGGTGCTGGTTTGTGGCTGTGCTCAGCTGCATGTGATTGGCTCCATATGCAGTCTTTGTAGTATAATGGTTTAGAAAGACTTATTGTTCCTACTCTGTGGTGATGTGGTGCTAGTACCCCAGGACTTTCGGGACTTCTAGCCCCTTTAGGATTTTAGCTCCACTCAGAGTTGGCTATTCAGATTTATATATTTGCTGACCGTTTGAATCACGTGGTTGGTAAGTATTACTTGCCAAAAAGCCCCCAATTGCCACCAGCAGTGAGATGATTGTAGCTTAGCGTTGTGCTAGAAGTTAATTGAAATGTCTCCAGGATGCTGTTTCTAGAACAAGGATAGTTCCCTTTGTGTCATACTCCATAAATTAAAACCATTACTGTTTGGAACTGTAGGCAAAGTTTGTATAATTGATCTGTGCTGCTGATGTGTTGAATAACTATGTTGTTCTCATCTTGTCTTCTGCTCTCTTCCAGTAATGAATGCTGGCATGAGAAAATACTTCCTGCAAGCCAATGATCAGCAAGATTTAGTAGAATGGGTTAACATCCTTAATAAAGCAACCAAAATTACAGTGAGTATCCACTTTAATCCCTCACATGACTGATGTATGTAGCTGGGTGCACAGGAGGAAATAGTGACCCTGTTACTTATACCAACCAAACCATCTAGCCTTTCCAGGACAGGAAAGAAAAAGGCATACAGATATAATTAAACAAATCTAACACATATGCAATCTTAAAATGTCATTTCTCTTGTTTGTGACTTCTGTCGCTTGTGAGCTCTGTTGCAATGTTGAATAGTTTTCAGAGTTCAGATGTCTCGTCCAGTGGCTGATCAGACTCCTCTTTAGGCTCCATTCACACATCGGAGTCGCATGACAAATTGAACCCTATTCTTTTCGATGGCAGCTGTTCAAATCTGTGCGACTTGAAAGGTGCCTGCACTACTTTAGTGCGACTTTTGATGTGACTTTGATCCATAAAATGTTGCACTGGAAATTGTGCGGCTTTGGTGGAGCTCTGTGAATGGAGCCTAAAAGGCTAATTATGCTGAACAACCCCTATCCCCAGAACACCCCAGGCACCTAGCATTTTTAGAAGAAGCCACCAATAGCATCTTCCAAGGTAGCTTCACTGCAGGTTACTTTATATGGCACTGTAAATTGTTTGTTTTCCTACTGCTATTACAATACTAAATTAAAGACCTAACATGTATGTAAAGATTATATATTCAATAGAAATGTGTAAATATTTAGGGGAACCAACTGTCGTATCAGAATTAAAGGGGGCCTGGAGGTTACTGATGAAATCTTATAACCCCCCACATTGTTTTTATGCAGTGGTTTTTATATAGACTAACCTCCAAATATAGCAGTCAGCTTTGTATAGCACTGTTCACCCGTGGATCTCTTTTTCATACTGCTGGCTTTCTGCATTCTCTGCACATTTTACATGATGGATGCAGGAGTGAGCAGTAAGTAAATTATTGCTGTTTATTCCTTTCCCACTAGATGACACAAGCAATTAACTGCGTTTTTTTGATCATGCTCTCCTTCAGCATGTCACAGTACATGTTGGCATTCATGGTTCCCTCAATGAACTGTAGCTCCCCAGTGCCAGCAGCACTCATGCAGCCCCAGACCATGACACTCCCTCCACCATGCTTGACTATAGGCAAGACACACTTGTCTTTGTACTCCTTATCTGTTTGCAGCCACACACACTTCACACTATCTGAACCAAATAAGTTTATCTTGGTCTCATCAGACCACAGGACATGGTTCCCGTAATCCATGTCTTTAGTCTTCTTGTCTTCAGCAAACAGTTTGTGGACTTTCTTGTGCATCATCTTTAGAAGAGGCTTCCTTCTGGAATGACAGCCATGCAGATCAATTTGATGCAGTGTGTGGCGTATGGTCTGAGCACTGACAGGCTGACCCCCAGCCCCTTCAACCTCTGCGGCAATGCTGGCAGCACTCATACGCCTATTTCCCAAAGACAACCTCTGGATATGACGCTGAGCACGTGCACTTAACTTCTTTGGTTGACCATGGCAAGGCCTGTTTTGAGTGGATCCTGTCCTGTTAAACCGCTGTATTGTCTTGGCCACTGTTCTGCAGCTCAGTTTCAGGGTCTAGGCAATCTTCTTATAGCCTAGGCCATCTTTATGTAGAGCAATAATTCTTTTTTTCAGATCCTCAGAGAGTTCTTTGCCATGAGGTGCCATGTTGAACTTCCAGTGACCAGTATGAGTGAGAGAGAGTGATGACGCCAAATTTAACAAACCTGCTCCCCTTTCACACCTGAGTCCTTGTAACACTAACGAGTCACATGACACCAAGGAGGGAAAATGGCTAATTGGGCCCAATTTGGACATTCTCAGGGTGTACTCACTTTTGTTGCCAGCAGTTTAGACATTAATGGCTTTGTGTTGCGTTATGTTGAGTGGACAGCACATTTACACTGTTATACAAGCTGTACACTCACTACTTTACATTGTAGCAAAGTGTCATTTTTTCAGTGTTACATGAAAAGATATAATAAAATATTTACAAAAATGTGAGGGGTTTACTCACTTTTGTGAGATACTGTGCGTGTGTGTGTGTGTGTGTATATGTATGTATATATATATATATATATTATCTCACAAAAGTGAGTACGCCCCTCACATTGATTATTACACTTGCACACTTTGTACACTTGCACAAAGTCAGGGATTTTGTAGGATTAGAGTCAGGTGTAAGATTAATCAATTATACCAAGCAGGTGCTAATGATAGTAACTTTCATATGTTGAAACAGTTGTTAACAAATACATCTGTGTAGGAGGCTTAAAACTGGATGCGGAACAGCCAAATTCTGCTGAAGTGAGGTTGTGGAAGACAGTTTGATATTGCAGGTCATACAGTGTGGCAAAACTGAGCACAGCAACAAGACATAAGGCAGTTATACTGCATCAGCAAGCTCTCTCCCAGGCAAAGATTTTAAAGCAAACTGGGGTTTCAAGATGTACTGTTCAATCTCTTTTGATGAAGCACAAAGAAACAAGCAATGTTAAAGAACTGTAGACGCAGAGGTCGGCCAAAGAAACTTTTATGCAACAGATGAGACCACATCATGCTTACTTCCCTTCGCCATTGGAAGTTGTCCAGCAGTGCCATCAACACATAAATGGTGGGACCCAGGTACACCCATCTACTGCCTGGAGAAGTCTGGCCAGAAATGGTCTTCATGCAAGAATTGCAGTCAAAAAGCCATACCTCCGATGTGGAAACAAGGCTTGTTAGTGAAGGACTAGAGAGTGGTACAATAGTGAGTGTCTGCAGGCAACCATGAAGCATGGTGGAGGTTCCTTGCAAGTTTGGGGCTGAATTTCTGCAAATGGAGTTGGAGATTTGGTCAGGATCAGTGGCCATGTCCTCAATGCTGAGAGATACAGGCAGATACTTAGCCATGATGGCATACCATCAGGGAGGTGTGTGGTTAAATTCAAATTTATTCTGCAGAAGGACAACATCCCCAAGCATACAGCCAATGTCATTAAGAACTATCTTCAGCATAAAGGACAACAAGAAGTCCTGGAAGTGATGGTTTGGGCAACACAGCCCTGATCTCAACTTCGAGTCTGTCTGGGATTACATGAACACAGAAGGATTTGAAGCAGCCTACATCCACAGATTTGTGGTTAGTTATCCAACATGTTTGGAACAACCTACCTGCCAATTTCCTTTGAAAACTGTGCAAGTGTACCTAGAAGAATTGATGCGGTTTTGAAGGCAAAGGTTGATTACATCAAATATTGATTTGATTTGGATTTCTCTTCTGTACTTTCCATTTTAATTGGTCAAAATAAACTATTAACACTTCTATTTCTGAAAGCATTCTTAATTTACAGCATTTTTTACACCTGCCTAAAAGTTTTGCACAGTAGTGTATATTCCAGCATGAATATTATTGTTGGTCCTACTATTACACGGCTGTCCAGTATTCAGATGACAGGTGAATTGTCAATAATGCTTTGTTTTTGCTATTCTTTTGTCCTTGACTTGACTGACATTTGGCATTTACAGTGCATGTCCTATATGAGCAGTAGAAAGGATGAGCTATTGTCAGTTCATCTCACACAGGAAATGGCTTGTGGAAAGGCTTTGTGCAGGGCTTTGCTGTGCCTGACTCCACTAGCAGTGCAGAGGACGGTCTTTGTTTTAAACTCTCCATCTCAAGACATGAATTTATGCCTATTAAAAGCACATGGCTGTGGGAGGCTAGGTTTCCTGCTAGAAACCATCTTCACTCCCACACACATTTGATTGGCTGCAGAATAATCACTTCTTGTGAGACCTTGGTTGAGTTGAAGATGATGAACCTTTGCCTATTCGTAGAGCTACGTGAAATGGAACATTAGATGTGGCTTGCAGGGCTCTATTTTCACTCAGGTGCTAGTGTTTGTTTTTAATAGGGAGCACACCTGTCATGTTCAGTGAAGACCTTTAGCCAGTTTCTCCTCTGACACACTTCACTCTACCCTTACATGTGTTAAATTAGAGGTTTATGGAGTGGTCATAAACAGAGGCAGTAGCTCTTTCACTGAGTAGTTAAAGTGGTTGTAAAGTCAGTTTTTAATCTCAAATTTACTTTTTATATCTCTTGGAGACTTTCATAGATGTGTACCATTGTTGAAGTGATATTAAAGACTGTTACCCCAACATTTCATATTCCTAATATGTTTCTTGTTTTATCATGTACTGTAAAATACCAGTTTATCCAGCCAGCCCCTTTGCATTCCTATTTCAAACTGACCATGCTAGCCATAGAAGCACATCCTTTCCAGCGTGAACAGTTTTCTGTCTGTGCTGGGAGAACAGCCTGCCTATCCTCCAATGGTCAGACTTGTGTTGACCCCCACGCCACCCCCCCCACACACAACAATTCACTGGAATGATCAGTGTCCTGCTGTTTCTTTACCCTCACCTCTCTAAAAGTTTCTTGGTGTAATGCTGGGTCTGGGGATGACACCTAAGGCCCCAATTTTTGCACCTACATCCCTTCGATAAATCTTATACTCCAACAACAATAAACATGGAACTTTTATGGTGCTACAACAACAAAATTCCTTAAATCTTTTTATTCCATATATATTAAAATCCTGGTAAAAGCAATGCACGGCTTCATTTTCCATATACAGCAGAAAATACAGGTATTTGTTGCTTTCCATAAAGGCTACACTGTTCTTTCCTGTTTTGCCGACAACTGCTTCTTCAGGAGGAGTGTTGCCAGAAGTTAATAAGCCATATCCATATCTATTGAAGAGATTTGGTCGTTATCAGTATTATTCATAATAAAGTTTTTGTCGCTGGGTCCCAGAGCAGCGCTAGAATCGCCATAGAAGGGGCAACATGGTCGCAGTGTCTGCTGAAAAGAGGGAGACGTCAGGTTTGCTCAACATGCAACGCTCAATGGATGATTTACCATATGTTGGGGTAGCCAGCATTGCAGGTAGTCAGTCCTATTGGCGTCTCCATGGCTCCAGCCTCATCTCTGTTTCCTATGCAGCTGAGAACAGAGATTATGTGATCAGTTAGACCCCTTTCACACCAAGGCGTTTTTCAGGCGCTTTTGGGCGAAAAATAGCGACTAAAAAGCGCCTGAAAAACTCCCCCCAATACAACCCAGTGTGAAAGCCCGAGTGCTTTCACACTGGGGCGGTGCGCTTGTAGGACAGTAAAAAAAAAAAGTCCTGCAAGCCACATCTTTGCAGCAGTGTGGGAGCGGTGTATTCACCACTCCTATATCTCCCCTGCCCACTGACAACAATGGGGCAGCGCTCCCGAAGAGCTGAACACTGCTTCAGGAGCGCCGCAAACCGGCACTTTTAACCCCTGTTTAACCCCTTGTTGGGGGGGTTAAAAGCACACTGCCGCCGCCAGAATAGCGGCACCTTAGTGCTGCTATAACGAGCAATAAAGCGCTGCAAATTAGCGGTGTTTTACCGCTAAAACTCGGGCGGCCCCGGTGTGAAAGGAGCCTTAAAAAAAGAAGATATTTGTAATGTGTATATAATACAAATGTGTTGTCTTTCTTTTCTATTTTGAACTGAATGGTTTGGTTTGTTTTACAGGGGCAAGGACTCACATATACTATGAAGTCAATTTGATGCTAATATTATTTACATGGATGTGATTTTTTTTTCAATCAATTTAGTCATTAGAGCATCTTTTTCTAACTGTCCCTTGGCCACCCTCCTAAAGTGATGTTTTTTTTGTGTGCTACCAGGACCTATGGAGTACTGTAGAGGGTCTCCTCTACTTTGTGTGCTCCTGCTTTGACTATGTACAGCCATTTGGAGCATCAAACACACAGGTAACACGAGAGATACGCAGAGTTGTCAATCACCAATTTGAAAATAGAGGAAAGCTGTGGTTTTTACTCTGTGTCCCTCTCGAGCTGCCTGCATGTGTGGCGCAGCACATAGTTTTGTTGTATCAGCAGGAATGCACACTTTTAGGAGACTACTAAAGGACTCCTTGGGTCCCGGAAACACAGGGGGCACACATAGAATGGCAATGTAGGAGTGCGGCCAGGGGGGACATTTGAAAAAGGAAGCTCAGAGCAAGAGCTTTAAAAAAAAATCAAGCACATGTAAGTTATATTTTTAGCATCATATTTATGGAAATAAAATCAAATATCACTTTAACACTGGTACACCCAATAGTCTCCAAGAAGTATAAAAATTCAGCCCGAGATTAAAAACCATGTCAGGCTTTTACTACTGTTTTTCTCTTACGTTCGCTGACAGACGCAACCCTCTTTGACATGTGGGTTATATGCAGATCCTACTAGGAGTTAACTAGGCAAAAAGAAAGAAAGCAAGCTGGCCCCTCCCAGGGGGCCATCCTCTCTCTCTCCCATACAACCCCCCCTGCTCTGCTCAGCATATCAGCATATCAGTTTTAATATGCCTAGTGCATGGAGTTGACCTGGCTCCCTTATGGGACCTGTGGTTTAGATTTTTCTGCTACCGATTTTTTATTCTTTCAAGCTATCTGATGAAGACTGCTATCAAGAAGCCGGCTGGGGCGTAGAGGATAACTAGCATCCTGCAATTTCCCCAGCACGGCCGACCGTTGCCTGCTAGTCCTATGCTGAGGGACCCTCCGCATCGTGCCCGTTCCGTGCGGGCGGCCAGTGGGTGACCCCACTTACGCCCGGTGACCGGACTCGGTGCCTGTCCAGGGGCTTGATCTCCAGCATCCCTTTCCGGATGGGGAGGAAGGTCTGCAACCGGGTGGCTACCCGCTACGCCCATCGGAGTGGTGAGTGACCCCCCTCTTCCCCCCTTGGGGGTGTGGAGGGGGGGCACTGGGCGTACTGTGGCGATTTTAGGCCGACCGGTGGAGGGTGGTCACTGGGCTAGTGTCCCTCTGGGTGTCCTCACCCCCTCCCTCCCCCCCGCTCCGCACCCCGTTCTAAAAATGCATATTTGCGTATTGTACCGCCATGCGGCGATCCACCGCCATTTTGCGGCCGATCGCCGCCATTTTGCCGTAGCCGTGGCCATTTTGCTGAGGGTTTCTGTCTAGTGCCAGTGGCGGCCATTTTCTTGTAGTCGCGGCCTGTACACAGGCTTTGGCCTCTTGTGGATGGTATCGGCAGCCATATTGGATGTCCCTAGAGCAGTGTAAAACGTGCTGCTGCCGTTTTCCTTTCCTTTTCAGTGGGACAGCGTGGCTGAAGACAAACGGCGCTTCTTTCTGGCGGTACCGGTTTATGCTCTCCTGCTGGGAGCAGTTCTGTGGGAACAAAAACAGTAAGTATAGCTGGGCCTTCCCTGGGGTGCGGTAGCGGTGGGTGCAGTCTTCCTGGGGTCTCCCTGGCGTTCTGTGGGGCGGTGGAGGGGCTGCATTGTGGAGGTGTCAGTCCATTTTTTTGCTAAAGTTGACTGTCATTTTCGGTGGTGCGATGGCAGATGATCCTGCTGGCCCTTCTGAGGAGTAGTCAGCGGCAGCGCAGCCTGCGCTGGGGGCACTGGTGTCCTTGGATCAGTTGAGGGCAGTGTTTGGGGAATTTCTTCCCCGGGTGGGGCCGAGCAATGCTCTGGGGGCCCCTAAAAAACGCCCGCCTCCCCCTTGTTCCTCAGGGGACGAATCTGAACCGGAGGTGGCCTCGGGGGTCACAGGGACCCCCGTGGAGCTCTCAGAGGGTGAGCTGGTACGCTCAGACAACGAAGAGGACCAGGGGGCCTCAGTTGCGCGTGAAAAAGCGCTGGTATCCGCACTGATTTCTAATATCCGTGCGTCTTTGCGACTGGACCATGCAGGTGAGTCGCAAGCGTCCGCATATGTTTGCGGGTCTGCTAGGTCGCCTAAGGCTTATCCCTATGATACATTTTTTGATCACTTGGTCTATCAGGAATGGCAGCATCCGCAGAATTCCTTTGCTCTACCTAAACGCTTCGTGTTATGCTATCCCTTTGAGGATAGTTTCATAAAGAAGTGGGCATCCCCCACAGTGGACCCTCCGGTGGGTCGCCTGAACAAGAAGGCAGACCATATGTTTCAGGGTATTCGGTACCTGTGTGATGCAGCTCTGGTCCTGCTTCCCATGTTGTCTAAGATGTCTGTGTTTGCAGTCATTATCAGACGAGTTCTCTGGTTACAGTCGTGGTCGGGTGACCAGGTGGCTAAAAAAGGTCTTGCGGACCTTCCCTTTCAGGGTGGCCGTCTCTTTGGGCCACAGTTGGATAAAATCATCAAGGATTTCACTGGTGGGAAGAGTACTTTCCTTCCAGAGCCCAGACGGCGGGAGTTCCGCCGCAAGCAAGGGCCTGTCTCTTCGGGTCAGAAGAGGTTTTTTTCTTGCCCCTGGTGCAGCGGGCAAGGGGTCGAGGCCCGGCAAGCCGGCCGCAGGGGCCAGGAAGCGTCCTTGGCAACCCAAGAACGAAAAGACATAGGATAAGCCCTCCTCTGCATGATGGGTTGCCCCCACCCGACCATCGGTTGGGGGGACGTCTTCTGGGGTTCGCAGACAGGTGGACTGCCCGCATTTCTGACTGATGGGTGCAGGAAGTGTTGTCCTCCGGGTACAGGATAGAGTTCAGCACTCTACCCCCAGACAGGTTCTTCCCATCGAACTTGAGACTCCCTCAGTGGCGTCGGGAGGCCCTCTTAAGGGCTGTTCAGGCACTCTCCGACCAGGGGGTGATCGTGCCAGTACCTCAGTTGGAGAGGTTTCACGGTTTCTACTCAAACCTATTTGTGGTCCCCAAAAAGGGGGGGGGGTCAGGCCAGTTCTGGACCTAAAGGCACTAAACCACTTTGTGAGAGCGCAAAAATTTCGGATGGAATCCATCCGTTCGGTCATGACCGACCTGCACCAAGGGGGGTTCATGGCGTCTCTGGATATCGGGCGCGTATCTCCACGTCCCCATTTGTCTCCAGCACCAGCGCTTTCTGCGCTTTGCGGTGGGAGACCTTCACTACCAATTTGTAGCACTTCCCTTCGGTCTGGCCTCGGCTCCCCGGGTGTTCACCAAGCTATTGGCCCCCGGTGCTGTCGCTACTGAGGCAGAGGGGCATTGCGGTGGTAGCGTACCTCGACGACCTGCTCCTGAGAGCGGAGTCTGTTTCGGCTCTGGAGGAGAACGTGGCCATCGCCATGACCTCGTTACAGGACTTTGGCTGGCTGATCAATCTGCAGAAGTCGACATTGACACCGTCTTGTCGCCTGGAATATCTGGGTCTGATCCTGAACACGGAACAGGCGAAGGTGTTCCTACCTCCGGCCAAGTTGCTGACTCTGCAAGCAGCGGTGTGAACCCTGCTGTCACGCCAGTGGTCTTCCTTACAGTTTTGTATGCGGGTGTTGGGGCTCATGGTTTCAGCCTTCGAGGCGGTCCCTTACGCCCAGAGTCACACTCGGCTACTTCAGCGAGCGATTCTGTCTCGGTGGGACAAGTCCCCACTGTCCCTGGACCAGGTAATCAGGTTAGATTCTCAGACCAGAGGGTCGCTGGCATGGTGGCTTTGGGCCCCGGCCCTTTCGTTGTGGAAGTCCTTTATTCCCCTGAATTGGTCGATAGTCATGACGGACGCCAGCCTATCGGGCTGGGGGAGTCCTGGGACAGTTGTCTGCGCAGGGCCGCTGGTCAGCGCAAGAATCTCGCCTTCCGATCAATGTGCTAGAGCTGAGGGCGATTAGGCTCTGCCTCTCCCACTGGACGGAGAGATTGCACGACCTCCTGGTTCGGGTCCAGTCGGACAATGCCTTATGTGAACCATCAGGGCGGAACGAAGTGCTCGGCAGCAGCTGCGGAAGCAGCTCTCATTCTGCGATGGGCAGAACTTCACGTGCCGGCGATCTCCGCCATCTACATTCCGGGCGCAGAAAACTGCAGGCGGACTTCCTCAGTCGCCAGACGCTGGATCAGGGGGAATGGGTCCCTACATCCAGAAGTGTTCAGCCAGATTTGCCACAAGTGGGGCACACCAGATGTGGACCTCATGGCGTCTCGGTCGGTGTGGGCGGTCGCCACGGACGCACTGGTAGCGCCTTGGGGTCGGTACCGTCTTCTGTATGCCTATCCTCCCATCAATCTTCTACCGCGGCTACTGCGCAAGGTGGAAGCGGAGGGGATTCCGATGATCCTGGTGGCTCCGGATTGGCCTCAGCGTCCTTGGTACGCCGATGTGGTGCGAATGGTGGCAGATGTTCCCTGGCGTCTTCCGCTGCGCGAAGATCTGTTGTCTCAGGGACCCATCTTGCACCCTGCTTTACCCTCGCTGGCTTTGACGGCTTGGCTATTGAGTCCCAGGTGCTGAGGGATCGGGGTGTTGCTGAATCCGTGATCCCCACTATGCTGAAAGCTCGCAAGTGTACTTCGCACAAGATTTATTTATTTTTTATTATTTATTTCAGGTACTTGTATAGCGCTGTCAATTTACGCAGCCCTTTACGTATACATTGTACATTCACATCAGTCCCTACCCTCAAGGAGCTTACAATCTAAGGTCCCTAACTCACATTCATACATATACTAGGGCCAATTTAGAGAGGATCTAATTAACCTCCCAGCATGTCTTTGGAGTGTGGAAGGAAACCGGAGTACCCGGAGGAAACCCACGCAGGCACAGGGAGAACATGCAAACTCCAGGCAGGTAGTGTTGTGGTCGGGATTCGAACCAGCGACCCTTTTACTGCTAGGTGAAAGTGCTACCCACTACACCACTGTGTGTTATCGCACCTGGAAGGCTTATATTGCCTGGTGTGAGGCGGGGGGTTGGAATCCCCGCTCTTACGTTGTCCAGGGTCCCGACTTTTTTGCAGCAGGGCCTGGATAAAAAATTGGCTTTGAGTACTCTCAAGGGTCAGATTTTGGCTCTGGCGATTTTCTTTCAGCGGCCTTTGGCATCACATTCGTTGATTCGTACATTTGTACAAGGTGTGCGCCATGTAGCTCTTCAGGTACGGTCGCCGATGGCACCGTGGGATTTGAATTTGGTGCTTTCTGTGCTGCAGAAGCCACCATATGAGAAGATCAGGGATATTCCCTTACAATTGTTGTCGCAGAAAGTGGCTTTCTTGGTGGCCATTACATCCACTAGGCGGGTGTCTGAGTTGGCAGCGTTGTCCTGCAAGTCTCCTTACTTGGTCCTTCACAAGGACAAGGCAGTCTTGCGCCCGTCTCCTTTGTTTTTACCGAAGGTGGTTTCTTCTTTTCACATTAATGAAGATATTGTTCTTCCTTCGTTGTGTCCGCATCCTTCACATCCTAAGGAATTTGAGTTACATTCATTGGATGTTGTGAGAGCTTTGCGGGTGTCTTTGGCGGCTACAGACCCTTTTCGGAAGTCTGACGCGTTGTTTGTGCTGATGGACGGTCCGCGCAAAGGAATGGCAGCCTCGTCGGCTACTGTTTCCCGTTGGATCAGACAGACCGTGACCCATGCGTATTCTGTTTGGGGCAAGGTACCTCCTTTCCCAGTCACGGCTCATTCCACCAGGGCTGTTAGCACTTCCTGGGCTTTCAGACACCAGGCCTCGGTGTCACAGGTGTGCAAGGCGGCCACTTGGGCCTCGGTGCACGCGTTTACTAAGTTTTATAAAGTTGATGTGTCAGCATCTTCGGATGCTGCTTTTGGCCGTAAAGTTTTACAGGCGGCAGTGTAGGCGCGGCTGGCGCCTCCTGAGAGGTTTCTGTTGGGTACAGTTGTCGTTTACCCACCCCTCTTTTATGACACAGCTTTGGGACATCCCCCACATGTAAAAGAAGGCTGCGCCTGTCAGTGAACGTAAGAGAAAAAGGGATTTTATTAAAACTTACCGTAAAATCGTTTTTTCTGAGTTCACTGACAGACGCAGCACCCGCCCCTCTGCGTTGTGTTTGTACGGCTTGTTATGAACTGATATGCTGAGCAGAGCAGGGGGGTTATATGGGAGAGAGAGAGGATGGCCCCCTGGGAGGGGCCAGCTTGCTTTCTTTCTTTTTGCCTAGTTAACTCTTAGTAGTATCTGCATATAACCCACATGTCAAAGAAGGCTGCGTCTGTCAGTGAACTCAGAGAAAAGGATTTTACGGTAAGTTTTAATAAAATTCCTTTTTTCCCATTGGGAAATAGTTTCCAAATTTTCTGTCCTAGTGCAAGTGGTCACCATGGGAAACTTACACTTTCCCACTCTATCCAGAAACTAAGAAAAGTTTGTCTGGTAATATCTGGTTTCAGAAACCTTGTTGCTATTAAAAATAAATGTTTTTATTTATTTTTGGTTTACCATGCTACATTTCTTCATCGAAGTGTTTTATGAATGTGTAGCTACATTATGTTAATCTATAACAGAGTTTTCCTTTTTTTTCTTTTTTGTTTTGTTTTGTTTTTTTTTTTTTTTTTGTTTTTTTCCTTTGGTTATTTACTTGTAGGTACCAAAACTTTGTGACCAACCAAGCCCTGCAGACAGCACGCAGAACCAGCTTGAATATACTGGCAGCAAAAAACAGATCTCTTACAAGACTGAAATTGTGGGTGGTGTTCCCATTATCACCCCCACACAGGTAGGCACAAACTATTCAATTAAAGCAGTTAAATGAGGTTTTAGATATATTTTGTTTGGGGTAAGGTTTTTTTTTTTTTTATATTATGTACACTGCAGGTCAAAATTTCCAGTTCTTTTTATTGAGACTTAGGCCCATTTCACACGGGGTGGATCTGCTCATCGGGGTCCGCCAGCTTAGCGGGAGATTGCTCCGTTGATCTCCGCTGAGCCGGCAGGTCCATCTCTACTCTCTGTGCAGGGACGGATCTGTCAGAGCTCCTCTGTTTCCTATGGGAAGATCGGATGAAAATGGACCGCCTGTTCGTTTTCATGCAATCCGCCAGACGGATGGCGAATGTATCGCCCATACGTCTATTTTAGCGGATCTTGACGGATCGAATGGCAGACGGGTGTCAGCGGACACATCTCTGCTGACATCCACCTGCCCATAGAGGTCTATGGGTGGCCCGCTCTGATCTGCCTGAAAAACGGGCAGGCGGATCCGAGCGGTCCGATCGTGTGAAAGGGGCCTTAATACCAAATTCTGGTTCATTACCCAATTGCTGTCTGGGACAATTTTGAAAATTTTTACTTGTATGTTAAAATAGCTTTTTTTTTTTTTGCTAGAAAAATACCTACAGCCTCCAAATGTTTCATATTTTCTGAAATAAGAGGCCTCGGAGAATATAAATTGTGGCTGCTGCAATTTTTTTATGTCACACGATATTTGCACAGCCATTTATCAAATGCCGGTTTGAAAGGACGAAAACACTTAAATTTATTTTTTTTAGTGCACACAAACACAATATAATACCTAATTTGTTGGTAAAATATAAAAGATGATGTTGCATTGTGTAAATAGATACCAAACAGGTCAAGATTTAAAAGTGTGAATGTGTGTTAAATGGTGACAAACTACTGTACCTAATATTTTTTTTAGGTGGCAGTTTAAAAGCCTTAGCAGGTTATCACCTTAGGGTTAATCATGAATGAAGGCCCTAGAATTATTGCTCTTACTCCAACTTTTGCAACAATCACCTATGTTGTAAAATCACTGTTTACACATGTGTACTAGACTTGCGTCTGGGGCCGCACCCGGAAGTGTCTGTGATTGCTGGGTCCTCCGTACCCGGCGCTTCACAGATCGGGGTAAAGGGCCAATGGCAGCGGCCCTTTACCACATGATCCGTCTATGTCCATCCATGCCACATCAGTGCTCGTCCGTGCCAATCCATGCCTTATCCGTGCCAATCCATGCCTTATCCGTGCCACATCCATGCCTCATCCGCGCCGCATCCGCGCCTCATCCGCGCCGCATCCGCGCCTCATCCGCGCCACATCCGCGCCTCATCCGCGCCACATCCGCGCCTCATCTGCGCCGCATCCGCGCTCATCCATGCCGCATCAGTGCTCATCCGTGCCGCATCAGTGCTCATCCGTGCCGCATCAGTGCTCATTTGTGCCTCATCCATGCCACATCGGTGTTCATCCGTGTTACATCACTGCTCATCCATCCCACATCAGTGCTAATCCGTGCCACATCAGTGCTAATCCATGCCACATCAGTGCTAATCCGTGCCACATCAGTGCTAATCCGTGCCACATCAGTGCTGATCCGTGCCACATCAGTGCTGATCCGTGCCACATCAGTGCTGATCCGTGCCACATCAGTGCTGATCCGTGCCACATCAGTGCTGATCCGTCTTGCCTAGTCGTGACTACACCGTGCCTAG
>BLSH010370155.1:1303432-1316979 GCA_018402905.1 Glandirana rugosa | reverse complement strand
TAAAGCGCTTCCGACAGAGGCTCTTTACCGAGATTGGTAATGTGGTGTATCAGACTGACACACTGCACCACCGATCGCCCCGATCGCGGGTTATCCTGCCAGACGTCATATGACGTCCTGTAAGGATAACTGAACCACCAGCAGTCATTTTGCTGTAGGCCGAGCAGGAAGTGGTTAAAGGATAAGTTCACCTTTCTAAAAAAAAAAAAAAAGGAAATACAGGTTTTGCAGGTAAAAAAATGTGCGTTTATTTTTTACATTCTTTTAAGGAGCCTCTAAAGCATTGCACCCGTGATCAGCAGATCACGGGTGCAATCTTAGGCTTCTGCAGACTCTGTGTAGCTGTCTGCTCGTATCTTGTATGGTCAGGCAGTTAATGACAGGAAGAATCAATTAACTATTAGAGCGCTCACAAGTGCCCAGGTAGTTCATTGTGCACTACAAGCCATGAGCCGCAAAGACCGTTGGTACTTGTAGTTTATTCATTCACAGAACTCTTTGAATGAATAATGTGGCTGGATGGGCGGAGCCCTGTGCGGCCACGTTCTTTTCAAATTGTGACAACGGGTGTGGGGAGAAGATCCCCGGCTCAATGTCACAGTTAGGAGGGGGATCGAGGAGAGGCTGCAGGATAAAAATGTCAGGCTAGGATAACCTAGGAAATGTTCAGGTGCACTGACCTATGCAAAGAGTTCAATGAAAAGAGCACATACCCTGAGCAGGTCTGCTGGGACTTGTAGTTCCGCTGCAGATGAAGGTGGAGGTTGGCTGGAACTTTTGTAGTCCACTTGCTGCAGATAAAACCGGAGATTGGCTGGGCAGCCAAGTAGTAATGCTGACACTGGTGGTACAGTGGAAACAGGTAAAAGTGTAGTTTGGGCAAGGTGGGTCATACACAGGTAGAGCAGAGTCCAAACAGTACCAAATCCAGAAGCAAACAAAGCAGGGTCAAACTAGCCGGGTCATACACAAAATATACAGAGCAGATATAAGCTGGTTCTAGCAGTTGGCACACAAAGGTAACAAACCCTATTATGAGCACTGATCGTATGCTGATACAGGTGAGTTAAAGGTGAGCTGGCAAATCACAGTTGTTTCCCAGGCAAAAGCTGTGTCAGGTGAGTTTTGCTGGGTCTTAAAGGGATACTAGTACTGACAAAATATAAATAAATACACACACACACACACACACACACACAGTATCTCACAACAGTGAGTACACTCCTCTCATTTTTGTAAATATTTTATTCTATCTTTTCATGTGACAACACTGAAGAAATGACACTTTGCTACAATGTAAAGTAGTGAGTGCACAGCTTGTATAACAATGTAAATTTGCTGTTCCCTCAGAATAACTCAACACACAGCCATTAATGTCAAAACCGCTAGCAACAAAAGTGAGTACACCCCTAAATGAAAATGTCCAAATTGGGCCCAAAGTGTCAATATTTTGTGTGGCGCCACTATTTTCCAGCGCTGCCTTAACCCTCTTGGGCATGGAGTTCACCAGAGCTTCACAGGTTGCCACTGGAGTCCTCTTCCACTTCTCCATGAGGACATCGCGAAACTGGTGGATGTTAGAGACCTTGCAATCCTCCACCTTCCGTTTTGAAGGATGTCCCACAGATGCTCAATAGGGTTTAGGTCTGGAGACATGCTTGGCCAGTCCATCACCTTTACCCTCTGCTTTTTTAGCAAGGTAGTGGTCATCTTGGAGGTGTGTTTGGGGTCGTTATGTTGCAATACTGCCCTGTGGCCCAGTCTCTGAAGGGAGGGGATCATGCTCTGCTTCAGTATGTCACAGTACATGTTGGAATCCATGAACTGTAGCTCCTCAGTGCCGGCAGCACTCATGCAGCCCCAGACCATGATACTCCCACCACAATGCTTGACTGTAGGCAAGACACACTTGTCTTTGTACTCCTCACCTGGTTGCCACCACACACACTTGACACCATCTGAACCAAATAAGTTTATTTTGGTCTCATCAGCCCACAGGACATGGTTCCAGTAATCCATGTCCTTAGTCTGCTTATCTTCAGCAAACTGTTTGCAGGCTTTCTTGTGCATCATCTTTAGAAGAGGCTTCCTTCTGGGGTGACAGCCATGCAGACCAATTTGATGCAGTGTGTTATGTATGGTCTGAGCACTGACAGGCTGACCCCCCCACCCCTTCAACCTCTGCAGCAATGCTGGCAGCACTCATATGTCTATTTCCCAAAGACAACCTCTGGATATGACACTGAGCACGTGCACTCAACTTCTTTGGTCGACCATGGCAAGGCCTGTTCTGAGTGGAACCTGTCCTGTTAAATTGCTGTATGGTCTTGGCCTCCGTGCTGCAGCTCAGTTTCAGGGTCTTGGCAATCATCTTATAGCCTAGGCCATCTTAATGTAGAGCAACAATTCTTTTTTCAGATCCTCAGAGAGTTCGTTGTCATGAGGTGCCATGTTGAACTTCCAGTGATCGGTATGAGAGAGTGGGAGCGATAACGCCAAATTTAACACACCTGCTCCCCATTCACACCTGAGACCTTGTAACGCTAACGAGTCACATGACACTGGGAGGGAAAATGTCTAATTGGGCCCAATTTGGACATTTTCACTTAGGGGTGTACTCACTTTTGTTGCCAGCGGTTTAGACATTAATGGCTGTGTGAGTTATTTTGAGGGGACAGCTAATTTACACTGTTATACAAGGTGTACGCTCACTACTTTGCATTGTAGCGAAGTGTCATTTCTTCAATGTTGTCCCATGAAAAGATATAACAAAATATTTACAAAAATGTGAGGGGTGTACTCACTTTTGTGAGATACTGTACATGCTATTTAACCACTTGCCGACCGCCGTATGCAGAATGATATATATTCATACAGTGGGGCAAAAAAGTATTTAGTCAGCCACCAATTGTGCAAGTCCTCCCACTTAACAAGATTAGAGAGGCCTGTAATTTTCATCATAGGTGCACTTCAACTATGAGACCGAATGAGGAAAAAAAAAATCCAGAAAATCACTTTGTCTGATTTTTAAAGAATTTATTTGCAAATTATGGTGGAAAATCACGTATTTTCAACTCCCTCCAAAGATTTTCTATGGGGTTGAGATCTGGAGACTGGCTAGGCCACTCCAGGACCTTGAAATGCTTCTTACGAAGCCACTCCTTCGTTGCCCGGCCGGGTGGTGTGTTTGGGATCATTGTCATGCTGAAAGACCCAGCCACGTTTCATCTTCAATGCCCTTGCTGATGGAAGGAGGTTTTTACTCAAAATCTCACTATACATGGCCCCATTCATTCTTTCCTTTACAAGGATCAGTCGTCCTGGTCCCTTTGCAGAAAACAGACCGAAAGCATGATGTTTCCACCCCTATGCTTCACAGTAGGTATGGTGTTCTTTGGATGCAACTCGGCATTCTTTCGCCTCCAAACGTGACAAGTTGAGTTTTTACCAAAAAGTTCTATTTTGGTTTCATCTGACCATATGACATTCTCCTAATCCTCTTCTGGATCATCCAAATGCCCTCTAGCAAACTTCTGACGGGCCCGGACATGTACTGGCTTAAGCAGGGGGACACGTCTGGCACTGCAGGATTGGAGTCCCTGGCGGCGTAGTGTGTTACTGATGGTAGCCTTCGTTACTTTGGTCCCAGCTCTCTGCAGGTCATTCACTAGGTCCCCCCGTGTGGTTCTGGGATTTTTGCTCACCATTCTTGTGATCATTTTGACCCCACGGGGTGAGATCTTGCGTGGAGCCCCAGATCGAGGGAGATTATCAGTGGTCTTGTATGTCTTCCATTTTCTAATAATTGCTCCCACAGTTGATTTCTTCACACCAAGCTGCTTACCTGTTGCAGATTCAGTCTTCCCAGCCTGGTGCAGGTCTACAATTTTGTTTCTGGTGTCCTTTGACAGCTCTTTGGGCTTGGCCATAGTGGAGTTTGGAGTCTGACTGTTTGAGGTTGTGGACAGGTGTCTTTTATACTGATAACGAGTTCAAACAGGTGCCATTAATACAGGTAAAGAGTGGAGTACAGAGGAGCCTCTTAAAGAAGAAGTTACAGGTCTGTGAGAGCCAGAAATCTTTTTTGTAGGTGACCAAATACTTATTTTCCACCATAATTTGCAAATATATTCTTTATTCTCTCTCCCATATAACCCCCCTGCTCTGCATAGCATATCAGTTTTATTATGCCTAGTGCAAGGAGTTAGACCTGGCTCCCTTATGGGACCTGCGGTTCACCTTTTTTGCTACCGCTTTCTTTTAATTTTCTCCTTAGCCTTGGCGGGGCCCGCCGCATGGTACCCGTTCCGTGCGGGTGGCCAGTGGGTGACCCCCACTTGCGCCCAGTGACCGGACCTTGTCCCCGTCCAGGGGCCTGTGGCCTGCAGCATCCCTCTCCGGCAGCAGGAGGAAGGTCTGCAACCGGGTGGCTACCCGCTACGCCCGTTGGACTGGTGAGTGACCCCCTCTCTCCCCCCTAGGGGCGCGGAGGGGGGGTGGGGGGTCTGGGCGGCTTTAGAGATTTGAGCCGGCCGGTGGAGGGTTTTCGCTGGGCTAGAGCCTCCCCTGCGTGTTCTTGCCCCCTCCCCCCCCTCTCCCTGCACTGCACCCCGTGCTTCCGAACCGCCATGTGGCGATCCGCCGCCATTTTCTTGGGCTTTTCCCTCGTGCTGAGCGGCGGCCATTTCGCCGTAGTCGCAGCCTGTATACAGGCTTTGGTCTCT
Organism: Glandirana rugosa; assembly: GCA_018402905.1. Taxonomy (NCBI): domain Eukaryota; kingdom Metazoa; phylum Chordata; class Amphibia; order Anura; family Ranidae; genus Glandirana; species Glandirana rugosa. The sequence continues at coordinate 1,312,255 of BLSH010370155.1, read as the reverse complement.
TGTGACCGCTTGGCAGCCATGTTAATTGTGCCTGGAAAGAAAAACGTGCTGCTAGCCGTTCACTTCCTCTTTCACCCTGGGACAGTGTGGATGGCACAGGCGGCGCAGGCTCTATGACTGGCGGTCAATAAGCACTCCTACTGGGACGCAGCACTTGTGAGGCTACAAACAGCAAGTATAGCTGGGCTCTCCCTGGGGCACTGGTAGCGGTGGGTGCAGTCCTCCTGGGGTCTCCCTGGTTGATTTGTGGGGCTGCTTTGTGGGGGTGTCAGGGCATTCTTTCTGTCTGTCAGGTCCGGTGGCACAATGGCGGACGACCCTGCGGTTCCTTCTGAGGAGGAGTCGGCAGCAGCGCAACCTGCGCTAGGGACCCTGGTGTCCCTGGACCAGCTGAGAGCAGTATTTGGGGAATTCTTTCCCGGGGCGCCGAGCCGGGTTAAGGGGGCCCCTATCAAGCGTCCGCCTTCCCCTCTTTCATTGGGGGAAGAATCCGAACCGGAAGTGGCCTCGGGAGTCACGGGGACACCCATGGAGCTCTCAGAGGGCGAGCTGGATCCCTCCGACGGCGAAGAAGACCAGGGGGCCTCGGTTGCGTGTGAGAAGGCGCTGGTGGCTGCACTGATTGCTGGTATCCGTGCGTCCTTGCGACTGGACCAGGCAGGAGATCGCATACGTTTGCAGGTCTGCTAGGCCACCCAGGTCCCCTAAGGCTTATCCTTATGATCAATTTTTTGACCATTTGGTCTATCAGGAATGGCAGCGTCCGCAGAATTCCTTTGCCCTGCCAAAATGCTTCGCTATACGTTATCCATTTGAGGATGGCTTTGTGAAGAAGTGGGCATCCCCCACAGTGGACCCTCCGGTGGCTCGCCTGAATAAGGCTACGACCATTCCCTTGGAGGGGTCTCTTTCTTTTAAGGACCCAGCTGATAGGGGATGGAGGCAGTGTACCACTCTTCCGCACCGCCATGCGGTGATCCGCCGCCATTTTGCGGTGGAACGCGGCCATTTTCCTGAGGTTTTCCCTCTAGTGCTGAGCGGCGGCCATTTTGCCATAGTCGCGGCCTGTATGCAGGCTTTGGCCTCTAGCAAACGTTCGGCGGCCATATTGGATGTCCCTGGAAAGAAAAACGTGCTGCTGCCGTTTTGTTTTCTCTTTCACTTGGGACAGCGTGGATGAAAACAGGCGGCGCAGGCTCTATGACTCGCGGACCCTAAGCACTCCTACTAAAACGCAGTGCTTGTGAGGCACAAAACGGCAAGTATAGCTGAGCTCTCCCTGGGGTGCTGGTAGCGGTAGTTGCAATCCTCCTGGGGTCTCCCTGTTTGATCTGTGGGGTGGCGGTGGGGCTGCATTGTGGGGGTGTCCGTTCCGGTGGTACGATGGCGGATGACCCTGCAGGTCCTTCTGAGGAGGAGTCAGCGACAGCGCAACCTGCGCTGGGGACCATGGTGTCCCTGGACCAGCTGAGAGCAGTATTTGGGGAGTTCCTTCCCTGGGTGGGGACGAGCAGGGCTCTGGGGGCCCCTAAAAAGTGTCCGCCTCCCCCTCTTTTCTCAGGGGAAGTCTCTGAACCGGAAGTGGCTTCGGGGGTCACGGGGACCCCTGTGGAACTCTGAGGGCGAGCTAGTTCCCTCGGATGGCGAAGAAGACCAGGGAGCTTCAGTTGCGCGCGAAAAGGCGCTGGTGGCCTCACTGATTACTAATATCCGTGCGTCCTTGCGACTGGACCAAGCAGGGGTCCGCATACGTTTGCGGGTCTGCTAGGCCACCCAGGTCCCCTAAGGCTTATCCTTATGATCAATTTTTTGACCACCTGGTTTATCAGGAATGGCAGCATCCGCAGAATTCCTTCGCCTTACCTAAACGCTTCGCTATCGGCTACCCTTTTGAGGATAGTTTTGTAAAAAAGTGGGCATCCCCCGCAGTGGACCCTCCGGTGGCTCGCATGAACAAGGCAACGACCATTCCTTTGGAGGGGTCTCCCTCATTTAAGGACCCAGCCGATGAAGCACTTTTCCTGCTGGCAGGGTTGGCTATGAGACAGGCCCTGGCGTTAGCCATGGCGCCGCAATCTCTCTCTGAGTGTACGACGGAGCTGCAGAATGATTTGGACTGTGGGAGGACGCTTGAGGCGTCGCAGAGGGCAGACCATTTGTTTCAGGGTCTTCGGTACCTGTGTGACGCAGCTCTGGACCTGCTCCCCATGTTGTCTAAAATGTCTGTTTTTGCAGTCATTATCAGACAGGTACTCTGGTTGCGCTCGTGGTCGGGCCACAGTTGGATGAAATCATCAAGGATTTCACTGGAGGGAAGAGTACTTTTCTCCCTGAGCCCAGGCGGCGGGAGTTCCGCGGCAAGCAGGGTCCTGCTTCTTTGGGTCAGAAGAGATTTTTTCGTGCCCCTGGCGCAGCGGGCAAAGGGTCAAGGCCGGCAAGCCTGCAGCAGGGGCCGGTAAACGCCCCTGGCAACGCAAGAGCGAAAAGACAGAGGAGAAGTCCTCTGATGGGTTGCCCCCACCCGAATTTCGGGTAGGGGGCCGTCTTCTGGGGTTTGCAGACAGGTGGACTGCCCGCATTTCCGACCGGCGGGTGCAGGAAGTGGTGTCCTCCGGGTACAGGATAGAGTTCAGCACTCTACCCCCAGACAGGTTCTTCCCATCGAACTTGAGACTCCCTCAGTAGTGTCGGGAGGCCCTCCTAAGGGCTGTTCAGGCACTCTCCGACCAGGGGGTGATCGTGCCAGTGCCTCAGTTGGAGAGGTTTCACGTTTTCTACTCAAACCTATTCATGGTCCCCAAAAAAGGAAGGGGGGGTCAGGCCAGTTCTGGACCTGAAGGCGCTAAACCACTTTGTGAAAGTGCAAAAATTCAGGATGGAATCTGTCCGTTCGGTCGTGGCCGCCCTGCACCAAGGGGATTTCATGGCATCCCTGGATATCAGGGGCGCGTATCTCTACGTCCCCATCTGTCTCCAGCACCAGCGTTTTCTGCGCTTTGCGGTGGGAGATCTTCATTACCAATTCGTGGCACTGCCCTTCGGTCTGGCCTCGGGTGTTCACCAAGCTGGTGGCCCCGGTGCTGGCGCTGCTGAGGCAGAGAGGCATTGCGGTGGTAGCATACGTCAATGATCTGCTACTGAGTGCGGAGTCTGCTTTGGCTCTGGAGGAGAACGTGGCTATCACCATGGCCTCATTGAAGGACTTTGGCTGGCTGATCAATCTGCAGAAGTCGACGGTGATGCCGTCCTGTCGCCTGGAATACCTGGGTCTGGTGCTGGACATGGAGCAGGCGAAGGTGTTCTTGCCTCTGGCCAAGTTACTGACACTACAAGCAGCGGTGCGAACCCTGCTGTCACGCCCGTGGTCTTCCTTGTGGTTTTGAGGCTAATGGTTTCAGCCTTCGAGGCGGTACCTTACGCCCAGAGTCACACTCGGCTCCTTCAGCGAGCGATTCTGTCACGGTGGGACAAGTCTCCACTGTCCCTGGACCAGCTGATCAGACTGGATCCTCAGACCATAGGATCATTGACCTGGTGGCTTCGGGCCCCGGCTCTGACGTTGGGGAAGTAATTTCTTCCCCTGAATTGGTCGATAGTCACGACGGACGCCAGCCTATCGGGCTGGGGGGGTGGTCCTGGGGCAGCTGTCTGCTCAGGGCCGTTGGTCAACGCAGGAATCTCGCCTTCCGATAAATGTGCTGGAGCTGAGGGCGATCGGGCTGTCTCTCCCACTGGACGGTAAGGTTGCGCGGCCTCCCGGTTCGGGTTCAGTCGGACAATGCCACGGCAGTGGCGTATGTGCACCATCAGGGCGGAATGAGGAGCTCGGCAGCGGCTACGGAAGCGGCTCTCATTCTGCGATGGGCAGAACTTCACGTGCTGGCAATCTCTGCCATTTACATTCCCGGCGTAGATAATTGGCAGGCAGATTTTCATAGATGCTGGATCAGGGGGAATGGTCCCTACATCCAGAAGTGTTCCGTCAGATTTGCCACAAGTGGGACACGCCAGATGTGGACCTCATGGCGTCTCGGTTCAATCACAAAGTGAAAACTTTTGTGTGCAGGACGAGAGACCCGCTGGCGGCCACCACGGACGCGCTGGTAGCGCCTTGGAGTCGGTATCGGCTCCTGTACGCTTTTCCTCCCATCAAGATGCTACCGCGGCTACTGCGCAGGGTGGAAGCGGAGGGGATTCCGACAATCCTGGTGGCTTCAGATGGGCCCCGGCGTCCTTGGTACGCCAACGTGGTGCGAATGGTTGTAGATGTTCCCTGGCCTCTTCCGCTGCGCGAAGACCTGTTGTCTCAGGGGCCCATCTTGCACCCTGCTTTACCCTCGCTGGCTTTGACGGCTTGGTTATTGAGTCCCAGGTGTTGAGGGATAGGGGTGTTGCGGACTCCGTGATCCCTACCATGCTTAAAGCGCTTAAAGTGTACTTCGCGCAAGATTTATCATCGCACCTGGAAGGCCTATATTGCCTGGTGTGAGGCAGGGGGTTGGAACCCTCGCTCTTACGTTGTGTTCAGGGTCCTTGCTTTTTTGCAGCAGGGCCTGGATAAAAGATTGGCATTGAGTACTCTCAACGGTCAGATTTCAGCTCTGGCGATTCTATTTCAGCGACCTTTGGCATCACATTTGTTGATTCGTACATTTGTACAAGGTGTGCACCATGTGGCTCCTCAGGTACGGTCGCCTATGGCGCTGTGGGATTTGAATTTGGTGCTTTCTGTGCTGCAGAAACCGCCATATGAGAAGATCAGGGATATTCCCTTACAATTGCTGTCGCAGAAAGTGGCCTTTTTGGTGGCCATCACATCCGCTAGGCGGGTGTCTGAATTGGCAATGTTGTCCTGCAAGTCTCCTTACCTAGTCCTTCATAAGGACAAAGCGGTCTTGCGTTTTTCTCCTTCGTTTCTACCGAAGGTGGTCTCTTCTTTTCACATTAATGAAGATATTGTTCTTCCTTCATTATGTCCACATCCATCGCATCTCAAGGAATTTGAGTTACATTCATTGGATGTCGTGAGGGCTTTGCGGGTGTATTTGGCGGCTACAGCTTCCTTTCGGAAGTCTGATGCGTTGTTTGTACTGACGGATGGTCCACGCAAAGGATTGGCGGCCTTGTCGGCTACTGTTTCCCGTTGGATCAGACTGACCGTGACCTATGCGTATACTGTTCGGGGCAAGGTACCCCCTTTTCCAGTCACGGCTCATTCCACCAGGGCAGTTAGCACTTCCTGGGCTTTCAGACACCAGGTTTCGGTGTCACAGGTGTGCAAGGCGGCTACTTGGGCCTCGGTGCACACATTTACTAAGTTTTATAAAGTTGATGTGTCAGCATCTTCGGATGCTGCTTTTGGCCGTAAAGTTTTGCAGGCGGCGGTGTAGGCGCGGCTGGCGCCTCCTGAGAGGATTCTGTTGGGTACAGTAGTTGTTGTTGTTTACCCACCCCTCTTGACTGACACAGCTTTGGGACATCCCAACTTGTCAAATGAAGGGCTGTGTCTGTCAGTGAACGTAAGAGAAAAAGGGATTTTATTAAAACTTACCGTAAAATCCTTTTCTCTGAGTTCACTGACAGACGCAGCACCCACCCCTCTGTGTTGCGTTTGTACGGCTTGTTACGAACTGATGTGCTAAGCAGAGCAGGGGGGTTATATGGGAGAGAGAGGACGGCCCCCTGGGAGGGTCAGCTTGCTTTCTTTCTATTTGCCAAGTCAACTCCTGGTAGGATGTGCATATAACCCCACTTGTCAAATGAAGGGCTGCGTCTGTCAGTGACCTCAGAGAAAAGGATTTTACAGTAAGTTTTAATAAAATCCCTTTTTGCCTATATATATATATATATATATATATATATTTCCCTTTACACTCAATGCAAATTCATGTTTCTCTTAAATGGGAAGTTCACCTTTGGGATTTGGGAGCGTGTGTGTGTATGTGTGTATGTATATGTGTGTGTGTGTGTATATATATATATATATATATATATGTATATATATGTATGTGTGTATATATATGTATATATATATATTCTCCCTATGCACTAGATGCAAATCCATATATGATATGTATGTTTTTATATTTATGAGGAGCTCTCATACAATACATGCAATCTACAGTGAGGGAAAAAAGTATTCGATCTCCTGCTAATTTTGTACGTTTGTCCACTGACAAAGAAAGACTCAGTCTATAACTTTAATGGCAGGTTTATTTTAACAGCGAGAGACAGAATAACAACAAAGAAATCCAGAGAAAAGCATTTCAAAAAAGTTATAAATTGATTTGCATTTTAATGAGTGAAATAAGTATTTGACCCCTTTGCAAAACATGACTTAGTACTTGGTGGCAATTAGATGTCCGATCAGTGGTTCTCAACTCCTGTCCTCAGGACCCACTAACAGGCCAGGTTTGCAAGATAACTGAAATGCATCACAGGTGATATCATTTGCTGCTCGGTGATTGCAGCATTCTAGTCTGCATCTCCCCAAGGTAATACAGAAAATCTGGCCTGTCAGTGGGTCACGAGGATAGGAGTTGAGAACCACTGGGTTAGATGTTTCTTGTAGTTGGCCACCAGATTTGCACACATCTCAGGAGGGATTTTGTCCCACTCCTCTTTGCAGATCCTCTCCAAGTCATTAAGGTTTCAAAGCTGACGTTTTGTAACTTGAACCTTCAGCTCCCTCCACATATTTTCTATCGGATTAATGTCTGGACACTGGCTAGGCCACTCCAGGACCTTAATGTGCTTCTTCTTGAGCCATTCCTTTGTTGCCTAAGCTTGTGTTTTGGGTCATTGTCATGCTGGAATACCCATCCACGACTTGTTTTCAATGCCCTGGCTGAGGGGAGGAGGTTCTCACCCAAGATTTGATGGTACATGGCCTCGTCCATCGTCCCTTTGATGCAATGAAGTTGTCCTGTCCCCTTGGCAGAAAAACACCCCCAAACATAATGTTTCAACCTCCATGTTGGATGGTGGGGATCGAGTTCTTGGGGGTCCTAGGCAGCATTCCTCCTCCAAACACGGTGAATAGAGTTGATGCCAAAGATCTTTATTTTGGTCTCCTCTGACCACAACACTTTCATCCAGTTCTCCTCTGAATCATTCAGATGTTCATTAACAAACTTCAGACGGGCCTGTACATGTGCTTTCTTGAGCAGGGGGACCTTGTGGGCGCTGCAGGATTTCAGTCCTTCTCGGTGTAGTGTTACCAATTGTTTTCTTGGTGACTATGGTCTCAGCTGCCTTGAGATCATTGACCAGATTCTCCCGTGTAGTTCCGGGCTGATTCCTCACCTTCCTCATGATCATTGAAACTCCACGAGGTGAGATCACGCATGGAGCCCCAGACCGTGGGAGATTGACAGTTATTTTATTTCTTTCATTTGCGTATAATCGCACCAACTGTTGTCACCCTCTCACCAAGCTTCTTGGCGATGATCTTGGCGTAGGTCTACAATCTTGTCTCTGACATCCTTGGACAGCTCTTTGGTCTTGGCTATGGGTGAGAGATTGGAATCTGGTTGATTGCTTCTGTGGACGGGTGTCTTTTATACAGGTAACAAGCTGAGATTGGGAGCACTCCGTCACTCCATTTAAGAGAGTGCTCCTAATCTCAACTTGTTATCCGTATATAGAAGACACCTGGGAGACAGAAATCTTGCTGATTGATAGGGGATCAAATACCTATTTCATTCATTAAAATGCAAATCAATTTATAACTTATTTGAAATGCGTTTTTCTGGATTTTTGTTGTTCTGTCTCTCACTGTTAAAATAAATCTACCATTAAATTATAGACTGATCATTTTTTTGTCAGTGGGCAAACGTACAAAATCAGCAGGGGATCAAATACTTTTTCCCCTCACTTTGAGTGAAATCCTTTGACATTTAGCAGTCTGATTTGTTTTATAAGATCCATGGTGTTTTAATCTTTTTGTACTAATAACCAAGTTTTTTGTGGGAGTACAACGCTCTTAGATATTTTTGGAACTTTCTGAATTAGTTCTTTTTTTTGTTGTTAGTAGAGATAAAAATAAAAATCTTTAAAAAATAAAGCCACCCAAGCTATTTCCAATTTAGAAACATTTGCAGTTTTTATAAACAAGAGAATCCTAAAATGTCATTGTAACCCCACTGGGTTGTGACACGGATAATTTACTTAAGGGTTATGAAACTAAACCTTTTTATCATGAAGCATTGTGAAAGTCTTGAAATGTTGACACCACTTTTTTCTTCCTCTATATATTTTTTCTATGCTGTGTTTTATATTGACTGAATTAGTAAGTCAGGTGAACAAAATAGAGACTTCATGACGTTAATGAAAAGTCAGTTACTTTGTATTCTGTGTATATGCTGCTGCTCCAGGTGGATCTGCCACACAGCCCCTTTCACCTCCAGTGTATTCAGGTGCAAGCCTTCTTATCCAGCCATGTGGAACAAGTGCATTAAGATCCAAAGGGCTGCACAGTGGAAAACTTTTTTTATTTTATTGGTAATCTAAAAAGCCATATACAGCAACAGTAGACACTGGGGGAGCGCTGCTAGCACTTATTTGTGACTAAACGCTAGCAGCGCAAAACGCATTGGCTGTATCTCCTTGCTCCCACGGTATCTACTGTTGCTGTGTATGGCATTTTTAAGATTACCAGTAAAGTGTATGCAGTTTAAGTGTTCAGCCCTTTAGATCCTATTGCATTCGTTCCACTTTGTATTACATGTTGGCCACAATTTCTGTGTGCGTGCGTGCGTGCGTGCGTGATTTATTTATATATTTATATATATATTTATTTAGTGCGTGCGTGCGTGCGTGCGT
>BLSH010370155.1:1273482-1288694 GCA_018402905.1 Glandirana rugosa | reverse complement strand
ATCCCTGTCACACGCCCAGGGAACACAGTTAATCCCTTCACTGGGCCCCCCAGGTTCACTGCCAATGACATTTATACAGTAATTCGTGGATATTTAAATTTCTGATCGCTTTATAAATGTCATTGGTCCCAAAAAAGTGTCAAAAATGTCCGACATGTCCACCCCAATATCAAAGTCCCAATTAAAAATCGCAGATCACCGCCATTACCAGAAAAAAAAATTGTAATAGCAGAAATTAATTCTCATGGTTTGTAAATGCGGCAACTTTTGCGCAAACCAATCAATAAACGACTGCCGTTTTTTTTTTTTTTTTACCAAAAATGAGGAAGATTATAAATCGGCCAAAACCGATGAATAAATTTTTTTTTTTTTTTTTTTTTTTTTTTTTTATTTGTATTTTAGCAAAAAGTAAGAAATATTGGGGTTTTTTTTATTTATTTATTTTTTTTGCAAGATTGTCACTTTTTTTGTTTATAGTGGTGATCAGAAATGATGTAGAGGTGATCAAATACCACCAAAAGAAAGCTCTATTTGTGGGGGGAAAAAGACGCAAATTTCATTTGGGTACAGCGTCGCACGACCGTGCAATTGTCAGTTAAAGTGACGCAGTGCCGAATCGCAAAAAGTTCTCTGGTCCTAACATGGGAAATCCTTCCGGGGCTTAAGTGGTTTAACATTTTTCTAGAATTTCCAAACTCGTGGAGTAATAATCTAATAACATGTAATGTGTATGGTATTAAGGTTTGAACATGCACTACAGCCACATATTTGGCTGTTGTGATATACAATCAGTGTTCATTTTTACGTCAAATTTCGATTTAGTAGTATAGTCATAATCTTTCGACTAAAATGCTATTTTAGTTTTAGTCATCTGAGATGTTAGTTTATCGTATTGTAGTTTTTATTTATTTTTGTACAATAAATTAACACTACGTGCTGTCCTGCTTCTTCAGTGGATAGAATAGTGCAGGGATATGCAATTAGCGGACCTCCAGATGTTGCAGAACTACAAGTCCCATGAGGCATAGCAAGACTCTGACAGCCACAAGTATGACACCCAGAGGCAGAGGCATGATGTGACTTGTAGTTTTGCAACAGCTGGAGGTCCGCTAATTGCATATCCCTGGAATAGTGCATCACTGTAGATTTCCAAGATATTATATGTGATAAATAACATTTGATAGGCTTTAAAAAGTGTCTCTTTACAAATATTTCTAAAACCAGCTGCCATCTCTGGGTTTGAAAAGCTGTGCAGTAAGTAGAGGTTACTGCATTTGTTTAGAGCAACTTTAGGCTACAGAGGAACAATTTTACTGGTTGATACGACCACTCCAAGTGCTCAGAGTAGCAGGAAAATTCTACCAGGGTTACACAAGCAAAGGTATGTGTAACTCCTAACACTGTACAGTTTGCAGGCATTCTCTTTAATCTATAGGTAGAACAATTAATGCGTGAGCAATATGATTGAACATAAGTATGTAAAGCTACAAAATGTGAATGTTGGTGGGTCCTAATGCAAATGTAAACCCAATAACTAAAGTCTCATACAGGGGGGGAAATAATTATTTGATCCCCTGCAGATTTTGTAATTTTGCTCACTTACAAAGAAATGAAGGGTCTATCATTTTTATCGTATGTGTATTTTAAATGATCGAGACAGAATATCAACCAAAAATCTAGGAAAACACATGATACAAATGTTATAAATTGAGCTGCAGTTCAGTGAGTAAAATAAGTATTGGGTCCCCAAACAAAACATGACTTAGTACTTGGTGGAGAAACCCTTGTTGGCAAGCACAGAGGGAAGACGTTTCTTGTAGTTGGTTACCAGGTTTGCACACATCTCAGGAGGGACTTTGGTCCACTCTTCTTTACAGATCTTCTCGAAATCCTTAAAGTTTCTTGGCTGTTGCTTGACAACGCTTAAGGCTCGCACACACGATGCAAAATTCGTATCGGATCGTCCAAAAATCGTACCGTTCGTATGGTCCTTTTGACAGTTGATTCTAACTTTTCGGATGAAAAAAGCCAGATGTGCAGACTATAAAATTTTTGTCGTACGTGAACTCAATGTCCGATTTTCGTTTAATTAGTTCTGTTTTCGTCCGAAAAAAATCATAAGGGCAAGACTACGCATGCTCAGAAACGGAAAAAACATTCAAAACTATTCAACACATTACATCACTTCTGATGTTGAATTTGGTCGTATGAGAATTTTCGTATGCCTAGTAACCTCTTCACTTGCAACATGAGACTAGCATCCAACAAAAATTGGGCAAAAGGTCTAGAAACTCACTAGGCCACTCCATGACCTTAATGTGCTTCTTCTTGAGCCTCTCCTTTGTTGCCTTGGCGGTATGTATTGGCTCATTATCATGCTGGAAGACCCATCTTCAGTGTTCTGGCTGAGGGAAGAAGGGTCTCATTCAATATTTTACAGTATATGGCCCTATCTATTGGCCCCTCAATGCGGCAAAGTCGGCCTGTAGCATTAGCAGAGACAGAGCCCCAAAGCATAAGGTTTCCATCTCCGTGCTTGACTGTAGGGATGGTGTTCTTTGGGGCATAGTCAATGCAAAAGAGCACACGACCACCAAAGTATAATACTGTTTATTAAGACAATAAGTAAAAAAATCAATAGATTGCACTCACATTTACAGATACAGATATAGACCTGTAGTGCACAAGTTCTCCTCTCACGGCTGGCCACTGCAAGGGGTGACAAGTGGACAATGTTCATCCCACCTACCTATAGCTGGAAGGCAGCTTACAGACAGCCTGGTGTGACCTTTGGCGTGTCCTGTGAACCATGCGTGCGCCCGGACCAGCCAGCAATCGATCTGCTGTGAAGAACCGAAGGAAAGCAGATGGGGAAGGAGGCCAATGTGTCACCCCACAAGGTCGCTATGACAACATGTTTTGGAGGTGTGGCCTCCTTTATCAAGCCACGCCCATACTGCACATGTACAGCTATATATAGAGAGATAAGTAACCTCCCACTCATCCCACCTCGAAGGGGCCATACTATAAGGGGAACACATGCAGTTGATAATAGCAACCTTAACTCAACTAAAATCCTAAAAACCAATTACACATACAGAAGACCATGTGTATATATAAACACATATGAATTTATCAGTTTTTAATATATGTATTTTAAGATAAATATGAAATTGATACTCAAAAATATGACAACTCCTACCAATTCATAAAAATGGGAAAAATATACAGGTGCTGGTCATATAATTAGAATATCATCAAAAAGTTGATTTATTTCACGAATTCCATTCAAAAAGTGAAACTTGTATATTATATTCATTCATTACACACACACTGATACATTTCAAATGTTTATTTCTTTTAATTTTGATGATTATAACTGACGACTAAGGAAAATCCCAAATTCAGTATCTCAGGAAATTAGAATTTCTCCTATTGTTCACTGACAGACGCAGCTCCATTACATGTGGGGTTTATGCTGGTTCCACTAGGAGTTAACTAGGCAGGGAAAAGAAACAGCTGACCCCTCCCATGGGGCCGTCCCCTCTTCCCAGATAAACCCCCTCTATGGAATAGCTCACCAGTCTAAATGCCTAGTTTGCAAGGAGTTGACCTGGCTTCCCTTTAGGGGAATTGCGGTCCTGTTTGTGACCATTTCTTTTTAATTTAATTACATTTTATTTTTTTAACCTTATCTTCAATCAAGTGATCTACTATCAAGAAGCCGGTCGGGGCATGAAGAGTCCATGGGCTCTGTACTTTCCCCGACCTGGCCAACTGTTGCGAGTCAGTGCCGACGTATGGGGACCCGCCGCATAGTGCCCGGCCCGTGCGGGTGGCCTGGGGTGACCCCCGCCTGCGCCCAGCCCGGATGCGATTCGTTAGGGCGAATTCTGGCCTGCAGCATACCGTCCAGGCAGGGACAAAGTCTGCGACTGGGTGGCTACCCACAGCGCTCGTGGAGTGGTGAGTGAGAGTTCCGCCCTTCCCCCCTTTTTCAGGGGCGGAAGGGGGACCGCCGACAAAAAAAATTTTTTTTCCTATTTGTCGGGGTAGCCGCCTGCAGGAGGGAGCTCCTGCCCCCCTTTTTTCCGCACCCCCCCCCCTCTATCCCCGCACCGCACCCTGTCTGCCTGCGCGGGTCGTTTTTCGTTTCGCCGCCATGCGGCGATCGGCCGCCATTTTGCCGTAGCCGCAGACATTTCTGGCCTATGGGGCTTTCCCTCTAGCGCTCGGAGCGGCCATTTGCGGTACTGCAAGTCTCTGTGCATTGGATTTTCTGCCTCTAGTGTCTAACGGTGGCCATTTTGACCACATGTCTATGCAATAACGTGCATACAACGCTTCCTTTACTCTCTGGAGCGGTGGTGATCGGACAGCGCAGCTCTCTGGGTCCTCTGGTATCCCTGGCACAAAAAACAGCAAGTAATAGCTGGGCTCCCCTGTGGGTGCTGGTGGCGGTGGGTGCAGTCCCCCTTTTCCCTGGGGCTCTGTGGGGTGGTGCTGTGCGGTAGTGTGGGGTGCCTCATCCTCTGTTGTGCCACAGGTGTCACTGAGAGGGGTCTGGGGGCATAAGGCAATGGCAGATCTCACTGCTGGACCTACTGAGGAGGCTTCAGTGCAGGCGCAATCGGCGCAAGGGGAATTTTTGGACCAGCTACGGGCGGTTTTTAGTGAATTTCTCCCCCGGGCGGAGGTCGCCCACCGGGCTTCCAAGAAGCGCCCCCCTCCCCCACCCTTATTCGTCAGGGGAGGATTCGGACCCGGACTTAGCCTCTGGGGTCTCAGGGATCCCAGTGGACCTATCGGATGGGGACCTGGTCCCATCGGACTGCGAGGAGGATCAAGGGGCGGCGGCTGCGCGCGAAAAAACGCTGGTCGCCGTCATTATCACTGGCATTTGCACTACGCTGCAATTGAGCCAGGATGCTGAGTCACAGACTTCTGCGTATGTGTGTGGGTCCTCTAGGCCCCCTAGGGCTCCCAAGGTTTACCCCTACAATCAGTTTTTTGATCGTTTCCTTTACCGTGAATGGCAACGTCCGCAGCTTTCCATTTTGCTGTCAAAACGTTTCGCTGCTCGCTATCCCTTTTGAGGAAAGCTTAAAAAAAAAAAAAAAAAAAAAAGGGAATCACCGGTGGTGGACCCACCGATAGCTCGCCTTAGTAAGGCGACGACTATCCCTTTGGAGGGGTCTCCCTCCTTCAAGGACCCCGCTGATAGGAAAACAGAGGCACTTTTAAAGTCGCTCTTCCTGATGGCAGGTTCTGCCGTGCGACCAGCCCTGGCGTCCGCCATGGCGGCTCAACACCTATCTGAGCGTATGGAGGAGCTCAAGTCCGACCTGGAATGCGGCCGTCTGATGGAGGCGCCGCAGAGGGCTGAGTTCTTGCTCCAAGGGTTCAAGTACCTTTTGTGATGCGGCAATTGATTTACTGCCTATGTTATCCAAGATAGCGATTTTTGCTGTTATCCTCAGAAGGATACTCTGGTTGCATTCTTGGTCTGGCGACCATGCTTCCAAAAAATGTCTTGCTGACCTCCCCTTTCAGGGTGGTCATCTACTTGGTCCACGTTTGGATGAGCCCCAGAGGCGCGAGTTTCGCCGTAGACAGGGGCCTCCTCCCTCGGGGCAAAAAGGTTTTTTTCGTGCCCCGAGCGCTCCAGGAAAAGGGACCCGTCCCGGTAAGGTCGCTGCTGGGGCCGGTAAGCGGCAGTGGCAGCGCAAAACTGAAAAGGCGGAAGACGAGCCTTCCTCAGCCCGATGGGTTGCCCCCACCCGGGTTTCGGGTGGGGGGACGTCTTCTGGGGTTCGCAGAAAGGTGGCTGGCTCACATTCCCGATCGTTGGGTCCGAGAAGTGGTGTCCGCTGGGTACAGGATAGAGTTCAACACACTACCCCAGACAGGTTCTTCCCATTAAACTTGGGACTCCCGCAGGATCGCCGGGAGGCCCTTTTCGGGGCTGTTCAAGCACTTTCAGACCAGGGGGTAATTGTGCCAGTACCTCTAGCAGAAAGGTTTCGAGGTTTCTATTCGAATCTGTTCGTGGTCCCCAAAAAGGGGGGGGGGTTCAGCCAGTGCTGGACCTAAAGGCCCTGAACAGGTATGTCAGAACGCGTAAGTTCCGGATAGAATGTATCCGCTCGGTTGTGGCCGCCCTTCATCAGGGGGAGTTTCTGGCGTCTCTGGACATCAGGGATGCGTACCTCCCATGTACCCATTTTTCCACGGCATCAATGCTTCCTGCGATTCGCAGTGGGGGACCTTCACTTTCAATTCGTGGTACTCCCTTTCGGTCTGGCCTCAGCACCCCGAGTTTTCTCAAAACTGCTAGCCCCGGTGTTAGCGTTGCTACGGCAGAGGGGCATTGCGGTGGTAGCCTACCTAGACGATCTGCTCCTGCGAGCGGAATCCGCCTCGGCTCTGGAGGAAAATGTGAGGATCACAATGACCTCGCTGTAGGATTTCGGCTGGTTACTCAACCTGCAGAAGTCGTCATATCGCCAACCAATCGCCTGGAGTACCCGGGTCTGATTTTGGACACAGCGCAGGCGAAGGTGTTCCTCCCCCCGGCCAAGCTGCAGTCTCTGCAGTCGGCAGTGCGAACTGTTCTGTCGCACTGTCGGTCTTCATTACAATTCTGTATGCGAGTGCTGGGGCTCATGGTATCGTCTTTCGAGGCGATACCATTTGCCCAGAGTCACACTCGTCTGCTTCAGAGAGCAATTCTGGCTCGGTGGAACAGGTCGCTTCAGTCCTTGGACCTTCTGATTCGCCTGGGCTCTCAGGCAAGGGCGTCTCTGACCTGGTGGCTTCGAGACTCGGTCCTGACTCAGGGGAAGTCTTTTCTGCTCCTCCAGTGGGTGATCATCACCACGGATGCCAGTCTTTCAAGTTGGGGAGGGGTCCTGGGACAGCTGTCTGCCCAGGGCCGTTGGTCAGCACAGGAGGCCCGTCTCCCCATCAATGTACTGGAACATTGAAGGGCAATCAGATTGTGCCTATGTCACTGGACAGTGAGATTGCAGGACCGTCTGGTCCGAATTCAGTCGGACAATGCCACAGCAGTGGCATATGTGAACCATCA
Organism: Glandirana rugosa; assembly: GCA_018402905.1. NCBI lineage: Eukaryota > Metazoa > Chordata > Amphibia > Anura > Ranidae > Glandirana > Glandirana rugosa. Next base: position 1,281,604 of record BLSH010370155.1, on the reverse strand, counting down.
GGGCGGCACGAGAAGTCCAGCAGCTCCTGCGGAGGCAGCTCTGATACTGCGTTGGGCGGAACGTCACGTTCCGGCAATCTCTGCCATTTACATTCCAGGGGTGGAGAACTGGCAGGCGGATTTTCTCAGTCGCCAGACATTGGACTAGGTAGAGTGGTCCCTCCACCCGGAGGTGTTCAACCAGATTTGCCGCAGATGGGGGACACCGGACGTGGATCTCATGACGTCCTGGTTCAATCACAAGGTGGCCAGAACGAAGGATCCGCTGGCGGTGGCCACGGACGCTCTGGTGGCCCCCTGGGGTCGTTATCAACTTCTGTATGCCTTCCCTCCGATAAAACTACTTCCGCGACTGATCCGCAGGATAGTGGCGGACGGAATGCCAATAATCCTGGTGGCTCCGGATTGGCTTCGGCGCACGTGGTACGCCGACGTGGTGCAAATGGTGGCAGACGCTCCTTGGCGGCTTCCGCTGAGAGACGATCTTCTGTCTCAGGGGCCCATCTTGCACCCTGCTTTACCCTCGCTGGCTTTGAGGGCTTGGCTATTGAGTCCCAGGTGCTAAGAGACAGGGGAGTCGCTGAATCAGTGATTCCTACTTTGTTGAAGGCTCGCAAGTGTACTTCTCGCAAGATTTACCACCGCACCTGGAAGGCTTATATAGCTTGGTGCGAGGCGGAGGGTCATAGCCATCTCTCTTATGTAGTATCAAGGGTCCTGACTTTTTTGCAACAGGGCCTGAACAAAAATCTGGCTTTGAGTACTCTTAAGGGCCAGATACTCAGTTCTTTTTCAGAGACCTTAGGCATCACATTCCTTGATTCGTACCTTTGTTCAAGGTGTACGACATGTGGCGCCTCGGGTGAAGGTTCCGTTGGCGCCTTGGGATTTAAATTTGGTGCTTTCTGTACTTCAGGGAGATTTCCTTACAACTGCTTTCGCAGAAGGTGGCCTTTTTAGTGGCCATCACCTCTGCCAGACGGGTGTCTGAATTTAGCAGCACTCTCGTGCAAGTCTCCCTACCTAGTCCTGCATAAGGATAAGGCGGTCTTGCGACCCTCGCCTTCTTTTCTTCCAAAAGTGATTTCTTCTTTTCACATTAATGAAGATATTGTTCTTCCTTCATTGTGTCCTCGTCCATTGCATCCAAAATAATTGATTTACATGCCTTGGATGTAGTGAGGGCCTTAAAAGTGTATTTGTCTGCTACAGCTTCTTTTCGAAAAGCTAAAGCTCTGTTTGTGTTGCCTGAGGGTCCGCGCAAAGGTTTGGCGGCCTCCTCGGCTATGATTTTTCGTTGGATCAGACAGACCATGACCCATGCATATTCTGTCAGGGGCAAAGTCCCCCCTTTTCCAGTCACGGCTCATTCTTCCCGGGCTGTTAGCACTTCCTGGGCTTTTGGACACCAGGCCTCCTAGTCACAGGTGTGCAAGGCGGCCACTTGGGCCTCAGTCCACACTTTCACTAAGTTTTTACAAAGTAGATGTGTTTGCATCTTCGGATGCTGCTTTTGGCCGCAAAGTTTTGCAGGCGGCAGTGTAGGCGCGTCTGGCGCCTCCTTAGAGGTTCTGTTGGGTACTGTTGTTAGCGTTTGCCCACCCCTCTTTTTTACACAGCTTGGGGACATCCCCACACATAATGGAGCTGCGTCTGTCAGTGAACGATAGGAGATAAAGGGATTTTATTAAAACTTACCGTAAAACCCCTTTCTCCAAGTTCACTGACAGACGCAGCACCCACCCCTCTGTGCTCTGTGTTTGTACGGCTTGTGTACGAACTGGTGAGCTATTCCATAGAGGGGGTTTATCTGCGAAGAGGGGACGGCCCCATGGGAGGGGTCAGCACTTTCTTTTCCCGGCCTAGTTAACTCCTAGTGGAAACAGCATAAACCCCACACATAATGGAGCTGCGTCTGTCAGTGAACTCGGAGAAAAGGATTTTACGGTAAGTTTTAATAAAATCCCTTTATTGTGAAAAGGTTCAATATTGAAGACATCTGATGCCACACTCTGATCAGCTAATTAACTAAAAACACCTGCAAAGTCCTTTAAATGGTCTCTAAAGCCCCGTTCACACGGTTCGACGATCGCATACTACAGGTCGTACTCACGACCGCTGTATGTGATATCGATCGTTCATATGCACGATTTGAACAGTCGAACATACGACGGTCGTACAAGGGAGTTGTATGAGCAGACTAGAAAACTTGGTCGTACCAACAAGCTCTCATACGACCGTTGTATCGTGTGTACAGAGCAGTTGGTACAACAAAGTTGTATTGTGCAAAACACGCATGCCCAAAGTCAGGAATGGCTGGATGCTAATTACAATCACCTGAATGTTCTTTCCCTGGCTGTACGATTGTGTAGTGCAGTCAGTATGCTGCATACAACAGCTAACATACGATTTGACGCGATCGTACGTGTGATCGTCGAACCGTGTGTACGGGGCTTTACTCTAGTTCTGTAGGCTACACAATCATGGGGAAGACTGCTGACTTGACAGTTGTCCAAAAGACGACCATTGACACCTTGCACGAGAAGGGCAAGACACAAAAGGTCATTGCAAAAGAGGCTGGCTGTTCACAGAGCTCTGTGTCCAAGCACATTAATAGAGAGGCGAAGGGAAGGAAAAGATGTGGTAGAAAAAAGTGTACAAGCAATAGGGATAACCGCACCCTGGAGAGGATTGTAAAACAAAACCCATTCAAAAATGTGGAGGAGATTCACAAAGAGTGGACTGCAGCTGGAGTCAGTGCTTCAAGAACCACTACACACAGACGTATGCAAGACATGGGTCGCATTCCTTGTGTCAAGCCACTCTTGAAAAACAGACAGCATCAGAAGCGTCTCACCTGGGCTAAAGACAAAAAGGACTGGACTGCTGCTGAGTGGTCCAAAGTTATGTTCTCTGATGAAAGTAAATTTTGCATTTCCTTTGGAATCAGGGGCCCAGAGTCTGGAGGAAGAGAGGAGAGGCACACAATCCACGTTGCTTGAGGTCCAATGTAAAGTTTCCACAGTCAGTGATGGTTTGGGGTGCCATGTCACCTGCTGGTGTTGGTCCACTGTGTTTTCTGAGGTCCAAGGTCAATGCAGCCATATACCAGGGAGTTTTAGAGCACTTCATGCTTCCTGCTGCTGACCAACTTTTATGGAGATGCAGATTTCATTTTCCAACAGGACTTGGCAAATGCACACCGTGCCAAAGCTACCAGTACCTGGTTTAAGGACCATGGTATCCCTGTTCTTAATTGGCCAGCAAACTCGCCTGACCTTAACCCCATAGATTTTCTGATATTGTGAAGCGAAAGATGCGATATGCCAGACCCAACAATTCAGAAGAGCTGAAGGCCACTATCAGAGCAACCTGGGCTCTCATAACACCTGAGCAGTGCCACAGACTGATCGACTCCATGCCACGCCGCATTGCTCCAATAATTCAGGCAAAAGGAGCCCCAACTAAGTATTGAGTGCTGTACATGCTCATACTTTTCATTTTCATACTTTTCAGTTGGCCAAGATTTCTAAAAATCCTTTCTTTGTATTGGTCTTAAGCAATATTCTAATTTTCTGAGATACTGAATTTGGGATTTTCCTTAGTTGTCCGTTATAATCATCAAAATTAAAAGAAATAAACATTTGAAATTTATCAGTCTGTGTGTAACCAGCACCTGTATATAAAAAATAATAGTAAAAAAAAAAAAATATATATATATATATATATATAAATAAAAGTCCAGGATTGCTGCACACAACTTCTTTAATATTTGAAAGTATCAAAATACAAGCATCGTTCAAGAATTTTCTGCACATAGTAACATACTGATCATAAAAAGATCATGTAAATCAAAGTCCATAACAAGACAATGGTCTTGCTCCATATTTACCGACGGTTTCGGGCTATTGTCCTCCTCTCACGCCCTTTCTCAAGGTATGAAACAATATTCAAATCACATTCTACTAGTGCTATTTATTCACAATCGATGAGGAATCAATTACGACAATTACTTCAATAATTATTCACATCAGATGTTTAGACTCAATCTTCTACATCTACACACAGAAAGATCCTAATGGCTTGGCTCCAATTTATCACACAGATTTTTTCATGCCTATACAAATACACATGATTAGTTTCATAAATTTAAAATAAAAAGACAAATGTATATGTGAAAAAACAAATAGATAAGTAAATAAACCAACCAATCAAAGAGCCAGGTCCAGACCAATTAGGTCAGATCCTTATTTTAAAGCTTAGACCCCTATAGGAATAGCTGCTGATCAAAATCTCTATTTAACCCTTTAGGAAAAAGGGTGGCCAAACGGTTTATCCAGAAAACCTCTCTCTTAATTTAATTCCTCTATTACCTCCCCTCCTATCTTGTGTCACAGATTGTATTACCATAAACCCTAACTGGGACACCGTATGTCCCATATCTACAAAATGCTTAACCAAAGGTAATTTTGTTAATTTATCTCTTATTGCATATTTATGTCACTCTATCCTATCTTTTACCTTCTGAGTGGTCTCCCCTATATAGAGGAGACCACAGGGACATTTAATAAGGTATACCACAAATGCCGATTGGCACGTGTGGTATCCCCTAATTTCCAAAGTTTCCCCAGTATGTGGGTGATTAAACCTTTTCCCCTTAATCATGCTGTTGCACTGAATACAGCTTAGACACGGATAGGAACCATAATCAGGGGTACCCAAAAAGATTCTACCAATATTAGTTTTTTACGCCCCTTGCGATAGGCCGAGATTGGGACATATTGAAATTCCTCAATGGATGGATAATTGTCCCGCAGAATTGTCCAATGTTTTTTAATGATATTAACCACTTGACCACTAGGCACTTAAACCCCCTTAACAACCAGACCAATTTTCAGCTTTCAGCGCTCTCACACTTTGAATGACAATTACTCAGTCATGCAACATTGTACCCATATGAAATTTGCGTCCTTTTTTTCACACAAATAGAGCTTTCTTTTGGCTGTATTTAATCATCGCTGGGTTTTTTATTTTTTGCGCTATAATTAAAAAAAGACTGAAAATTTTGTAAAAAAATTAATTTTTCTTCGTTTCTGTTATAAAATTTTGCAAATTAGTAATTTTTCTTCATAAATTTTGGCCAAAATTTATACTGCTACCTATCTTTGGTAAAAAAAAAACAAATTAGTGGATATTATTTGGTCTTTGTGAAAGTTATAGAGTCTACAAGCTATGGTGCCAATCACTGAATATTGATCACACTTGATTTACTGACGGCCTATCATTTCCTGAGACCCTAACAAGCCAGAAAAGTACAAATACCCCCCAAATGACCCCTTTTTGGAAAGTAGACATTCCAAGGTATTTAGTAAGAGGCATGGTGAATTTTTTGAAGTTGTAATTTTTTCCCACAATTCTTTGCAAAATGAATTTTTTTTTTTATTTTCCCCAAAATTGTCATATGTTAACAGGTTATTTCTCACACCCAGCATATGCATACCACAAATTACACCCCAAAATACATTCTACTACCCTCCCGAGTATGGCGATACCACATGTGTGACACTTTTACACAGCCTGGCCACATAGAGAGACCCAACATGAAGGGAGCAACGTCAGGCGTTCTAGGAGCATAAATTACACATATAATTTCTTGACTACCTCTTGCTTTTTTGAAGGTCCTGGAGCACCAGGCCAATGGAAACGCCCAAAAAATGACCCCATTTTGGAAAGCTAACACCCCAACGCATATTCTAGGAGGCGTAATGAGTCTTTTGAACATGTCATTTTTTTCCACAAGATTTTGGAAAATGTGGAAAGAAAATGAAAACGCATTTTTTTTTACACAAAGTTGTCCATTTATACAATATTTCTAACACACAGCATGTACCTAGCAAAAATGACACCCTAAAATATATTCTGCTACTCCCGAGTATGGCGATACCACATGTATGACACTTTTACACAGTGGGACCACATACAGAGGCCTAACATGCAGGGAGCACCGTCAGGTATTCTAGCGGCATACATTTAGAATCTAATTTGACCATCTTTTACACTATTGTGAGGCACTGTGGTGGCATATATAGGCACTGTAGTGGCACAGATGGGCAGGGTATTGACACGGATGAGCAGTAGAGTGGCACGGATGGCCACTGTAGTGGCACAGGTGGGCACTGTAGTGGCATGGATGGGCAGTGTAGTGGCACGGATGGGCACTGTAGTGGCACGGATGGGCACTGTAGTGGCATGGATGTGTCACGGATGAGAACTGATGTGGTATGGATGAGCATGAATGAGGCACAAATGAGCCATGGATGGGGATGGATGAGCCACGGATGGGTGGGTGAGCACGGATGGGTGGGTGAGCACGGATGGATGGCTGGGTGAGCATGGATGGATGGATGGGTGAGCACGGCTGGGTGAGCATGGATGGATGTCTGGGTGAGCATGGATGGATGGCTGGGTGAGCACGGCTGGGTGGGTGAGCATGGATGGATGGCTGGGTGGGTGAGCATGAATGGATGGATGGGTGAGCATGGATGGATGGCTGGGTGAGCACAGCTGGGTGGGTGAGCATGGATGGATGGATGGGTGAGTGCGCACGGCTGGGTGGGTGAGCACGGGTAGATGGCTGGGTGAGCATGGATGGATGGATTTGACGGCGCGATCACGTGGTAAAAGGCCGCTCACAGCGGCCATTCACCACGATCCGTGATCAGTCGGGTCCCCCGGACCCGACGGTCATGGATGTTCCCGTGTGAGCGCCCCAGGGGGTGCGCGGGAAGCTCGATTCTGGGAGGACGTCAATAGACGTCCTCCCAGAATTAAGCAACCGCCCTGCAGACGTCTTTTGTCTATAGAGCGGTTGTTAAGTGGTTAAAAACTCTTTGAGTATGGGTGGAATTGTGTCACAAACGGTAACCTCCTTTGACCTCTGGTCAAATGGTAATAGAATCTGTGACACAAGATAGGAGGGGAGGTAATAGAGAAATTAAATTAAGAAAGAGAGAGGTTTTCTGGATAAACCGTTTGGACACCCTTTTTCCTAAAGGGTTAAATAGAGATTTTGATCTGCATCTATTCCTATAGGGGTCTAAGCTTTAAAATAAGGATCTGACCTAATTGGTCTGGACCTGGCTCTTTGATTAGTTTGCTTATTTACTTATCTATTTGTTTTTTCACATATAGATTTGTCTTTTTATTTTAAATTTATGAAACTAATCATGTGTATTTGTATAGGCATGAAAAAATCTGTGTGATAAAGGGGAGCTAAGCCATTAGGATCTTTCTGTGTGTAGATGTAGAAGATTGAGTCCAAACATCTGATGTGAATAATTATTGAAGTAATTGTCGTAATTGATTCCTCATCGATTGTGAATAAATAGCACTAATAGAATGTGATTTGAATATTGTTTCATACCTTGAGAAAGGGCGTGAGAGCAGGACAATAGCCCGAAACCGTCGGTAAATATGGAGCAAGACCATTGTCTTGTTATGGACTTTGTTTGATTTACATGATCTTTTTATGATCAGTATGTTCCTATTTTAAGAAAATTCTTGAACGATGTTTGTATTTTGATACTTTGAAATATTAACCACTTGACAACTGGGCACTTAAACCCCCTTAACAACCAGACCAATTTTCAGCTTTCAGCGCTCTCACACTTTGAATGACAATTACTCAGTCATGCAACAGTATACCCATGTCACAACGTACTGACTCATTAACAGTAAGTTTCACACTCTCGCGACTTTCGACTTTTAACCAGACCAACAATTCCCCCAAATTCACGGGTCAACAGTTCACCAATTATAAAGTTTCATAGTTTTATGTTTGTAGCAAGTTCTTAAAAGAATTTTATCCTTGTATGACTAGTATTTTTCTAGTACATTTAGTTTGTTTCAGGTATTGTTCTGTTACCAGAACGAGGTATAAATGGCTGCCAAAGCCCGATAACAGGACGAGAGTGCGGGAAAGAGTTCCATACTTTGTTATAAGTTTAGTGTAAGATAATCACGATAAATAAGTGTTAGCTACTCCTTAGTTAATGCTGTTAATGAAGTTATTAATAAGTGTAGTCTACAAACCTGAGTTAGAAGATGTAGATGTGTGTCTTTC
>BLSH010370155.1:1257094-1271964 GCA_018402905.1 Glandirana rugosa | reverse complement strand
GAGCATGCATGGATGGATGGGTGAGCATGGATGGATGGGTGAGCATGGATGGATGGATGGGTGGGTGAGGATGGATTGGGTGAGGATGGGTGGGGGGTGGATGGCTGGGTGGGTGGTGGGTGGCTGATGATGGCTGGCTGATGGTGGCTGGGGCGTGGTGGGTGGGTGGTAAATGCATGGTGGGGGTGCATTGTGTCACTAGGCAGCGCTGTGGGCATTGCACATCGCCCACAGCGCTGCAGCACCTCCTCTCTGCCCCCTCTCTCCTCTCACACTGCACCGATCGGTGCGGAGAGGAGAGAAAAGCCGGCGCTTCCGCCGGCTTGTTTACATGTGATCACGCCGTCATTTGACGGCGCGATCACGTGGTGAAAGGCTGCTCACAGCGGCCATTCACCACGATCCGTGATCAGTCGGATGTTCCCGTGTGCGCGCCCCAGGGGGCGCGCGGGAAGCGCGATTCTGGGAGGACGTCAATAGACGTCCTCCCAGAATTAAGCAACCGCCCTGTAGACGTCTTTTGTCTATGGGGCGGTTGTTAAGTGGTTAAAGAAGTTGTGTGCAGCAATCCTGGACTTCTATTTTTATATATAGCCTTGGGGTAAGGCTTGATTGCTGGCACCTGAAGAACACTGAAGTGCTGCTCACCTTTCCTAATTGTTAGATATATATCTCTATCTATCTATCTATCTATCTATCTATCTATCTATCTATCTATCTATCTATCTCAAACAAAACCAACAATAAGGATGAAAAAAGGTGGCATCTAATCCACCTACAGGTCATATGTTTCTCCATTATTCCTGTCACAACAGTGTCCAAACTGTTGGATTCCCATATACTCTCTCATGCAAACATGCACATACACGCACTATACATGCACATGCGTATATACACGTGCGCAACCCAGTCACGGGGAAACAACCCGAATGTGTGCATATGTGTGTCACTGGCTGATGGGCAACACAACCACTAACCATGGGGGGGGGGGGGGCTAGACCAAGCACTAATGTGAAACGAGCTACAGTGTTCATATACCAATAGACCTAGAGAAGAGTACTGATCTCCAGTTCCTCGTTTAAGCTGTAGGGAGACATTGTATTCAGAGTAAAGATCCAAAAAGTCTCCTGCCTGCACAAACAGGAAAAGCTTTCACCTCTGGGATTCATTGCCAAATAGTTCCAAGCCCTCTGTATTACCCCCATGTACTTGACAGAAACCCAAGGGACACTATGTTTATCTTTTTTCTGTTCGGTGAATTGCTGGTGCTCGCCAAACCTTGTACGCATAGTTTGCACTGTCCTGCCAACATAAGAGGCCACACAGACAACTTAAACCATATATAACGAACTAAGTGGTACAACAAATTAATTGTTTGATGCCAAACACCCGTCCATCCTTCCTCATGAAAGACTTTTTTCCATGGAACATACATTTACAGGCCTTAACCTGCTTTGTTTACATCTGTATGACCCTACCATGTTGAGAAACATTGGAATTTCCTTGATCTTTTGGCGTTCTCCCTTAATGCGACTAGGTGCAATCATGCTCTTAATGTTATTGGCTCATCTGAACACCACTTTGGGCCTTTCTGGAAGTACCTAAGGGCAGGGTCTTGCCCCAGAGTTGGTCATTGTCTCTGAATTGCCTTTTTAATGGGCCAATGTTGATCATTAAACTTGGTAACAAACAGCATATCATGGGACCCTCCAGTTAATGTTATGGACTTAATTTTGCTCCCCAAACCTTAGGGTCATAGTCAACATTTTTCAAAGGAGACCAAAATTGAGTTCGTTGGCATTAATTCAACTTGCCGTGTTTGGAGGAAGAAAAATGCTCACTATGACTCTAAGAACACCATCCCTACAGTCAAGCACGGAGGTGAAAACATTATGCTTTGGAGCTATTTCTCTGCTAAAGGTACAGGCCAACTTTGCCGCATTGAGGGGCCAATGAACGGGGCCATGTACTGTAAATTCTTGGATAGGAACCTTCTTTCCTCAGCCAAAACACTGAAGATGGGTCTTCCAGCATGACAATGACCCAAAACATACCACCAAGGCAACAAAGGAGTGGCTCAAGAAGAAGCACATTAAGGTCATGGAGTGGCCTAACCAGTCTCCAGACCTTAATCCTATAGAAAATATATGGAGGGAGTTGTCAAGCGACAGCCAAGAAACCTTTAAGGATTTCAAGAAGATCAGTGAAGAAGAGTGGACCAAAGTCCCTCCTGAGATGTGTGCAAACCTGGTAACCAACTACAAGAAACTTCTTACCTCTGCTTGCCAACAAGGGTTTCTTCACCAAGTACTAACTCCATGTTTTTTTTTTTTTGTTCCAAAAGAATACTTCTTTTACTCGCTGAACTGCAACTCAATTTATAATCTTTTTATCATGTGTTTTTTTTCTGGATTTTTGGTTGATATTCTGTCTCTATCATTTAAAATACACCTATAAAAAAATTCTAGACCTTTCATTTCTTTGTTAGTGAGCAAACTTACAAAATTTGCAGGGGATCAAATAATTATTTTCCCCACTGTCAGCTTTAATGGAAGATTTTTTCAATACCATTAAATCTGCTGCATACGATAAAATAAGACCCTATTACAAAACTTGTTTAGGTCCTTCCTGTAATAGGGGGACAGTGTTCTTTCCCTGTCTCCCAAATGTGCTTCTGCATTGTCTCCCTGTCAAAGGGGGCTTCCGATGGCTGTTTTAACACACATTAACCGGTTCTGTACCGGTTTGTGTATATTCACTGCTGCAGTGTGGCTCTTTTCCACAAAATCGCCGTCTATAAATGGCGATCCCGGGCACAGCCAGGGGGCGCACACGCGCACCCCCAGCGCAGTCACGGTGGTCAGATTCGCTAGAGGACCGTTCACTCTACAGGAATAGACCAATGATTTTTGATCTATTCCTGTTGATCGGTCCTAGCAAATGGGATGCCTCCCCTGTCTGTGGAATGTAAACACAGACAGGGAAAGTGATGTCATCTCCCCTCTCTGCATTTTTTTCTGTTGCAGAGAGGAGAGAGAGACATCAAAACGTGAGTTGTGCCAACACTACACTAACACCAGTACACATAGGCACACTTTTAACCCTTTGATCACCCCCCAGTTAACCCCTTCATTCCTGTCACTGAGTGCAGCGATCAGATCGTTCACTGTACTCGTGACACTAATCAGTGTTAGGGTAGGTAGTATTAGGCCTAGGTAGGTGTAAATACCCCCCTTACCCCCCAATAAAGTTTTTAACCCCTTGATTGCCCCCTGTCACCACTGTATAAGTGTCACAGGGGACACTAGCTAGATAGTTTTATTCCCCATCAGATTACCTGCTGTGTATATATGTGTGTATATATATATACATTTTTATAGGTTTTAACCCCTGATCGCCTGGCAGTGACCTCAGTTTTTAGCGTGCGTTAGGGTCAGTGTAAACACCAGGCAGGGCCAGTTAGGTACTCTGACATGCATACACACACACATTAGATAGGTGTTAGATACTATTGCAGTATCTTATCTGATCAGATCTATATTAGCGTCCCCACTAGATTAGTGTTCTAAAAAACGCAGCGTTAGCGGGATCAGCCCAGATACCTGCTAGCACCTGCGTTTAGCCCCTCCGCCCAGCCCAGCAAGTGCAGTGTTCGCAGAGATCACGGCCGATCCCTGCGAAATCTGACAGTGATTTTGGTAGCGACTTGAAATAGGCTCTGACAACCAGGTGCGCTTTTTTTGCCTATGAGTCACACTAGTGCGCCGATAAATTTAGAGGCCGACATGTCAAATCCGAGGTACACTAGTGAAGAGGCCTACGCGTTGCTGAGCATGACAAATGAGAGGGATGGGGAAGCCTCACTGTCAGAATCAGAATCAGGCTCAGCATATGATCCCGTAGACAACAGCGGCTCCCTGTCAGATAGCTCTGACGACAGAGAGGTCCCTGCTAAGGTCAGGCCTACTGGATCCCGTTCTGCTGTCGCTGAGGTGCATGAACCGTATGGAGCAGAGAGCCAGTACTAGCACCGCTACTCCTGGTGACCTGGCAAGCACCAGCAGCCTAGTACATCCTGGTCATAGACAAACCAGCACTGCAGTAACACTTGGTGACGTGGTGAGTCTCATAAGTGCAGTTCAAGCTGGTGTGGCTAGCAGAAGTAATGTCCCGCAGCCACGAAGACAAACAGGCCTGTAGAGCCTTTTCTGATGTGCTTGCAAACCCTGATTGACAATCCACCACTGATGCAGCACCCGTACTTCCCCCATTCACTGGCCAACCCGGAATTCAGGTGATTACAGTTGACTTTAGGTCCATTGATTTTTATTCGCTGTTTTTCACCGAATATCTCTATAGATCTATTGTGGACCAAAGCAATTTATTTGCTGGTCAATACATCACCGCTAATCCCCATTCGTCACTTGCCAGAGATTGGAAACCAATTACAGTTCCGAGTTTAAGACCTTTCTGGGCCTTACCCTCAACATGAGCATACATAAAGAACCTGAATTGAGGTTATATTGGTCCACTGACTCAATTCATCACATGTATATCTTCTCTGCTTGCATGGCCAGGACACGATACCAGCAGATCCTGCGGTTCATGCATTTCAACGACCATGAACCCTGTCATCCATGTGGTGACCCTGAATATGATCGGCTCCACAAAATTCGGACCCTCATAAACCACTTCAATCAGCAGTTAACAGCACTTTTTATTCCCAACCAAATTATGTGCGTGGACGAGTCCCTGATTAAATTTGCCTGGCCGTCTTGCTTTCAAACAGTACGGCCCCAGCAAGCGTACCAGATACGGGGTCAAGATATACAAGCTCTGTGACAGGGCCACAAGCTATACATGTAGCTTTATGGTTTATGAGGGTAAAGATAGTCACGTGGAGCCGGAAGGATGCCCAGACTACATAGGGAGTGCTGGCAAAATTGTGTGGAGCTTGGTGTCACCCTTATCCGGAAAGGGGTGCCATTTGTACATGGACAATTACTACACAAGCGTGCCACTTTTTAGTCACTTGTTTGATCACCAAATTGGCGCATGTGGCACCGTGTGATCTAATCGCCAAGGGTTTCCCCAACGGCTGGTAGAATCCCAACTTAGAGGGGGAAGAGAGCCTGCTTGAGAAGTAGTAATTTGCTCGCGGTGAAGTGGAGGGATACAAAGAATGTTTTCGTTTTCCTCCCTTCACGCAAACACGGTTGTCCAAATTAGAGCAGCTACTGGTGTTGTGTAGAAATCCCTCTATGTCCACAAATATAACCAAAATATGGGAGGGGTGGACCACACTGACTAGTTATTGGTGCCGTACTTAATTGCCGTAAGTCCAGACGCTGGTACAAAAAAGTGTCTGTTTACTTGTTCCAATTGGCTATGCTGAATGCTTATGTGCTATACAAAGCGTCAGGACGGACTGGACCTCTCCTTCAATTCCAGGAAAAGATCATCAGAGCCCTGCTGTATCAAGCTGGCTCTGCACTTCATGTTCCCAATCCAAATGCAGTGAGCCGGCTGCATGGATGGCATTTTCCACATGCCATCCCTGGTACCCCTACCAGCCGGGCCCCCCAAAAAATATGTCATGTCTGCCGACGACGTGGATACAGGCGTGACACCCGATCCTGTTTTGACCAACCTGGACTCTGCATCGGTGACTGTTTTGAGCACTACCATAAACAAGTTGAGTATTAGCATAGGGAACAGCACTACACAGGAATAGGGTACAGTGTCACAGGGTCTCCAAAGATGTCACCGCATTTTTAGAGACCCTATCCTTTGTTATATATTTAAAAAAAAGCGTACCAAAAAAAAAAAAAATTAAATAATAAAAGCCAAAAACAGTTGTACTTTCTTGTTTTTCTATCTCTATATGTTTTCTCTCTATTCTCTTTCTATTGCTCTCTATTGTTTTTTTATGCATACCTGTAATTTTTTGTTGCTGTTTTATTGTCATGTTTTTTTTTTTTTTGCAGGTATGTTATGTTTTTATAATGTTTTCCTGTAACGTTTAATTATTTTTTTCTTCTTAGCAGGAATGTTATTTTTTATATGTTACTGTGTTTTCCAAAATGGTTTTTTTTGATTGATTGATTTTCAGGGTCCCGTGCGCGGATAGGCTCCCAAAAAGTCTCACACATGGGGTATCCCCGTACTCAGGAAATGCAGCAGAATGTATTTTGGGGTGTAATGCCACATTTTTTGCTATCTGGACAGTTCATGGCCTCCGCAACTGTGATAGGTAGTGTGGGGTGAAGGCATACATTTTTGCCCTTAGAAATTCTGAAGGCGGTTATTTGTTTTTTAGGGTCCCGTATGCGGATAGGCTCCCAAAAAGTATCACACATGGGGTATCCGCGTACTCAGGAGAAGCAGCAGAATGTATTTTTGGGTGTAATTCCACATATACCCATGGCATGTGTGAGCAATATATCATTTCAGTGACAACTTTGTGTAATTTTTTTTTTTTTTGTCACTTTTCAATCACTTGTGACAAAAAAATAAAATGCCTCTCAGCTAATTCCTTGGGGTGTCTACTTTCCAAGACGCTATAACATTTAGGCAAACCAATAAATATACGCTAATTTACTTTTTTTTACCTGAGACTTGTAGCTGAATGCATTTTGGCAAAAATTTATGACTAAAATTTCATTTATTGTATTTTTCTAATAACAAAAATTAGAAAATATTTTTTTTTCAAAATTGTTCATTTTTCGTTTATATCGCAAACCGTAAAAAGCACAGAGGTGAACAAATACCACCAAAAGAAAGCTCTATTTGTGGGAAAAAAGGGCCGCAAATTTTGTTTGGGTACAGCATTGCATGATCGCGCAATTACCAGTTAAAGCAGCGCAGTGCCAAATTGAAAAAAGTGCTCCGGTCCTACAGTGGTAAATCCTTCCGGGACTGAAGTGGTTAAAGATGTATGCTACCATCACCATGGGAAGTGCTGCAAAGAGGCTGCAAGTGCTTGGCAGCACTAGGAAGCAACAAATGATGAAGAGAAGCAGGGGCGTTGATAGGTCTCCAAAAGATCTGGGGCTAGAGCCCATATCAGTGAAGTAAAGAAAGTCATTGCTTGAGCATATATATATATATATATGTATAAATATTGTTACATATCTGAGTGTGGGTCCCCCTTACATCAGGGTCCCCAGAGAGCCCCCCACTTACATCAGGGTCCCCAGAGATCCTCCGGTTTGAATGCTGGGCAGGGAAGGAGTCGTGGCTGTGATGTCACTGGTTGCTAGACGCTAGGCAACTCTAGCAACCAGTGACCAGGAGTAGAGACAGGTGTAGGTGAGGGCGGCGCCAGAGCCAGCGCTACAGCGGCTCAGTCTGCCCCTGCCTCTTGCATTCCGAACTGGGACATACCTGCTAATTGCAGAACTGCACCCACCCGGTAAGAGACTCGGGGCTATGGGCCCCAGACTTGGGGCTACAGCCCCAATAGCCACCCCCTAGCAACGCCTCTGAAGAGAAGTGTTTTATATAGTAAAATTTGAAACTGTTCATGATGCACAATGCATTGCAAACTAAATGTCATTCAGTAAGGCTTTTACTTTAAGGACAAGTTTAAGAAACACTGCTTTATATCAACATAGCCTATTTTGTAAGCATACATAAATAAAACATTTAGAGTTCAAGCAAAACTTTTTTTTACACAGGAAATGTCCAGAAAACACCTAAAGAATGTTAAGTAGAAATTGGGAAATAACATTGTTTGAACGCTTTATTTCTCTTGCTTATGAGGTTAAGTCCTGAATTAATCTGTCCGTTCTTGGCTTACTGATGTGAAACTGATGTGAGACAGCAAGAAACTCGCACTTTTGGGAGGTCAGTAATGAAAGTCGCATATTTTTCTCAGCACAGGTGTCCTTTTAGCAAAGTTCTGACCTCATGTTAGGGTGATGTTAGTGACAACTGTAAAGGAACTAGCTTCCTTTCGAATTATGTCTGTTTATTGGTATCTGAAAGACCACATTGGAAGACTGTTGTGCTTGTCATGGTACCTGGTAGGCTTCACATTTTTACTTAAATGGCTTTCTTTGCTGATCTATTTAGCGATGAATTGTACTGCATCATGAGCAGTACCCACCTGACATGAACTAAATAGAATATGAAGATTTTGGGTGAATCATCTGAAAATCTGACCATTTGTGTTTCTAAACTTTATTTCAGGGGTAGGCAACCTCGGCACTCCAGCTGTGGTGAAACTACAAGTCCCATGAGACCCTGACAATCACAGGCATGACTCCTAGAGGCAGAGGCGTCATGGGATTTGTAGTTTCACCACAGCTGGAGGGCTGAGGTTGCCTACCCATGCTTTATTTAAAGTCATAAGTGCAAATAGTATTCTTTTTTTCTTTTCACATATTCATGAATAAAAATGCGTGTATTACCTTAGCACAGCCTTTCTCAACCAGGGTTCCTCTAAAGCAGGAGTCTTCAAACTTTCTAAACAAAGGGCTGGTTTACTGTCTTTCAGACTTTAAGGGGGCTGGAGTGGCCAGTGGAAGTAGAAAATGCCCCAGCGTCAGTAGGAGTAAAAAAATGACATAGTGCCTGTAGTCAGCAGAAGGAGGAATAGTGCCTAATTGTTTATATCAGTGGGAGAAATAGTGCCCCATTGCTGGTGCCAGTGGGAGGAATAGCGTCCCATCATTGGAGTCAGTGGAAGGTAAAATTTCCCCATTGTTTGTAAAACATAGAAAATATTCAGCGCAAGGGACAATATGATATTAGAATGAAAACAGCAGCTGGACACTCCAAGGAAAATTCAAAAACCTTGAAAAGACAGTATACAATAAGAAAGTGCAGCGCTAATAAAATTATAAGTGGTGATAAAAATAATGAATGATGGTAATACAATATACATGCATTGCTTAAAAAATGCTAAGAAAAAGGTAGATAAAGGTAGTCATAGAATCGCTAAAGTAGTGCTATTAGGAGTCCATCAGTGAAACAGGTGCAAGATCAACTTGGTGAAGACAGTGAGACATCCCATCCACCACAGGAAACACCAGCCTCTTACCTCACTGATCCGACCCAGTGCAGATCATACAGCAACAACACCCTCCAAGTTGAGCACAGCAGGAAATCCTTCAGGTATTCCAAACACTTAGATCCGATGAGTAAGGTACACTGAGTGGCAGCCCCTTTGCAAAGCAAGCTCCAAAGCTCCCAATAGCCAATGGATATATATAGAAAAAGGGAACACAGGATCTAAGTGCTCTCCATTAAATTTATTAGAACAAGTATTAAAAACAACAATGTACTCACAAACAATGCACTTATGCTAAGTGCAGCGATAAGAGGCACAAAAACATGCACCGCAGTGCTTGGAGATGTCCGCGGGCGTCGGCACGCGTGACTGCTCCTTCTAGTGTACACGTTACATCCTTGCCTGTAGGCGTGGACTTCATCTGCATGGGGTGTGTCAGAGAGAGGAATGGGTGACCCCTTGTTGGTGTCAGTTGGAGGAATACTGCTCCGGGGGGCGGATAAAGGGAAGCAAAAGGACCACAGTTTGGAGACCACTGCTCTAGAGGTTGCTAGGGGTTCCTTGAGTGAGCATCAAAAAACTTCTGTCTCTCAGATGAATAACCACTGACAATTATCACTTTTCAGCTATCTGTAAGAGTGGGATTCTTCTCAATAACCACAAATATAAGGAGCTTCCTTCCTGGTGACCATCATACTAGTGTACTATGAACTGTAGAGGGCAGTTATTAACAGGAGTACTCTTAAGTCTGGAAAGTTATTTAAAGGGGTCCTCCAGTGTCAAAAAGTTAAAATGAGGTAACCTTTAGCAGTGCACACACTATGCAGTACTCATTTTTAGTGATATCCTCAATGTACAAGGGACAGCTATGAACATTCATTATCTAACCCAAAATACCTATAAATGTAACACCAGTGATCAACCAGTGTGAACCTACTGTCTGTGGGCTTAATGAACGGACAAAGAAACAAATCCAGCTGGGAACCAGATACCATACCATCGTCATGGGGTATATGCTACTCCATAACACATTGTGAATCATTTGTCTGACTCTACTTTTATGTCCATGTAAGGCACCTCCTCATCTAGGTGAAATGTACAATTCAGCATTGAGGCTGCATGTTGGCAGGGCTTAGAAAACCTAATGGGCAGGTACAGAGACATTAACTTACAGCTAAATGTGGATAAGATAAAGGAAATATTTTTAGATTTTAGCAGAAGTTGAGCGCCTAGCTATGAGCCAGTTGTAATTGATGGGGCGGAGGTCGAGAGGGTATAGGAGTTCTGTTTTTTGGGAACAGTAAGTGAGGCTCAAAGTACATATCCTATCTAGTGGGCAAGGTTAATTAAATATTGTACATCTTGACGAAGTTGTGGAGGGTAGGCTATTAAGAGTTGGTCCTCCTCAGCTTCTATAAAGGCTTCCATTGAGAATGCGTTGGTTTATTACATCTCTCTGTGGCAAGGGATGTGTATGGTTCATGAAAGAAATGCCTTGCAGTGGGTAATTAAAACAAAGCAGAAGATTATTAAAGTGGTTGATTTACTAAGTATTAAAGATCTGGGGGAGGGAAGGTGTCCTCTTATTAATATTTTGAAGCCTAGTTCCCATTTTGTGAATGCTTTGTTTCAGTATTACCTTCTGGCAGGTATTTCAGCAGTATTTCCTCTTGTACCACCAGATTACAAAACAACTTCTTTCCATTGTCCATATGGTTTTTAAATGCTAGAGGCTTTTTTTTTTAAAGTTTTTGGATGATGAAACAAGATGAACGCAGCCATAGAACAACATCAATGAGCAATATCACAATGATTTGTGATGGTATATGCAATGAGTAGGACAAAGTTCAACAAATTACATCCAGCTGACTTAGTATGTATGGGATGACTGCCTATATACGAAGGCTTTGTGGTGGGTGTTACACCTTGGTTCACCCATGGGGTTAGAGTAGCCCTGCAGAGGTTTTATCTTTTGGAGATCATTTTTTACCAAACAGAAAATGTAAATGGAGAAGAAAGGGCAGAGAGAGAGAGAGGAAAAAAAAATAAAGGGAGTGAGATGGGACAGGGTAGCAGTGGCCTGTACTTGTACAGGTCCTTGTACTTCGTGGAGTATTGAAACTGGGTCCAGTAGAGCCAGTTTTTTCAAAAACTCTTCCTGGTGGCCCATAGTTCCGTAGTTTCAATATCATTTACTCCTTTAATCCATTGGCCGATTGACAGGGTCAGTTCTGACTTCCAGATAGAAGGAATACAGGATCTGGTGGCATTTAGTAAATGGGCTACTAGAGATTTGCGGTATTTCCTCTGTGACAAAATGCTGAGATGTAGGAGACAAGCAACTGGGTCATTCTCTAAAGAGAGACCTGCAAGATCAGAGATCACTGTGTACACACTTTGGTCCAAAAGGGACGGATCCCCAGGCGGGTCATAATATGTGAAACATAGAGCCTTCTGGATCTCCACACCTCCAGCAGTTGGGTGGTATCTCAGGGAACATTTTAGTCAGTCTGGATGGGACCCTATACCACCTAATTAAAATTTTGTAGCCCAATTCCTAAATCTAGAGGATAAGGAAGACTTATGGGCAAAAAGAAGATATAGTTCCTTTGTGCTTAAGAGACAATTGTCGGTTAAGAGCCTTCTCCCAGGCTATTAAGTACTGGGCACATAATCCTTGGGGGGAGAGGAAAACGCTGCATATGCCTGCGAAAGGCTGTGTTGGAGCAGAGAAGGTTCCTTGCAACTCAGTTTGAACAATGATAAATGTGCAGTATGTATTTACTATGACATGTATGTGTTCTTTTTATGCAGACAGTGTTTTATGTGTGATGCCTTTTATTGTGAGGGGGCTATATCTGCATTTCATTTTATGATTTTTATTGTAAAATGCTAATATTCTGTTTCTGGCATTATGTAGGTTTTATAAGGCACCTGAGCTGCCTTCTCACTATAGCAGCTAAATTGACTGCCTCTTAGAGCTTGTATACATAAGTGCTGAATACCGTAAATCCTGGGCTCATACTTTTTCAAAGTTATTACTCTTATACATTCAGGCTGAATACTTAGTAATAAATATGCATTTTTTAAAACTTATTTCCATTTCTTCGCTCTTGGATCCTGTCTTCTATGATGATTGGCCTCACCCTAAAAGCCCTTTACTCCTCCAAACTGCAGGAAATCCTCTATTTAGGAATCTCTGTAGCAGGGAAAATGGGCTCTCCATCTGGAGGTGTTACAACTCCATTTCTGCAAGTGGGGTTTGTTGGATATGTTCTGGCATCCTAAATAATAAAAAAAAAAACTGGACAAGTTTGTCGCCAGGTCCAGGGACACTCAGACATTTGCAGTGGATGCTCTGGTGACTCTGTTCTACCTGATCTATGACTTCCTGCCTCTCTGTAAATTGCTTTACTGTAGTGAGAGTGATTCCAACTGGCTCAGGACACACGCAGACTTCTGGTAGACTTTCTGTGGGCCTTTCTGGATCATCCAGACCTTCTGTCCTAAGGGCCAGTCCTGCTTCTCTGTTGAAGCCGAGGTCCTGAGGGACTGGGCCTATTGATTTTTAACCTGCTAGTAAAATCACTTTCTTGGAGTACAATACAGGACACAGTTCTCTCTCCTCTTTTCCTAATGCTTTCCCTATTGCTTGCTACAAAACAGAGGCCAGCTGGAAGTTAAGGGTGGTGAGCTATATAGGGGATGTCTCTGCAGCTTACTTTTTGCTAGTGTCCAATCAACCGGAAGGTAGTCATATTTTACCCATGGTTAAAAACTAAATATTCTGTGACCTGTATTATACTCCAAGAAACAGGGTTTACTGGTCAGTCAAAAATCCTATTTTTCCTCTTTAATGGCTACCATATTTATGATGTAACATGGTTGCAAGCCACCAGCTGACAGTGTGCTGGGGTTCTTCTCCCTTGCAGCAGGTGTCACTTTTGAATTTTGCACTGTTGTGTGGAGCTTCACCCCCATCTGCATGATTCCTAAGCAGAGATTTGTGACAGACTGACTTGTAATTTCAATGGAACACAAGAGCTATTTATTCATACTCCAGTGGCTCTACCTCCATTTGAGTAACTGAAAGTCTCTACCTCAGTACTGACGAGAAGCTGGAGGAAAAGTTTGCAGTAGCCCGTCCATTGCAACCACAATCCACTGATTGCGGTTACAATGATTCTCAGTCTCATTCACAAAAAATATGTATGCAAAAAAGTAATGCACTTTTTTATGTTCCAAATATAGGTGCATTTACATACTGGATGATGTTTTTGAAAAAGGTGGACCGAGCCTTTGAGTGATGTACAAACTTGTGCTAGTTAAACTAGGTCTCATGGATTGAGTCATATTAACAGAAAACCAAACAAAACTGGAGCTTTAGTTTGTTTACCGCATTTCAGGACGCATTCTGAAGACTTGGCTTATAAAAATAGACAGAGCAACATACTGATTAGGCAATACAGCACTCTAATAAGATTCTGCTATGTAAGCTTGTCAGGTGCCCCTCCATCAAAAAGTGGTCAAATATATTTTTGTCTGTTTATTTCCATTTAATGTGGTCAAACAAAAGTTTGTGTGGGGTCTAAAGAGAGCTTTGGGTCTTATACAAGCCATTAGTGGGAAGGTAAAAACAAAACAAATAACAGCACAGAATATCGGACATATTTGACCAGGAATTTTGCTGATGATATGTTTAATCCAGCAGTACATGTAAAGGGAAAAGTGGAGAATAGTTTTTGGGTGGTTAGTTTTGAATCATATTTGCTAAACGTGTTTTTTGCAATTTTTAAAGCCAAATTTCAGTTGACTTACTGTGTTACTAAAAGGACCCTGCATTCATTATATCTAGTCTCCCACAGTACACAGAGCATGGAAATGCAATAATTTTAGTGAATATAAACTGCTAAATACCTTTTCTCATTAGCAGTATATAGCAGTCTCGTGACTTCTATCAGTGTCTAGCCAAGCAGGAAGAGTTTTCTGACTGTCCTATGAGCCTGCATGACCCCTGACCCTCTTGACAATGCTGATTGGCACTGTGCTGATCACATTCACCCTCCCAAGAAAACAAAAACCCCTCTAGCAATACACACCAAACTGAGCATGGGCAGCCTGCCTCCAAAGACTCTGTGTTATCAGGAAATTATTAGGGGACAGTTGAAGGATGGGAGGACCAGAGAAGACAGGATCAAACAGCCTATTTACACAATGTGTAGGATTAACCCCTTAGGTTCCACACTGAATATACAAGCATGCTTTACTGCATATACAGACTGATTTTACTGTTGTGGGTTTAGTAATACTTTAAATGGCAAAACACAGTGTGAAACCCCCAACATTTAGCTTGGAAAGCCTTTTTTCAATGTGCAATGTGTTGGCGAGTGCAGGCTCTGCTGTAAACAATTGTTTTTTTTTGTATCCAAGCATTTTATTGTGTTTTCCAATGTTTCCAATATGCTTGGATGTGACAAAATCCATTGCTTACAATTGAGTCCGCACCCAATGAAAATACATTTGGGAGACTTTTCTTATGTTTTTTGTCGGGTTTACATAAAAGTAACCCACGCCTGAGTTAACATTCGTTACCTAAAACAGTGTAGGTTCGTATAACCTTTGTAACCTTTTGTGTTATTTTACGAACCTATGTTTTTTTTTGTTAACAAATGTCGTCTCGGACGTGAGCGGTTGTGTAACGTGTAACTTTTTTCCGAAAGGTTCGATTTACAACCCCCAAAGTGTGACACAAAACGGTAAATTTCATAATGATTTGGGTGTTGTCATTTTAGTCAGACATATACGTCATTTCGTACGAACATATAAGTCACACCTTGGATTCCCCAATTAGGAT
>BLSH010370155.1:1178417-1211667 GCA_018402905.1 Glandirana rugosa | reverse complement strand
CACTGTCTCTGTACTCTTCTCTCTATGCTGTATACTGCACTGTCTCTGTACTCTTCTCTCTATGCTGTATATTGCACTGTCTCTGTACATTGCTCCCTATGCCGTATACTGCACTGTCTCTGCACATTGCTCTCTATGCTGTATACTGCACTGTCTCTGTACATTGCTCCCTATACTGTGTGCTCTCTGTGCTGTATACTGCACTGTCTGTACATTGCTCCCTATACTGTGTACTGCACTGTCTCTGTATAGTGTTCTCTATGCTGTATACTGCACTGTCTCTGTACATTGCTCCATATACTGTACACTGCACTGTCTGTACATTGTCCTCTATGCTATATGCTGCACTGTCTTTGTATGTTGCTCTCTATATTGTGTGCTCCCTATACTGCATACTGCACTGTCTCTGTACATTGCTCCCTATACTGTACACTGCACTGTCTCTGTACATTGGTCCATATACTGTATACTGTGCTGTCTCTGTATATTGCTCCATATGCTGTACACTGCACCGTCTCGGTATATTGTTCTTTATGCTGTATCCTGCACTGTCTCTGTACATTGCTCCATATACTATACACTGCACTGTCTCTGTATATTGTTCTCTATGCTGTATACTGCACTGTCTCTGTACATTGCTCCATATACTGTACACTGCACTGTCTCTGTACATTGTTCTCTATGCTGTATACTGCACTGTCTCTGTACATTGATCCATATACTGTACTCTGCACTGTCTCTGTACATTGATCCATATACTGTACTCTGCACTGTCTCTGTACATTGTTCTCTATGCTGTATGCTGCACTGTCTCTGTAGATTGCTCTCTTTATTGTGTGCTCCCTATACCATATACTGCACTGTCTCTGTACATTGCTCCCTATACTGTAACTGCACTTTCTCTGTACATTGCTCCCTATACTGTATACTGCACTATCTCTGACATTGCTGTCTATGCTTTATACTGTCCTTGCTGTTGCCCTCAGCTCTGTCCTGGGCTGACTCTAGGTTGCTTTGTGTTGCTGTTTCTTGTCTCAGCAGGCTGCGCTGTACCGGGTAATGTACTATATTTTGCTCTGCTGCTGTCATGCTGTGTGCACTATCCTTGGCTGGCTGCCCTGGTCTCTCATTGGGGGTGGAGTAATGCTGTTTTGGGGCTTTTCCAGATAAAAGAAGCTGAATCAGTGCTGAGCTGTGAGGACGCACAGAGGAGGCTGGGCAGAAGAGAAGATTGCTGGTCTCCTGGGCAGGGAAAGGGACTTCTGTGCTGCTGCTGGGATCCAGCCTCTGCGCCTGGTACATACTGACAACCTGCTGGTATATACTCTACCTATACTTCACACTTTCTGCTATTTACTGTAACATTATTTTACCCTCCAGGTCACAGTATTCACATTTTTCATGAGATATCCTATTTACTGCATTCTTTATATTATGAATGTGCTTTATAGACAGCTACCATTATTTAATAAGGCAAATAGCAGTGTGTAGTGTTGCAATCAATAGCAACCAAGATTGCATCCTTCACCGCTCCAGGAAACTGAAATTTGGTAGTTTGCTGGAGTTTGTTTCCTATTGCCTAATAAAATAATTTAGTTTGCAATGGATATTGCTGTGATCAAGCAATACTAACCTCTGTAATCCCATTTGGGCAAAGAGGATACCTGAATTCAGCCATAACCTTCCTTTTTTATATTTTATTTTTATTTATTTGCTTTTATAAGTTTGCTATATTGAATAATGTTTTAAAAGAATGTTCATCTCTTTGGATTCAGTAACTAGAACTGTGGAACCCTATCATTAGTGCTAATATCTACTGTTCATATTTTCCCAGGTGCACTTTTGTCTCTGGGGGTATTTGTACATGTGGTACCCTCTAGTGTCAAGCATCAGTATTACAATGCTGTGGGTCTTGGTACTGCTGTCCTGTGGGACTCCTGCTGCTTTGATCCCATCACCTGTTTCCCGGTGTCCCACTCGCTGTGATCCATCCTCCTGCCCACCATCACCTACGAACTGCCCATCTGGAGAGACAGCACTGCGGTGTGGCTGCTGTACTGTATGTGCTGCTGATGAGGGGGACAGATGTGGAGAAGGACCAGCAGATCCTACTTGTGCCTCCGCACTGCGCTGTATGAAGAGTGGGCTTTTGGGGAGCCCCAGGACTTGCCAGTGTCCATCACCCCAGCCTGTGTGTGGGAGCGATGGAAATACTTATAGCAGCCTATGCAAGCTGCAGGCAGAGAGTAAAGCTGAACAGAATAAAGGATCTGCAACCATCATCCCAATCCAGAGAGGAGATTGCCAGCAAGGTAAGAACAAGGGTAGCTGGGGACTGAACTATCCAGTTATAAATGTAGGATAATCCGGATCCCCATTATTAATCCTAACAATGGTGATTTGGTTTTAGAGGTATTTAAAAAGGATGTGCAAAGTGTAGTAACCTATTTCAACTGATCATCAGTTTAGAGTCAACTTGCAAACATTACTATGCTCTGTATATTGCTTTTTGCTGTATTGGCATTTTTTTCTTCTATGGCTATGATTATACTATATATAGTTTAGCTGTTGTCTCTCTGTTAAAATCATTATAGCGGTTGATTCAATGCATTAAAGACAGGTAAAAGCTGTTCCTGGAAGTAACTTTCTTTTAGAAATCTATCTTGCCTTCTTTTTTGAATCTGGGCATGCAGGGCCAATTTCACACCATTTGCTATTTAATCTAGTTATAATTTCCATTCTCTTTCAGAAGTCAACTTACAGTATTAATACAGCCTCCCCAATTTATGCAGCACTTTACATATTGTACACTTACATCAGCCCCTGGTAGCAAGAAATTTACACTCTAATGTCCCTATCTCACATACGCTATATTGCCAAAAGTATTGGGACACCTGCCTTTACATGCACATGAACTTTAATGACATCCCAGTCTTAATCCGTAGGGTTCAATATTGAGATGGCCCACCCTTTGCAGCTATAACAGCTTCAACTCTTCTGGGAAGGCTGTCCACAAGGTTCAGGAGTGTGTCTATGGGAATGTTTGACCATAAACACACTCCTA
Source organism: Glandirana rugosa (assembly GCA_018402905.1). Classification (NCBI taxonomy): domain Eukaryota; kingdom Metazoa; phylum Chordata; class Amphibia; order Anura; family Ranidae; genus Glandirana; species Glandirana rugosa. The sequence continues at coordinate 1,208,603 of BLSH010370155.1, read as the reverse complement.
AACCTTGTGGACAGACTTTCCAGAAGAGTTGAAGCCATTATAGCTGCAAAGGGTGGGCCAACTCAATATTGAACCCTACTGACTAAAGCCTTGTACACACGGTGCAATGGTTGTACAACCAAACGTCCAACTTTGGACCAAGTTGGATGTTGGCTTTTGTTTCTCGCGTACTGACATGCACTAAGCAATTGTACAACAAAGCCTAACGTAGTGACGTGTTATGAGCATATAACGAGGAAGTTCAGGTGCATGTGATTTGTGAATTAGGTACGTAGGTTTCCCAGAATGGACACTTCTGGGTGGTCTTGACTTCTGAGCATGCCTGTTTTACACGTACAACTTTGTTGGATCAACTTCTCTGTACACACAATACAACAGTTGTACAACCAAAGTTTTCTAGTCTGCTCATCCAACTTCTGTTGTACAACCGTTGTACGATGGATGTTGTAATTGTGCATACTAACAGTCAGATGATCCTACAACAAGCTGGTTGTACCGTGTGTACGGGGCTTAAGACTGGGATGCCATTAAAGTTCATGTGCGTGTAAAGGTGTCCCAATACTTTTGGCAATATAGTGTACATACATATACTAGGAGCATTTGAAACAAAAACCAATTAACCTTCCAAGTGTGTCTTTGGAATGTGGGAAGAACCCACGCAACTGCAGGTAGAACACATGAACTCCGTGCAGATAGTGTCTTGACTGGGATTCAAACCGGAGACCCCAGAAATGCTAATCACTAGACCACTATGTTGCCCAGTGACACTTTTGCTGACATTGTGTCAGATACATTATAATAGCTATGGGCATGAAATTATAACTTCTTTTGGATAAGAGACTTGGGGGGGTTACCAAAGCTGGTGCATACAGAATATGGTGCAGCTGTGCATAGTAACCAATCAGCTTTCAGGTTTTATTATCAAAGCTTAACTGAACAAGCGCCATTTAGAAGCTGATTGGTTACTATGCACAGCGGCACCAGATTCTGTGTGCTCCATTTTTAGTAAATCTCCCCTTTGGTGTCATCCTGTGATCTGTATTCAGCTCCTGCAGTTTGTTATGCTTCTAAATTGTTGTGTATGATAGAAGTGCTTATCAAACACATAGGTGTCATTTCTATGAAATTCTTTTTGACTTGTAACAAGTAAAGGAAAGGAACAATTAGCTACTGGGCTGGCCTACCTTTGGGTGGCTTAGAAGATATCTGAGGCTAGACTGTACACATGCCTGCTGTGCTGTTCATATAGCTGACTAATATGTAGAAGGAAGCCCGCGCCCACTAAGTAAAAACACAATAAACAAAATCCAATTATGGCCCTAGGCTGCTCGCAAAACAACTGATCTAATTGTCAATAAATATCCAAAAACAATCACAGCGCCTAAGATTAAAGGTAAAATTCAAAAATGAGGAGCTAAAACAGAGTATAAATATGCTGCATAAAAAACAGTTTAAATCAAGTAGGGTTCATGTTTAAAGCCAGTAATTGCTAGTCAGTAAAAACCATAAATAGAAAAGGTTCATGTAGGAAGCCAAAAATGGTAAATGCCAGTCTATTTGGTTCGTTCATTTAAAACATGTTCCTAAAAGAATTAAAATCCTTCATCGATGGTAGGGATGTCAGACCAACAGAAACTCCTGATGTGGTCTATTAAACAGACGATATGTGTAATGGGTGTGAGCTTACCAGATACTGGTAGATCATGCGCGGATGTCAGAAAATCCAACTCAGGTATCCGCAATCTGATGTCATCTGCCGGTAAGGGCTAGGGTATGGAGGGGAAGAGAGGTTCCGGGTCCAAAGCTGATGGCTCCTAAACTCTCGAACCGGCGTCTCCAACAGATGTCAGCATTCACCACATGGTTTATATGAAGAAAAAAAGGCACAATAGTGTAATACTGTTTGATGCAGGTTTATTTCGAATAAGGGATTAAAAATACTCACAAATTCCATATAAAAAAGAGCTCAAATCTTATTGATTTTATATTTGAGGTCTTTTTTATATGGAATTTGTGAGTATTTTTAATCCCTTATTCGGAATAAACCTTGCATCAAACAGTATTACACTATTGTGGCTTTTTTTCTTCATATAAACCATGTGGTGAATGCTGACATCTGTTTGGAGACGCCGGTTCGAGAGTTTAGGAGCCATCATCTTTGGACCCGGAACCTCTCTTCCCCTCCATACCCTAGCCCTTACCGGCATATAGCTGACTAGTGGAACACCCACATAAACCTTAGTAGCAGCACAAGGGGACTGTCTTATTGTTGTAGGGCAGCCACCTGAAGGGAACAGTAGAGGCAGTTCACATGGCTTCAGTTCCCCAATATGTCATTCTTATTTTTTTTTTAACTAGTCAAGCTTAACCTCACCTGCACAAATATAAATGCTATTACGATGTAGCAGCAGGCACCACAGGTGTCTACACACAATTTCAGTTGTTTTATAAAATGCCATAACCCCTTCGAAGATGGGAAATGCTAACTTTAACTTCTTCTAAGTAGGTTCTTGGCCGGCTGGATGTGACCCAAACAATTAACTTGGTGGCTGGCACCTCTCTGGGCCTGGATCCGGTGGTCCTCCTATTAGGAGTCAGCGATATAGTTACCAACAATACCCATTAAAAACGATTCATCTTCTATGCTACATTCTATGCCAGAAAGGCCATACTACTTAAATGGAAAGAGGCACCCCCCCCCCCCCCACAGTGTCGCAGTGGAGATCAATAATTGACGCAGTTCTCCCATTGTATAAACTTACTTATATGAACAGGAAGTGCCCTAAAAAGTTGGATAAAATGTGGGGAGAGTGGGTGAAAACTTGATAATATGACATGTCCAGTCAATGATGAATGTTTTGAAACTTTGGGGTTGATGTTTGGTGGTAATCCTTTCCCTCTCCCTTCTTTTCTTTCACCCTCCTCCCGATTCACCCTCCGATACAGCCACCTTTCAGCTTCCGGTGTCCCCCCCCCCCCCTTCCTCATACTCAGCCCGGTAGACCTACTAGAAGCATCTGATAAGTAAATGGCACTACAAGGTTTGATGAATAACTCTGGCTGATAATCTTGCTATGATTAACACATCTGTTAAATCTCCCCTGGATAAGTTTTTACTGTCTTATACACCCGCAATGTGAAAAAAATATCTGTAACTGTAATGTAAAATGAGTGGTTATCACTTGTATGCAACAAATGTTTAAATTCTCCTTCTGCTAAAACTCTTCTGTTAAAAAAGTAGGTTCTTGGCCCTACTCCTTTGCCTTTCTATGGAACAATGTGATGAACAGCTTTAAGTGACCAATAAGGGAGTACAAGACGGTGCATGGCCAGGCATGATATTAGGAAGTCAAAATTTGCATATCATTGCACCAGGTTTAGAGAATTTTCAGATGATTTAGCCTGTCAATAGACAAGAGGGCCACTACTCTTTTCTACTGGGCCAGTTCACACCTGTGCGCTGCCCTGCCGTGTATTGGCAAAAATAGTACATCTGTAGTTTTGTGGAGCATCAACGTGCACTTTTGTCCCCATAGGCCTCAATGGCAGAGCATGAAAGACACATGCAGCATGCATTTTCATGTGTTTTAACCCCTCTAGCAACCTCAACTCTATTGAAGACTTTCACTGGACAAACAGAATTCAGGATGCATGAAAACATGTCAACTCATATTAAAATATGCATTAAAAAGCAGGGAAATGCAGACACAAGGGTATAAACCTATCCAGACCAGCAGGAACTGTATGTGGGCATCACTGAGAGCTTGATATTAAATGCGGCAACCTGCTTAATATTTTGCGTAGTAGTACAGGTACACTTTAACTGAAAAATTATCCCAAAAAAGTAAAGCAACCCCATCAGGACCAGGAAAGTCCATTCTCACATGGAGGGTGCTAGCCATTTTGCATAAGCTTTCCTTGTCTTTGTGCAGCAGTTATGGTCTTTTATTAGGAGAACCTCTTTAATTAAAAGTGGTATTTATTATAAATTAATTATTTAACTGCAAAACTACACAGAAGAAACAGCAGTAGTGCTTAAATCCCAATTTCTTCTTATACTTTTTTGGCTAATGATAAATTTGGTAAATAGTGGTTATGATTCATTACATTATTATGTTGTGCCCAGCGGGGAATGTTCATATTTTACTTGTTGCCATGTTGGAACCATGAAAAGCTGTGTCCATGTGAACTTTCCATACTTAATTCTGAATAGCCGCAGACAGGAAATCAAGCCAATGAACACAGTCTGAACACTTCACAGGCCTAGGAGAACAAGATATATAATTAATATAGTTTAGAAAGTTGTAATTTACTGTCATTACTTACAAAATCACATTTATCAGAGAGGTGGGGAATGTCAAAGTGTATGTATAAAAAAAAAAAATTGTATATCTCTGCAATGTATGCAAATTTCTCCATGTTTTCCCCTGCAAAAAATACCAGTTGATCCTGTTAGAAATCCAGAGAGCTTCTATCCAGGGATGAGCCCTAGTTGAGTCTAAACTCAGTCCAAACCTCATTCTACAGATCCCGATGTCACATGTTCGTAACCTTGCCGGTCCAATAAGTTGGTCAATATAATTGAGCAATTATGGCAATGTGGCCATATTAGGTCAGTGGTGTCACAAGCATATTTGCCTCTTCTGTGCACCTAAATGTCCCAGCTGCAGCTAATTTGGCTGTCGGTGATGCAGTCACCGACATTTTATTAGCTATGAAAACATTAGGTATGTGTTTTTTTAGGGATGCACCGATACCAAAACCGATACTTTGCAGTGCAATTTGCTTCAATACAAAATGAATGGGCGCAAAGCACTCTACAAAGAATTGTATTCGGTTTGAACAGGAATGTGGTGGTGTTCCTGTCCGAATCGCATGCAATTTCCTCCACCGCGCCTGTGTGCGTGTGTGAATACAGTACAGAAAGGGAAGCGCCATCTATTGGGCAGTATGTTAAATATTTTATAACTTACATTACACTACATATCTGCTCAAATCCTAACTGGCATAGTGTCTGCATCCCGTCGATGATAGAAAACCATAGCCGCTGGAGGAGATGTATAAGCAGTCTGCCCCAAAGCTGACATCACTTCTGCCCTATACCCACAGGGGTCCCGGGACCTCTCCTCCAGCCCTGTGAGCACCTCCAGTGGCCGTGGTTTTCTATCATCGGCGGGATGGGGACACTATGCAGATTTGGATTTGAGCATATATGTACTTTATTGTGAGTTATAACAATTTTAATAAACTGCCCACTAGATGGCCCTTCCCTTTCTATACTGGATTCACACACACACAAGAGCGGTGGGGGAAATCGCATAGGATTCGGACAGGGATCACACTGCATACCTGTTCAAATCGCATGTGATTCTTTGCAGTGTGATTTGCACCCATTTATTTTGTATGGACACAAACCACACCACAAGTAACGCTAATCGGTATTGGCAAATACTTGACTGAAAGTATTGGTACTCGTACTTGGCAGTAAAAAAACGGTACCGGTGCAACCCTAGTTTTTATTGCCATGTCCCCTTTTGGAAAGAGTTACCCTCACTTTCTGTCCCAGTAACAGGAAGTGATCAGGCATCTTTCTGATTGGAATACAGAATGAAAAAAAAAAAAACACAATGGGAAGGGGTTAGAAAATTAGGTTTTTATTGTGCTCTTTTTTTTACTGTCCAGTGACACCTGTACCATCTGATATCTTGTCCTGATGTCACCAGGACAGGAAGTAAAGAGAAAACTACTCTAATGAGGATATAGACAGGAATAGAAACTTGATAGAGGTTGTGACTATTAATTATATTAAAAACTAAAAAAATAAAAGAATGTTTTTACCTATTTTTGTAGTTATACTTCCACAAGCTCTTTCCCCCACAGTGAAATGTTCAGATTTAGCCTGTTTTCTTGGACAGTGAATCTACAGCTGTTTTCAGTTACCTTCATCTGTCTTCAAAATGTTCACATGATGTTCCATGTGTCTACAAAGCAACAAACAAAACCTAAGTTTATCCCAGTGGACACACCATATAAAGTTACTAAAGAGTCAGTCCACCCAAAAGTGATAATTAAGTAATCAGTGGAACCTAGTGGGTTGAGTCAGCCCTTCGCTTTAATATCTCTTGGACAGCCAAACAGTTAGGTCTCCCGGTCATAATTCATGTCTGTATTCTGGATGTTCTTGCTCAACTTTGCATGTTCCGCACACCGTATTCCCTTTAATATAAAATGAATACATAATCTAACAAGGAGAGTGGGAATGCCCCCCATAATGGTCACAGGAGGTCTTTAGACTCTGGAACTCAAGCTTGACTATTTTACCAATAATGTCCCAACGGAGTATGGGTCCCAAACTGAAATATTCTTTTGGGCGGATTGACCCTTTTTTTTACATATAAGGGGACATGACAGGTAATACATTCTCTTTAGATGGTTGATTATTTTGCTTCCCTCCTCTACAGTATAAAAATTGCCAGCATAGTGGAGTTACGCACTAACATGGAACTCTGGTCTGTTTAATTTGTGGCCATTATTGTGTCTTGTTTCAGTTCCAATTAAAATAAATGCTTGGATAAAATTCCTAGTTGAAGATAAGGGCAATATAACAACATTAAAAACACAAATGAAAAACTGGCAGTCAACAGTACAGCCTGGGAATATATACCTGGCACTTATTCAAGATCCAGATTGAGATGTCATCCTATTTTCCCTTTTACTGTCAGTGAATACTACCTCCTGCTTATTCGTATATAGTACTCATTTATATAGCATTTATTCACCTTTGTTCTTGTTACAGGTCAGAAGGATCCAGACAGTCCTCGTTATAAGTATAACTTTATCGCTGATGTGGTGGAGAAGATTGCGCCAGCTGTTGTACATATTGAGCTGTATCGAATGTAAATGTCAGCCACGTCATGTTATACAACATAGTTCAAATGGGGTTGTACTAACCATTGTCATACAGGATGCATCGGTTTTAGTAACCATGTGGAAAAAGTTAACCTAACAATGTATACTATATGTTGTGTGTAAATAATGTTTGGCATGTACAGTGCATGCTTTTGTGTGTGTTTATAAAAAAAAAAAATTGTAGAGCTATTCGTCCTTGAAACTGCATGGACATCCATTCTGTGTGGATGAGGGCAACATTGAAAGTTATTAGGGTTATTTTCTCCAGGTTGTATGTCATTTATTCATACATAATCCTGTGAATCGGGAAAATACTGCATTATGGTCAGTAGATAGAGCTGATGATCCTAAGATATAAATACGTATTTACTATGATCGTCCACTCCATCTAACATCGATAATGCAGCATTTTCTCGAACTACTCTGTTTATTGAATAAATAACATTCAACCTGGAGGGAAAATGGCATAATAACTTTTGATTTTGCCTCCATTCACACAGAAGGAATGTACACAGGACAAATGGCTCTGCAAAGTTTTTATAAATACACCCCATATTTCCATCATTATCATCATATGCAAAGTTTCATCTACAGGCGGTCCCCTAGTTACAAACATCCGACTTACAAACGGAGGGAGACAACAGGAAATGAGAGGAAATCTACCCCTAGGAAGGGAAATTCATTCCTGTAAGAGTTATTATGGGAAAAAGGTGTCTCCACTGATGCTTTATCACCAAGGTTTGTTTCCACAACAACCCAAAATTTTCAAAATCCAATTATCATTGGGACAGGAAGTGAGGTGAAATCTTCTGAACAGAAACATTGACAGCAAAACAAACATTACATTGGTGTTAACCCTTTCCTATGCTATCCAAAAAGCTTAAAATTTTTTTTTTTTTTTTTTGGCTGAAGGTACACTTAAAAAAATTTACCTGTTCCCACTTACAAACAAATTCAACTTAAGAACAAACCTACAGTCCCTATCTTGTTTGTAACCCAGGGAACCGCCTGTATATGCAATTATTGCACTTGTGCTAACCTCTAATTGTTTTTTTATTTACATTGGTTTATAGATAGTGGTACTTTTACCTTAAGTATTACTTCTACTATCAGTTATTTTTAATTTACAGGTTAACATATAAATCAAACAATAAAAAGGCATAATAGTGTAAACTTTAAAAGTCACTGTAGGAAAAGAGGCTGTGGAAAGCTGTATATGTATTTGGTTGATAGGTTTAATAACTATACACACTTTAAGGTGCACATATGGGAAACGAGGGTGGGTGAAAAAGATTTGTTTTTTTAAGTGGTACAAAATATCAAAATTAATTGAAGAACACTGCTACATATGACAAAGAACAATATTCCCATAGCAGCCAGTCTAAAATAATTTTTCCTTGTTCTGGCTACCCTATTTTAAAGGCAGCTGAACTCTGGTTGGTTGTTTCACTTAATTGCACTTTACAGTTGCATTCATATTAATATATTCTTTACTAAGCTTTTTGCCACACCTCCAATTTTCTCTAGTTTACTTTTTATAAATCAACTGTAAACCTGAGGGTCTTGGTCTGCCAAGTTCAAGATTTGATGCAGATTAGGTAATTTGCCACTGGCACCTGCTCTTGGCCCTCAATTTATGGTCACTTGGCTTGTATTTTAAACATGATAATGTAAAAAATTCCTGGCACATACAATTGTGGGAGCAGATTGGGCAAATTGCCAACAGAGCAGATCATTTGGTTACTTGCTCATCTCTATTGTCCGTAAAGTAATGCAGTCTTTCTCAACCCTTTTGACATGGAGAAACCCGTGAAACAATTTTCAGGTCTCAGGGAACCCCTTCAAAAAATAACTCTATTTACAGCTCGCAGTACAATAGCATAAACCATTAATTTTGGTTTCTTTTCAGCAGTAACAATAAAATTAAATAAACTGTTTTTTGGCCAGAAAAGAAATTCAGAAAATTGTTTTCTTTCCCTGGTGGTAAGTGTAAAAGTCACCCTTACATTAATGGTCATTCAAGAAGAGGCCCTGTAGATTGGGTGGAGAAACACTGCCTTACATTGCTGGTCAGTAGGAGGAGGGCTCTTTTACACTGATAGTCAGTGAGAGAAGGGCCTCATTTCACCCCAATTTGGGAAGAATTCTCCTTACATTGGCTGTCAGTTGAAAGAATGCTCCCCTTACAAAAAAGCAGTAGTGTTAGTAGTAACTTATCTGACAGGGAGAAACTTTGGAGGAACCCTAGCGTTCCACAGAACCCTGGTTGAGAAAAGCTTTTGTAATATGTTACTTGTGTGTTATGGTGTGATCTCATCTTCTTACAACCAATTCTTGTGACCAGGTTTAATTTCTTTGGAAAGCGTGAAGTCCCCTCAGCCAGTGGATCAGGTTTCATTGTCTCAGAAGATGGGTTGATTCTTACCAATGCCCATGTAGTGACAAACAAGCAAAGGCTGAAAGTGGAGAGGAGTGATGGGTCCACATATGATGCCAAAATAATAGATGTGGATGAAAAAGCTGATATTGCCCTCATTAAAATCAAGCCAAAGGTATTGCACTTTTTTTGTACTCTTCTGCACTTTTAACTTTGAACCTACCTATACCCAGCATCATAAATTCAGTTTCATTGGGTATCTGACACACCAGAGCCTCCTCTCTCTGCAAAGGAAATTCAGTGCCAACATTTAGGCTACATACACACGGGCGTTTAAAAAAAATTAGCTGTAAAACTAGCACCTACGCCAGGAAAAAAGCCGTGTTAAAAACACGATTTTATCAACGTTTTGCATTGGCGTCAATGCACGTTTTTCCGCGCTAGCTTTTAGCCGCATTTCTCTGTCTCAATTCTATGGGAGCCCATTGATTTGAATCGAATTTGCACCAGAAGTTGGATCATGATGATCCAACTTGCAGTGCAACTTGTGTGCTGAGGATCTTGAAGGGAAACCCCCCGCAAAAAGATACCAGACCCTTCAGTCTGTTATGAATTTTAAGGGGAAACCCCACGCCAAAAAAAAAAAATGCCGTGGGGTCCCCCCAAAATCCATACCAAACCCTTATCTGAGCACGCAGGCTGGCAGGTCAGGAAGGGGGGGGGGGTTAAGCGAATGCCCCCCCTCCTGGACCATACCAGGACGCATGCCCTCAACATGGGGGGTAGGTGCTTTGGGCCAGGGGGTGTCCTGCGCCCCCCACCCCAAAGCACCTTGTCCCCATATTGATGAAGACAAGGGCTTCAACCCTGGCCGGTGGTTGTCGGGGTCTACAGGCATGGGCTTATCGGAATCTGGAGGCCCCTTTAACAAGGGGGCCCCAGATCTGTCCCCCTACCTTATGTGAATGTGTATGGGGTACATTATACCCCGACCCATTCACCTAAAAAAAAGTGTAAAAAACCCACACTACACAGGGGTTTAAAGTATTTTATTAAGGCAGCTCCAGAGTCTTCTCCCTCTCCAGTTCTTCTCCCTCCTCCTGCGTCTTCCTACTTCTGATCTTTTGTGGGGTTCTTCTTTCTTATGAGGGGGTCTTCTTTCTTCTGCTCTTTTGCAGGGTCTTCTCCCTCTCTGCGCCGTCTTCTGCTCTTTTGCCGGGTCTTCTCTGCTGTCTTCTCCCTCTGTTCTTGTTCCGATGTTGACTCAACTTGATCTCCCGCACTAATGCTGGCTCTGCTGTGTGCAAGGACTTATATTGGCATGGGGCGAGGCCACCCGCTGACGTCATCCGGAGGCCCCAACCCCTTGTGATCTCACCACCCAGGGCACTTTTATTTATTATTTATTAATTGTTTTACTTTTTTTGTAAGGGGTTAAGAATTAGGGTTTAAAGGTTAGGGGTTAATGTAATTATTATTATTTATTTACTTATTATTATTTTTGGTTAAGGGATAGGGGTTAATATTAGTGTTAGGGGTTAGGGCTTAATATTAGGGTTAAGGGTTGGGGTTAGGGCTTTTTATTTACTATTTATTTTGTTATTTATTTATTTATTGTGATATATTTTTATTTAATGCATTTGAGCAGACAAATGCTCAAAAACAAACGACAAACACATTGAAATGCTCAAAATGCTTGAATCTAGTGTTTTCATCCACTTCTATGGAACAAAAAATGCTTAAGAAATACACCAATTTGCCTGATTTAAGCTACAAAAAAATATCCAGAACTTTTTTGAGTTTCAGGTGACTTGCAGTGGAGATGTGAACCAACTCCATAGAGAATAATAGATTTTTTTCTTATCTAGCATTTTGAAGCTTTGTGTTTCAAGCTACAAATGCTGAGGTGTGAATGGGGCCTTAGAGTTACATGCATTGACCGGTGTGAGCAGCAGTGAAACCTTGTTCCTGCTCCAGGAAAACAGATGTTTTCAATACATGACTGATGTTGGCTATATATTGGTAATTTTGGAAGCTTTTCATCAGCTGTTGATTAGACTTGACTGAGTAGAATTGAATGGCCCACAGCAATATTCCATCTAAAGGTTTGAATATTTTTCCTGATTTCAATAGATGAAAGTGACTCTGCCATGAGAAAAGTATGGCAGCTAGTATTGCTGGCCTTCTTTTGAAAATGCTAGTTCTCTGGCTTTGTCTGTCTACAATACTTTTGACTCACAAACTCGGAACATGCATGGTGTAAATGAGTGTCAGAAATCTGTCCGAATTCCTTATCACAATATTTGTTCTTGGTCAGAGACCCAAAAGGCAATGAAGCCAAATCATCGACTTCACAGTTAGAAAACTAATAGGAGAGATCAGTATTGGAAGCCCCATACTTTGTTCATTAACCACTTCCACACCGCGCGCAATATATTTACTGCGGCAGTGTGGATGCGTCCCGCGAATCGCCGTAAATAAAGAACGATTTGCATAGTGGTAGCTAGGGGGCGCGCGCGTCCGCCGTACTCCGGAGGAGTGTGCCAGGGTTGCCAACCGCCAGTAAATTTACTGACATTTTGTAAAAATCTGTGATTTTTACAACTGTCTATAAATATCAGGGTCTGATCATTTGTCATGCTGTGCTGATTTTTTAAGTGTAAACCAGGCAAATTACTTGATATGGGTATTGTCAGTGTTTCCATGTTGTGTTTAAATATCAATTGTCTTAGTTTTTTATAAGAGTTCTGTTATTTTTCAAGGTGCCAGTAAAAAATGTGCTCCGCCAGTACATTTTCCATGTTTTGCCAGTAAAAAACACTGTGGGAGGTTGGCAACACTAGAGTGTGCCTGCGGCTCAGGCGGACCCGATGTCCGCCGGTGAGCCGCGATGAGCTGCCACAGCAAAAGAACGGGGAACCACCGATGTAAACACGGCGGTTCCCCGCTCTGTCAATTGGGACATAGGAGATCTACTGATCCCTGTCACTGGGATCAGTTAGATCTCTTATGTCCATAACAGCCCAGCCCCCTCACAGTTAGAACACATGCAGGGAACACAGTTAACCCCTATATCTCCCCCTCCAGGTTAACCCCTTCAATGCCAATGACATTTATACAGTAATCAGTGCACTTTTATAACACTGATCACTGTATAAATGTCATTGGTCCCAAAAAAGTGTCAAAATGGTACGACATGTCCGCTGCAATATCGCAGTACCGCTAAAAATTGCAGATCGCCGCCATTACTGGTTTCAAGTGATTTACACCACTATTTGAATCAAATAGTCTAGAAAATGCTTAGACTTGACGATTGCTTCTATGCATCAGTAAATACTCCAGTAACACATAATTGTCCCTGTGTGAGCTGAGTAAATGGCAGAAAGGAGAATTCTGAGACAGTCTGTAGACAGTAGAGCTCTCTGGAATGAAATGATCACATAGTCCTTTGACTGTGCTGATAATTATATGCAAGTATTTACCAAATGTTTCTGCATGTAACACTTGTGGGTCTATGTTTTCTAATTAGAGAGAACGGACAGGACAGATAGATAACAGCCCTGGGTCACTGCTGCTCTTATGGCTAAGATCCAGTGCTTTAGGGTAGAATGGGTCACCTTTTGTATTGTGCATAGGAAGTATAGATGTGAGTGTAGTAATTAGATATATGCAGTAAATGAAAGATGTTGAGTACCCCTGTCAAGTTACACATGCTAGTAATTTTCTTACCGAAAAAAGCTCTGCTGGTAACAAAAAACAGAAAATGAATTTCTCAGTATTTAGGGAAGCTGGCCATACACTTGACCATTTGATTGTATAATCTTTGTTACAATCTCCTTTCAATTTATCAAAAACTCTGTAATGTGAGGGCCTACAATTTATTTTGTATATAGTCAGGCAGGCCCCACTAAATTTGATGGTGAATCTGAAGGAAATTCTACAGACTGTAATATGTACAGTTGGCTTTACATTCCTGTTGGCAGGCAGCACATACTCCAAACAACTAACAATAATTCTATTCTAGCAGGAATTCTTTTGACTCCCTCTTTTGCATGCATTAAATATTTGAGATCTGCCAACAGATTTTCAGTCATGTTTGAGTCAGGGAAATATTAAGGCCAATCCAAAACTTATCTTTCACTTCTTAAACATTTCAAGGTTGATTTGTGTTTTGGGTTATTATCCCATAGTAATGTATCTTCTCCTTTCAGGTTCAGTTTCATCACTGATTGTAGGACATAAGCCTTCACGGTTTATTAATGCTTAGTAGTTTCAATTCTTCCCTGTGCTTATACAGTTATATTTGTGCCACACACCTCTAGGACATACTAGATTGACCCCAGGGCTTAACTGTTGGCAACGTGTTCTTTTCTTCAAATAAATCTTTTTTTTCCTCCAAATCCACTCTTGGCAATTAAAGCCTGTGTTCCATTTTCCTTTCACCAGACCAGTACTTGGCTTTAAAATACCTCTGGCTTATCAAGGCTTTGTATTGCATACTTCATATATCATATTGCTACATTTGTTACAAGATAATCTGCCAGTGAAGTGTCCAAGAGTTTTGGTGTAATAATTTATGAACAAAAAAAAACAAAACTTATTTTGAAAAAATTGCTTTAAAAATGCTCAAGGTGATAAAAGCTAGACAGAGGTGTTGATTGGACAATACATTGAGTAAGGCATTGGTCAAGAAGATTTCAAACCTTGTACATCTCTATTCATGTCTCGGACAACTAACATCTGTCTTAACATGATACATGAAATATGATAGATTTAAAGTGTAAGTAAAGCCAAAGCTTTGGTTTTTAGATTTGGATAGAGTAAGGTTACAAACCCCTGCCAGTTTATTGTCTGTGTGCCATTGGTGAAATTTCCTTTCACTTTATATCCCAAAAAAGGAACAAGAAATTATGAGAAATCTCCCAAAGAGAGAGGATTCTCCTTATACAGAGACAGCTGTCCTTGGAACAAGGAAGACTTGAAGACTTCCCCTTACCTCTTGTTCTGGCAACAACTCTAAAAATTTGAATGTTCCCTCTCATAATTTATTGATGGTGGTGGTCACCAGGACAACTAAAGCGATAACTCTTCCCCAGGAGGACACACAGCCACCAAAACAGAGATCCTAACCCTACCCCACTCTATCCAAAACTAAAAAAGACGTTTTGTCTAGAGCTACAGTTTGACCAAGTTAGTTACTCAAATGGCTATAAATGCTCATATGACGCCACTTATAAGTGGTGAAACATCTTCAACACTGCTAGACAAGCCCAGCTGAATGTGACTTATTACTAATCTCTATACCATAACCTTGACAGATGAAATCCTTCACAGACAGAAATTTTACAGTAAATGCTCACTATGGTCAAATGTAGAAGCAAAACTGTTTTAACTAATCGATTTTGAGGGCATCACAGTTAACCTGGGAGCCCTGCAACCTGTTCTATAAATAGCTTTCCATTTCACCAAATATGCGGGAAAAAGAAATTGATGTGAATGGGAAAGGGGGAAAAAATTCTTGATTGATGTACTTTTAACAAACCTGCAAACTGAGAAATGGCAAGTACTATTTTGTTGCTTAGAAGTACTAGTGGCTAATTAAAGGCAAAAGTCTATCTATGCTCTTGTGTTGTGTGAAGGACTATCTTAGACCAAGCCAACTAAGCTGTTTGCAGTAGATCCAAATGCAGCAAAGCCCTTAACAATATTTTATTTGTTATGTCTTATTGATGTGATCCTTGACGGCTCCTAGTGTTGAGGTTACCATATAGTGGAACAGCGATGTCCATTGACGCCCATCTCCAATTCAGGCTCCTGGATTTGGCTCCTAGGGAGATAGGATAACACTCTCTAATGTAGACAAAAATATCCTTGTTTGCTTTATTTGGCAGCCAACTTTGAGGCGTTTACGCCCTGACTGTAAGCCTGTACTCTTTTTTGATCTGTCTACAACAGGCTACTGGGGGCAAAGTGAGAAGAATGACATGTCATAAATCAGCTCTAACGGTTAGCAAGAGAAGCACCAACATTTTTGTAAGATCGCCTTACTGGTGGTTCAAAGACCTTTTTTAGAAGATGGTGAGGTTAAGTTACACCCAAAGCTAATTTATAACTTTAGTATTAGCAGTATCCATCAGGGTACACTTACTAATACCAAAGATGACTAGAATATATTAATAGGAGAGGCTGACACTATATTTTCCAAATGTAAGAGGTTTGTACAAGTTTATTGACACTCAGTACCAGAATCTTACAACATGCAATACATATTTCATTAAGACAGTATATTCTACTTACCCCAGACTTGACATTTTGATGAAGCAGCCCTGGCCTAGGAGACCACATTTGTCAGGGCAGTACTTTGGAGGTAGCTAAAGGTGCAGTACTGTGTTTCTAAATTCTTGCTTTAATCCATCACTTTTCGTCATGCACATGTCAGATCTGCTCACAGCAGTCTAGTCTGTGGCCATAAATTACTGCCATAGAACATCAGTATATCCAATTGAAAATGCTAATAAATTCCACAGCTCACATAGTAAATTTAAGACCTGTGGCTTCAACTAGAAAACATTATCCACATTTCAAAGCATTTTTTTGTTTTACAGGATTAAATCAAGTGCTATATTTTTAAAGTAAACTTTTCCTGTAATGCAGCTTAGTAAAATGGATAGAACTCTAAAATCTGACTCAAAACTTTTGCCTTTACTCACGTTTATTTTATAGCTTTCCATTTCTTTTCATTTAGTACATTTTTATTGGGTGTTTTTAAAGAACATTTTGTTTCTAAAAAAGTAAACATGTACAAAGTATGTCCAGCCATAGTACAAAGCATGAGGAATTTTCCTGCTACACAATATGTTATATACTGTAACAATTGCAGAAAGGGAATGGCCTTAAAGAGAAGAAGTAGCTGTACTAAGCGGTTCTCATTGCTGATTTTAGGAAAAGGCATAAGATAAAACACAGCAGTGACCCTTTAAAAAGGGAGGGGATAGTAGAGAAATAAATGTTGCTGCACCAAGTCTGGGTTTTCCTCACCCCTCACCCCCACCCCCTTTATATCAGGGGTGGCTCATGGCGCCCTCTGATGTGGCCTGCCACCTCCTGCTCTGGGAGAGCGGTTCGGCAAGCCCAGATTGTGGGTCCCTGACCCGCCATTCCCAAGCATCATTGTGAAGGATGGAGATGCAGCTGGCGCTAGAGGAAGCAGGACCAATGCTTCTTGTATAGCACTGGCTCCTGTCACAGGCGGAGTGATACCAAATGTATTCCGCCTGTGACAGGAGAGATACAGGAAGCATCAGCTCTGCTCTCTACTGCAGCCACATGCTTTCTCCGGGACTGGCTCCTGTCACACTGATACTTAAGGATGGTGGGTCGGGGACCAATCACCAGCACTCACCAGCAGTACCCACCAGCAGAATCCACCAGCAGAAGCAGTACCCACCAGCAGTATCAGCCCTGGAGGACAGCCAGCAGCCAGTGATACCTGCAGGAATCCTGAGGAAGAAGTAAAGATTGAGGTCAGCTGAGGTGCAGGTTCCACAGTGCATCAGTGTGAAAGTAGCCTTAGGCCCCTTTCACACCTTCGGTCCAATCAGGTCCGCCTGTCTGTTTTTCAGAAGGACCCAATTGGACCCTCCATTCACCTCTATAGAGCAGCAGATGTAAACACACTTGTGTCCGTTTAAACCCTCCTATCTCCAATCCAATCCATCTAAAAAAACAGAAAGGGATACGCCCCCCTCTGTCTGGGCAGATCAGATTGCAGGGACCATAGAGTAGAGCGAGCTGTGTCCGTGTCTGCTCTGCACATGCAGAGTGGACACGGACCTGTCATCTGCTCATTCTGCTCATTGTGGCCAGTGACCAGTTACCAAGTCTCTAAAGTGGCCCTCGCTCCTCAAAAGGTTGGGCACTCCTGCTTTATATTCATAGAGTCAGTAAGTCAGGGCAAAAAGTGGGTGGTAAAAAAACTCCATGGTTCCCATACCTTCTGAAACTTTACATTTTATTTTCAGGTATTTTTGGAGTGATGATGGAAATATAAAGAATGCTGGTAATCAATATATGGAAATTATTTTAAATGTTTTAATCACTTGCATTGTTCCTTTGAACTTGCTAGAAATATGTTTACCCCAGGAACAGTCAATTCCCTAGCACAGCCGCCTCCTGCTTGCACGTCATAGCCCTCTCCTCTTCTGGGAGTGTCTAATTACTCTCTGTGCTGTCCCAGCTCCTTTGCCCCTCCCATCAGTACATTATAATTTAAGTCATTTCCAGGGGAGAAATAACAGTTAATACTAAAGTGTCACTTGGGCTCTGAGTTTGCTGGGGCTGCTGACATTACATCTAAGATAGCAATGCCCAGCAACAGTCTCGGGGCTTTTAGATTTCTACGTAAGGGATGATTTTACAGGTAAATAACATGCTCCAAACATGCTAAATACAGATACAATCTTATGGTTTTTTTTGTTAAAGTTATTGATCTAGCAACAGAGTCTTTTAGGGACCTAGGGAGGAGTTACGACCTCTGCTAGGTTTTTATTTCTGCCTCTGTCCTTGTTGGCAAGGTCTCCCCCAACTGGGGAAGCAAAGGGGAAATCTCCCCAGTGGGGGCACAGACAACAGTAAAGCCTGACAGAAAATCATATCTTTCTCCTTCTATCCAAAATTTCAGAAAAAGGCTTTATGTCGCCAAAAGTAGTTGTATAGTGCAGATTGGCTGTGACATCAAAGCTGAATTCCAGGAATGATCTTTATTGACTACAAACATTGGTTCAGCTTGGTATGCATAACTTACACCTGATGGGCCAGTAGGGAAGCTGACAATTACTGTAGTCCACGTTACTACAGTTAAAACTGCAGTCTTCTGGATAGAGTGCATCCCAGGTCCTGCTTGAGTTCTGTGTGTGGCATCTCCACTAACCACAGTGGGCTGCTCGTTTGGCACTGCTGCCAATAATAGAAGTTGTATTTTGTTCAATGAATGCAAGGTATTCTCTGATTGGATGAAGTAGAGAGCAAGGGTGGTAAATGTTATGGTCTCCATCTTATTTAATGAAAGAATGGTTTGTATTTATTGAAAGAAATTCTGTGAATGGCGGTGATGCTGAGTGAGCGATCTCTGTGGTCCGTATGCAGTGGGGAATATGGTCACTTACCTGATGAAGGGGCCTTGCGTGGCTCCGAAGCATTGCCGTATGTGTGCTGTGTGACCATGTAATAAAGCTTTGAACCCTTCTGAGGAATCCTTGGTGTGCTGGTGACATTTTGCCATGCAGTGGGGAAGTTGCTCACACAGAAACTCACTTGGAAGATTGCTGCTATCACTGTAGTAGCACAGACTACTACAGTGATTTTCAGCTTCCCCAGCAGTCCATCATATAGTATATACTATACTAATCAACTGAGATAAAGGAGAAAACATTATAATGCAGAGAACTGATCTCTGCTAGTGAGCACTCACTTCCATTTTTCAGTCTTGCTGGACACCAGTTGGGTGATCTCAGACACCTCTCCCGCTTTGTTTTTGGAGGAGACTGGAAATTGGAACTCCACAAAGTATGTTCTGCCAGCAGAGAATAGAGAAAAAGTAATCAATATTAAGAACTGGGTATTAGTAGGCTGAAAAGATTTTCAATTTTAAGGGTCAATTTACAAGCATTGTGTCAGTAAATAGGGGCACCATGGATCTCAGATCAGTCCATATATTGGTCCTAACTGGCCGAATGTAAGTAGGCCATAGAGATCATTCCTGGAGTTCCACTTTAATGTGCATAGGACTAATTAAAGGAGAAGTTTGGGTTTTAAAAAAACAAATAAAAACCTATAATAATGCTGCAGCATCCTTGTGATGGCCACTGATTGCTCAGTTCTCGGTCTGTTTAGAGCGGCAGTAGTGATTGTCAGTCACTGTTCTCTGCTCTGCTCATCCAGCACTCACTGAAGTGCAGGGCAGGGGGTGGGTGGCTGGCTTCCGCTCATTTGTGTGCTAAGGGGCAGAACCAGCTGCCAGTCAGGCAGCTTGGTGGATCCCAACAATATTGTCAGGATCCTTCCGATGCCTGTAGTGGCTCTGCTACAATAGCTGATAGTGGGCAATAGTCTGCTATTAACTGACTCTGGGTCACAGGAGAGCAAAAGTAAGTGCTCTCCTGTGACGTACAAGAGAAGTAGGGTCAAAATAGCTTTGGCCATACTTCCTATGTCTAGTAAAAGACAGACATATGGAAACACATAATAATTGCGTGCATTTCCTTACATTATCATCATTATACAGTTTATATTTGTAATGCATGCATGGTTTATTCCACATTTGTATATGGCTCTGTTTAGGTTTATAAATAAGTAGACAGATTTATTTCAACATGTGGGGACACAGCTGTGAATGATTCACTTTGACTCATCATTCTTAGTTAATATCATTCAGCGGATGCGGATTTCAAGCTTTTGCTTGTAAATAAAAACAATTCAAACTGGAGACGTGACTAGACCAGGACACGATATCTGGCTGACACTCTTCCTAATAAATGCCAAAATCAAAGTGAGCCATCATCAAGGAACCTCCCATGATAATGTTATTGACTTGTCTGGTACTGCAATAAATCAGGGCTGAGACTGCAAAGTTTACCATTTCTTGATGTATAAAATGACAGCCCTCTACTCCCATCCAGGTGTCAGTGATTCCGATGAGATGATATGTTTAATGTTTCTAGTAACCCTCCCCTTTATTTAGATGTTTGATTGCTTCTATGAGTCATAGGCAGCTGTTTTTTGGCTGGGAACAATGGCAGTTCTTGGAGAATGAAGATTGACTGTGTGTCCTGAGCCTTGGCCTTGTGCTCTGCACTTTTGCTTATAAGATTAAGGCAAAATGATGTGGCAAGCAGAATTATGGGAACAATATGTGTACTTTTTTTTAGGAGATTTGTATTGCCTGGCAACAGTGATGTGTGGGATAACAACACCTTTTTCTAATTATTCATTACTTTCAGCGATTTCTTTGATCACTAAAGCCTATTCACACTTGTCCATGTTGCTGCATGAAAAAGGCATGTTGCGTAGAAATCCCAGCCTTTCCATGTGGCTGGTTCACATCTATGAACCACAGTTTAGTGTGAAAGACATGGATACAAATAATACATTATAATACAAATACATGGACATGGATACAAATAATATGATGCTAGGACACGGCGCGACCCCGTTCTCTGTAAAGAGCCGTGGCTTTTTAACCATGTGATCGGCTGTGACCAATCACAACCGGCCACATGTAAACACGAAAATGCCGGTAATCGGTAGACTTGTGTATGGCTGAAATATTTGTTTGTTTTCACTTTCGCAGAGGACATCTAGGCATGTATTTACAATTAGCACCGCCAGTGCCAGCAATCAGTGCCCACAAGTGCCACCAATCAGTGCCCATTAGTGATGCCAGTCAGTGCTGGCTATTAGTGCCGCCTATCAGTGCTGCCCATCAATGCCCATCACTGCTGTCCATCAATGCCCATCAGCACCACCCATCAGTGCCACCCATAAGTGCTGCCTATCCATGCCGCCTATCAGTACCCATCAGTGCCGCCTATCAGTGCTTATCAGTGCCACCTATCAGTGCCCATACGTGTGGCATACTAGTGCCTCCTCATCAGTGCCACCTAATCAGTGCCCAGAAGTGCCACCTCATCGGTGCCCATTAGTGCAGCCTATCAGTGCCCATCAGTTCTGCCTCATCAGCGCACATCAGTGAAGGAGAAAAATTACTTATTTACAAAATTTACTGACAGAAACTGTCTGAGATCCAAAAAATAAGAGAACTGAAATTGTACACTGCAGAGCTCAGAGAGGAGAGCTCTGAAAGCTGATTGGAGGGAAAGGTCACACACCCCTCCACAATACCTAATTAATATTTAAACAATTGCCTACAGTACATTACAGATAATTAAGTACTTCTTCATTAGGCTGTGACTATAAATAAGGACTGCGCACTTGCGTAATGCATGTAAACATTAACACCACATGGTAAGTGCCATCTGTAAAGTAACCATGTTATCTGTCCCCCTAATCCATACATATCTGTTTTTCATTTTCTAAAAGGGGCTTGGCTTCTTTAGACAACAATTCTTTCTCCTTGACTATTGCAACTCCCTTCTCATAGGCCTACCTTCTCCATAGGCTATCCCCTCTTCAGTCTATCATGAATGCTGCTGTCAGACTTATCCACCTTACCAACCGCTCAGTGTCTGCCACCGCTCTCCTCCAATCCTTACACTGGCTCCCAATCACCCAACAAATTAATTCAAAATACTAACTACAACATACAAAGCCATTCACAACTCTGCCCTGAGCTACATCACCAATCTTGTCTCCAAATATCACCCAAACTGTCCTCTCCGCTCCTCTCAAGACCTCCTACTCTCAAGCTCCCTTGTATCCTCCAACCATGCTCATATCCAGGATTTCTTCAGAGCCTCTCCCATCCTCTGGAATGCTCTACCTCAAGCTATCGTCTACTCTCGCTACCTTCAGACAATCTATGTAGATTCAAATTCAGACAACATCTCTCATAAGCAGTACCATTGCTCTCTACATCTGCATATAGGACTGAATCCATCCACGCAATGTCACAACAATTACCATATTGGCATTGACAATTAACAATATTAGATCAAGGCCAATTGTATGTTGCTATATTCAAGAGTAGTTGTGGTTGCCACTCGTGTTCTAAAGCAACAGCTTTGGATAATACAATTACTTCAGGTGTCATTTTCTTTAAACAAGAAATAAAAAAGTAGTATGATTAGTATGATTAGGCTCTATGATAAGGGTCTCCTAGAGATCTCAGGATATTTCCATGGTCTTCTTGTTATAATATCTATGAAGTGCAGTATATGTAACTCTTTCCCCTAAATTACTTAGCTCTTTTATTATGTTAAGTCTTGTTGTGTCACATATTTTGGTACTGCATTGCATACAGGCCTGTAATGTATTGATATGACCTGCATGTTTTCGCTGGCTTTGGATAACTTTAAATGCTCATAATAGAATGACTCATAAATCCCTTGAGGTGATTATAGTTATATTAGTGCATTTGAACCAACACAATGCAGTCCTACTATCTATGATACATATTTTCTTTCCACCAACAGTTAAAGCAGAGCCAAAGGCAAGAATACTCACCTATGCTTCAACGCTTCAATACCCACGAGGCCCCTCACCGGTGCCAGAATTTTCTTCCCAGCTTCTTTTCTGTGTATCCCCTTCTTCAGTCATTTATCTCTTTTGTCAAATAGAATTTGCATTCATAGTTCAACAGTTTTCCTTTCCTGTATTTCTTAAAATCCCTTTAGGAACCCAAAACCTTAATGGCTTCTGGAATAGTATAGCTTTGAGAAATGATGTTCCACAAGTGTGCCATAATCATCTTCTTTGTGTTGCATTTTTTACAGGGGAAGCTGCCTGTGCTGCTATTGGGTCGATCAGAAGATCTCCGCCCTGGTGAGTTTGTTGTGGCCATTGGAAGCCCATTCTCTTTACAGAATACAGTCACAACAGGTATTGTGAGCACGGCACAACGTGGTGGGAAAGAACTGGGCCTGAGGAACTCTGATATGGAATACATCCAAACTGATGCTATCATAAATGTGAGTGCCTCATAGTTATTGCACCTCCTTAGCATTTGCCATAACATGAGTCTGAAAATGTTTTTTTTTTTTGCAATATAAGTTAGTGTTTTTTATTGTAACCTGATGACTGGGTGGCTTTTCGCTCCTAGCAACTTAGTTTCTTCCTAAAACTCAAGGTGAACTAATTCTAGATATTCCTCAATGTAATCATGCCAAGTAGCAATGAGATAGAACAGGCTCCTACACAAATAAACTAGCTAATTTGCCTTACTTACACTTTTGCATACCCACTTGCTGCGGTGCCCTCTGACCAAACTCTCCATCTGGAAGTTACATGACAATTGTAGTATCTTCAGCCTTTGTCCATTTTATTTTTGCTGCATCTCATCATTTATTACCCTGTTTAGTACAGCTTGTGTCCCTAACTGGCATTACCAGCACCAATGCCATTACTTCTTGTAACCTTACCAACTCCAATGGCCCAGTCTTAGATCTGATCTAGCTGTAAATCCTGAGTTATGTTTTATGCAAAACACCAGTTTTCAGGATATTTATATTTACAATAAGGTTATCATCGATTGTTATAGAAGTTCAAGAGGTGACAGCACCAAAGAACAGTCTGACAATTTAGGTTTACAGTTTTGGTGCTACGCCATCTGGACATCAGTGCACACCTACAGGGAAATTCAACAATGAAGGGGCTGTAAAGAGGAGTCACAAGACTAGATTGCGTAACAACTATCCTTTCTCTGAAGGCAGCTGACCGGTGGATTGTATAATGCATTCCAAAATTAGGCCGCTGACCTTAAAAACAGAAAAGGAGGTATACTGCAACAGGTCAATGCATATATTGATTGGCAGAAGAACAAACTTGGAGAAAACTCATACTGGCTAGTGCCTAAATTCACTGAGGCTACTTAGCTGCAGTACTCTATGTGGAACCCAATGTTTTGTGAAGTCCAATAATGGTAACTTTGAAAATAAAGAAACATTCTATATAGTGTTAAACTTTTAAGATAATATTATATGGCTGACAAGACAGAATTAGTCCAAAATAATGTTGACAGTTGTGTGCCTCTATATACAGCACTATTGGGTTAGTATCTGAAAAACATATCTGATCTGATTCTGAATGCTCTAAAAGAAGATTAGTGGGTAATAACCGAGACAGCACTAACTGTAAGTGTTTCTTTGTCTTTCAGTATGGAAACTCAGGAGGACCTCTTGTGAACTTGGTAAGAGCTTATGTCCTCCCTGCCTGCAGGTACTGGTTCTATGCGTAGAGTCATGATGTGCAGTCAGAACACGTTGACTGATAGAGCCTGGCAGGAGGTTGGCTGTACTGACATAACATTACTGTATGACTCAGATCTGTGGTTGGCAAGACTTTCAGAGGGTGGTGGTGTTACTGACTGACTAACCCTTCACACATGTAAAAGTTCAATAGATCTAAACGTTGTGAATGTTTAGTCACTGGGGGAAATTAAAGTTTCCAGCCCACTGACATGGCGATAATTTTAGAAGTAAATCCGGACAGGAAATCGTCTTGTGTTGGAAGTGTTGCAACATTTTTAGTGGGATGCAGAAAATAAAGATCAATGGAGTAAAATGATTACCTCTGACGGGATGACAAACTTAAAAAACATTGAAAGCCCTGTGCTTCTCCACAACCACCATCTGTATTAATCATAACTGCTCCTACCTTTATTCATGTCCTAAGGCTGTTTTTCTAATGCCTGTCCTTATCTATTTCAGCATTTCCTGATGGACCCTGTGGTTACATCTTATGCCTGTTTTATTCTTCTCTTCATTTATGCTTTCTGATCTGTCTTTCTTCTTGACTGTCCCTCATTTGATTTTCATGATGTGGCACCTTTCTAGCATAGGATGCTAGGCAAATAAAATTTTTGGTTCCTGCTCCTGGAAGAAGTTTGCAGAATATGAGGTTGGAAGAGGCAAATATCCAGCCTGTATATTTATCATGCCCCTGTCAATTCCTGGAGAGAAGTGTCCAGAAGGTGACTAGGGACGTGATAATGGTCTGGAGTCCGTGTGAGAGTGTGTACTTTCCTTGGCAGGGAGGGTTTCAAAGCTTCTGGGGTGGCTGTCCCCTGAGACAGCCTGTGGACCGAGTAGCTGATCTTTTAGGTCTCAGCTGTGGCAGAGCTAAGGGGCTAGAGTGTTTGCCTGAGGAGCTGACTGTGGGACTTCAGCATAAGGGATTGGGTCTGGAGAAGGACCGTCTCCCTCATTGGACCGTATCTGCAGGAAGCTGGAAGGTGTGCATCTGTCCTAGGGACTTATGACTATTGCCCCTGAATTGTGACCCCTACCTTTATTTCTGTCCTAAGGCTGTTTTTCTTAGGTGTGTTCCTATCTGTTTAAGCACGTCCTGAAGGACCCTGTAGTCACATGTTATGTCTTTGGATTATTCGTTTTTGGTTCCTGCTTATCCCTGCTTCTGGAACAAGTTTGCAGAATATGAGCGTGGGAAAGGCAAATGACCACCCTGAATATTTATCATGCCCCTGCCAATTTCTGAAGGGGAGTGTCCAGGAGGTGATCAATGGTCTGGAGTCCTTGAGAGATTGTTCTTTCCTTGGCAGGGAGGGTTCCAAAGCCTCTGGGGCTGCTGCCCCCTGAGGCAGCCTGTGGACTGAGTAGCTATTCTTTTAGGTCGCAGCTGTGGCAGAACTAAGGGCCTAGAGTGTTTTTCTGAGGAGCTGATTGTGGGACTTCAGCATAAGGGATTGGGTCTGGAGAAAGATTGTCTCTCTCATTGCACTGTCCTAGGGACTTTTGACTATTGACCCTGAATTGTGATCCCTGATGACTGTGTGCATTTCGGGTGAAAGTGCCGGAGGTAGCTGTGGACTCAGACAGCTCTCATTGGGTCTCAGAATACTGGCTGTTCCCCTGTCCTTAGCAGAATCCTGGAGTGGGAGCCTACAGAAGAGTGTCCTCTTGTTAATGTGCAGCATTTTGGAGTATTCAATTCCTTCCCTTTCTCCCTTGCCTTCCTTCCTCCGCCCTTCTTTTCCTTTTTTCTTTTCCTTTCCTGATACACAAGGCTGCCATAGTACATGCTGGAAAACCAGCAGCTTACCGGTTGCCGCATTAAAGCACCTACTGCTTTAACATGCTTTTTTAAAGTGTTTTTGATGCTTCTGTGATGCTTCAGTGGTGCTTAAATAATGTTTTTTTAAGCTTTAACCACTTCAGCCCTGGAAGGATTTACCACTTTAGGACCAGAGCACTTTTTGCTATTCGGCACTGCATCGCTTTAACTGACAATGTCATGCGACCTTGTACCCAAATGAAATTGACGTCCCTTTTTCTCCACAAATAGAGCTTACTTTTGGTGGTATTTGATCCCCTCTGCATCACTTCTGATCACCGCTATAAAATAAAAAAGAGCAACAATTTTGAAAAAAAAAAAATCGTTTTTTTACTTTTTGCTATAATACATATCCAAAAAAAAAACAACAAATATATAAAAAAAAACTAATTTATTCATCAGTTTTGGCCGATATATATTCTTCCTCATATTTGTGGTAAAAAAAGAAATCGTAATCGGTGTATATTGATTGGTTTGCGCAAAAGTTGCCGCGTTTACAAACCATGAGAATTCACTTATGGCATTTTTACTTTTTTTTTTACTAGTAATGGCGGCGATCTGCGTTTTTTATCGGGACTGCGATATTGTGGCAGACATGTCGGACATTTTTGACACTTTTTTGGGACCATTGGCATTTATACACCAATGGGAGCTAAAAATAGCCACTGATTACTGTATAAATGTCATTGGCAGGGAGGGGTTAACCTGCAGAGGGCAATCAAGAGGTTAACTGTGTTCCCTAGGCGTGTTCTAACTGTGTGGAGGCTGGGCTGGCAGGGGCATAAGAGATCTAACTGATCCCGAATACAGGGATCAGTAAATCTCTGTCATGCCGCCTGTCAGAACGGGGAATCGCTGTGTTTACTTTGGCGGTTCCCCGTTCCTGCTGTGTAGTAAGTAATCACGGGTCGCCGGCGGACTTCGAGTCTGCCTGACCCACGGACACGCTGAGGGAATGCGGGGAGGGCATGAGAGCGCCATTTATAGACGCCGATTCCCATTACGCTGCCACTCTGCAGCAGTAATTCTACACGACGCGGTCCGGAAGTGGTTAATGAGGCTTGGCAGATGCTCTGTGTGTGTGCTGACACCTCATACCTGCAATTTCTCCAAAACAATGTAAAGCTAAAGCTGAATTAAAACCTCTCAAAAGCTGCAAGTGCTTCAAGTGAGCTTTGCCATAAACTTCTATAGTGGCTTTGCAGATGCTTTGAAGCACCACTAAAGCGACATGGGGTATAATATTTGAAGCAAAACTGAACTAAAGCAAAACAAACCCACGGTGTGAACAGGACTGTAAGCTATCCATGAATCTCTGGTGTTCCTACCAGTACCTCTGCTTTCCAGTTAATAACAGACCACACTAAGCAGGAGTTCTGTAGCTGTGCTGGGAACTCAGCCTGCTCTACTGGAATGACCAGACTTATCCTGAGCCCCCCCTTCCCTGCACAGCCATTCACTGAGAAGCCTAGTATACTGTTGCTTTTCCTCCCCCCAGCTCTTATGCAGCTGAGAACAAAGGGAGTGTGATCACTTATAAAAAAGGGAAAGACAAAGTATTTATAATGTTTTTTTATATCTATACACAAATGTTTTGCCTTTCACTTCTATTTCAAACTGAATGGGTTGTTTTACAAGGTGATCATTTGCAATCACTTTAAGGACCATTCTATCACTTGACACAATGTATAAATCATCAGTTTAATTCTTGCATACCATAACCATGCTTGGGACGCGTTGAACGTTGCTACTATTAAGGAGTGCTCTCTGGAAGTTGAAAATTTGCAAGCTGTCATCTAGAAATGTTGTTTCCATCAGACAGGATAGTGTTTCCTTGATGCTTGCCAACCACACTTCATTAACCGGCATTTTCCTCTTTTCACCACAGGATGGTGAAGTGATCGGAATCAACACTCTAAAAGTCACTGCTGGCATCTCATTTGCTATCCCATCTGATAAAATACGCAAATTTCTTGCCGAGTCACACAGCAGGCAATCCGCAGGTAAATGTGAAGCCGCTATCTTTCCCTATGTGTGCTTATGTGTGAATAGTTGCTTTTTTATTATCCCAGAATAGACAGAGCATGCCAGCCTGCCCACTTACTGGCTTGTGGCTTAAATGTAAATAAACCAAAGGGCAGTTTTATTAAAGGAGTGTTATTAACATCGGGCATATCAATAACAGTCCCACACACGTTGTAACCTATCCTTTTGGTGCAAGCAGTGATGTCAGATCAGCACTTTGTCCACAAATTATACCAACTGATGTTTAGACACTAAATCAACATGCAAATTAATGGGTGGATTTAGTGCTTACCTGTCTCGTTTGAACCCCACATGCAGACATCAGAGTAGTGTTAAACTCTCAAGGTTTCTTTTTATCTTGACACACTCAGTAGAATAAAATAAAATCCCCCAGTAAACTCTTTGTTAAAACATTTGCTAAAATTCTTACTCAAGAACTTGCAGTTGACAACTTTCAGTGGTGCTGTGTGTTTCTATTGGTGCACTATATAAGGAGACATACACTATATTGTCAAAAGTATTGGGACACCTGCCTTTACACGCACATGAACTTTAATGGTATCCCAGTCTTAGTCCGTAGGGTTCAATATTGAGTTGGCCCACCCTTTGCAGCTATAACAGCTTCAACTCTGTCCACAAGGTTTAGGAGTGTGCCTATGGGAATGTTTGACCATTTTTCCAGAAGCGCTTTTGTGAGGTCAGGCACTGATGTTGGATAAGAAGGCATGGCTCGCAGTCCCCGCTCTAATTCACCCCGAAGGTGTTCTATCAGGTTGAAGTCAGGACTCTGTGCAGGTCAGTCAAGTTCTTCCCCCCCCAAACTCGCTCATCCATGTCTTTATGGACCTTGCTTTGTGCACTGGTGTGCAGTCATGCTTGAACAGGATGGGGCCCTCCCCAAAATGTTCCCATAAAGTTGGGATCATGAAATTGTCCAAAATGTCTTGGTATGCTGACGCCTTAAGAGTTCCCTTCACTGGAACTAAGGGGCCAAGCACAACCCCACACCATAATCCCCCCCCCCCCCACCAAATGATTTGGACCAGTGCACAAACAAGGTGCATAGACATGGATGAGCAAGTATGAGGTGGAGGAACTTGGCTGGCCTGCACAGAATCCTAACCTCAACCCGATAGAACACCTTTGGGAATTAGAGCAGAGACTTCAAGCCAAGTCTTCTCATCTAGCATTAGAGCCTGACCTCACAAATGTGCTTCTGGAAGAATGGTCAAACATTCCCATGGACACTCCTAAACCTTGTGGACAGCCTCCCCAGAAGAGTTAAAACTGTTATAGTGCAAAGGGCGGGCCACCTCAATATTGAACCCTTTCATGTGTGTGTAAAGGCAGGCGTTGCAATACTTTTGACAATATAGCGTAGCTCTAGCACCTGCTTGCAAGGATGGCTCTTTAGGCTGCTGCCAGAGAAAGAAGTTACCCTGAAACAAGAAACCTGGGGTATCAGTCATGGCACCAGCTTAAATCAGAACATAGGCAAGGATTAAAAGATAATGATGCTACATACCCAGTAAGTGATTTAATTAGCTGCTGAAAGTGCTTTAAAAATGGAAGGTTTAATATCACTTTAGGCCTCATGTACACTGCTGCTGGTAAACGACGTTTAGAGGTATTTGGGCATTTTTTTCAGCTGCCCCTGAACTCTCCTCTATGTTATCTTATCAGTACATTTACACAGGGTCGTTTAACCACTTGCCGACCGCCGATCGGCATCTGACGGCGGCAAAGTGGCTCGTTCCCGCAAATCGCCGTCATACGACGGCAGCTGCGGGAACGTGTATAGTGAGCGCGCGCAGTCTACGGCTAGCCGCCAGCCGTTCACCAATTTGCTGGGACACATTTACATGACTATTCTATTGTATCTCCTCTCAAGTCCCCGTCGACTTTTTTTACGGGTTTATGGAGATTTGCAGCAAATGGTCGTCGTCACATGTACTCCGGATTTCACTATAATTTGGAAGGTAAAAATTTCGTGAAAGTCGTCGATTAATTTAGTGAATGACCCATACATCGTAGTAATAGAAAATTAGGAACGGATACAAGACTAAATTCGACCACGGTACTGACTATGGGGTCCAAAGAACAAAGTCCCATTGAAGAAAGAGACCGTCGTC
>BLSH010370155.1:1128074-1168452 GCA_018402905.1 Glandirana rugosa | reverse complement strand
GATCAGGGGGTCCCTGCCTGTCACATAGCGGTGCTGTGGGCACTTCAGATCCTGCCCACAGCACCGCTGCATCTCCTCTCTCCCCCCTCTCCCCCCTCCCCTGTCACACTGCACCGATCGGTGCGGAGAGGGGGGAGACAAGCCGGCACTTCCGCCGGCTTGTTTACATGTGATGCTCCGTCATTTGACGGAGCGATCACATGGTAAACGGCCGCTCCAAGCGGCCATTTACCGGGATCCGTGATGCGCCGGGTCTCATAGACCCGGCGGTCACGGATGCTCCCAGGTGCGCGCCCCAGGGGGCGCGCGGGAGCGCGATTGTGGGAGGACGTTATATAACGTCCTCCCACAACAATGGGTGCCACTTGCCGACGTGTAACTACGTTACACGGTCGGCAAGTGGTTAAATAGTCCATGTTTGTGACAGGTTTACTGTTCTAGTGTACCCAAAATTGTATGATTAATACAAACCGATTGGAAAGCCTTTATATGCCACCTACTGGTGACACATATTATTACAAATTTACCATTTTCCTAATTTAAAGCAAACTACGAGGTGTGGTCTAAAAAGTTTGGTGAATGGTATCAGAAAACAAACAAAACAGAATATACAAACAAATTACCTTTATTGGCCTTCAAAATAATCTCCATCCTTCATAAAACACTTTTGGCAACGTTCATACAGCTTCTGGAAACGATCAGCTAAAGGCCTCTTTAGGAATCGGATCGCAGAACCGTTGTCGCACATTTTTGCATGATGCCATTGTTGTCAAAGAAGGTGATCAACATTGTCTTGACCTTGGACTTTTGCAGATGACTCTTTTTGGGTCACGGGAAAGATGGTGAATGCCATTTTATCGATTGCCGCTTGGATTCCTGATCGAACTGGTAGCACCAGGTCTCATCCCCTGTGAAGATGGTTCACAGAAAGGATGGACCCTGGTCACACATGGTAATGAAATCTCCAGAGGTTTCCATCGTTTATGATTCCTGTTCATCTGTCAACTTGTGCGGCAGAACCCGGGAACAGATCTTCCGCTTACCCAAATCTTCATGGACGATGGTGCGCACAGAGTATTTGCTAATGCCTAATTCCCCCACCATCATAGAGTCAGTCTCCGATTTCATGCCAGCATTTTTTGCATTCGCTTGATCATGTTTGGGGTTCTGCTTGTCAATGGCTAACCTGAACATTCTCATTCTCAGTCATTTCCTTCCTGTCGCGAAAGCGTTTGAACCAATCATAAACACATTTTCTGCTCACGACTTCCGTCCTGTACACTTGCACCAACATTTCATGCGTCTCCATTGCCGCTTTCCCCAATTTGTAGCAGATCTTGATGTTCACCCATTGTTCCATTGCACTGTGACCCTACCTCTCATAATGACTATGTTCAACTGCCCGCAGCGGGTTTACCTTGATGGTTACATGTACTCTACGTGGCTGGTGGTGCCACTGCAGCACCTCAAACCCCCCCCCTCGCTGTCTGCCGGCCGGTCCACCCGCACTCTTACCCCATCTAGGCGGCAGCAATTGGCGGGGATCGGGCATCGGTCTGTGCGCCCTCAATGGACCCACGTCTTGCTGTGTCTCTGGATAGCCATGTACATGCGCGTGCACCTGGCCCATGTTGCTGTTGAGAAATCGGACCATTCACCAAACTTTTTAGACACACCTCATATAGCCTTTTATATTTTGTATTATATAAATAAAAGTCAAAATGACTAGGCCTATGTACATAACCATATCGGTATGTTAATGTTTTTAAAAACCTAGTTTTTATGTAATGCTTGTAATTATATATGCACTTAGAGCAGGCTTATTTGTGTTTGAACATGTGAGTTACTCCACCTTGTCAGTGCAGTTCATGGGTCAGGGCAAAGATAGAGAGAGAGCATGTACCTGGGTTCTATGTTAGAGTACAATTGGATAGCAGCACACATCTCCAGCCACTAGATGGCGACCACATCCTTGCTGAGACTATTGTTACAAAAGTTTACAAAATACATTCCTTTTGGAAGGATCACTATTATGATTGTTGGAACAAAAATGACAGAGGGCGCTGTTTAGGAGCATGCATCCCCAAACCAAGTGCAAAATCTTAAAGTTGTGCTGCTTAAACATTAAAAAGCCACATGTGCAATATATAGGTAAGGAAATATGTAATTTAGCTAAAATGTAGCCATGTAATCCTAGTTTTAAAAATGTTTTCCTTTTTTATGAACGATATATCTGCAAATTGCACATTAAGGTTACAGCATCTAAAGGTCCCTTAGTTGTCAGAAAAGAAAAGAATTATATGATTTGACATGCTTTAGATTGTCTGTCTTTCAAAAGGTTAAATGAGGAATCAGAAACTGGCATAAGTGTTATAAACGTTTTGGAGGGTAAGGCGATTAGGCGATTTGCGCTCCGACTTGTGTCACCCCAAGTCGCCTCAAATCGCTTGACATCAGAAATCCCATTAAAATAAATGGAGCTGTCTTAACCACTTACCAACCGGAAGGTTTTCCAGCTTTAGGACCAGAGCACTTTTTGCGATTCGGCGCTCCGTCGCTTTAACTGATAATTGCGCGGTCGTGCGACGTTGCACCCAAACAAAATTTGCGTCCTTTTTTCCCCACAAATAGAGCTTTCTTTTGGTGGTATTTGATCGCCACTGCGTCATTTCTGATAACCGCTATAAACAAAAGAACAGCGACCATTTTGAAAAAAAACCCCAAATTTCTTACTTTTTGCTAAAATTCAAATCCAAAAAAAAAATATAAAAAAACATTTTTGACACTTTTTTGGGACCAATGACATTTATACAGCGATCAGAAATTTAAATGTCCACTGATTACTGTATAAATGTCATTGGCAGTGAAGGGGTTAACCTGCAGGGGGAGATCTAGGGGTTAACTGTGTTCCCTGGGTGTGTTCTAACTGTGGGGGGGTTGGGCTAACATGGGCATGAGAGATCTAACTCATCCCAGTGACAGGGATCAGTAGATCTCTCATGCCCCTACTAACAGAGCGGGGAACCGCCGTGTTTACATCGGCGGTTCCCCGTTCTTTCCCTGTAGCCGCTCATCGCGGCTCGCCGGCGGACATCGGGGCCGCCCGAGCCGCGGGCACACTCCCCAGGAGTGCGGCGGGTGCGCGCGCCCCCTGGTGGCTGATTGCAGATCGCCGCTTATTTACGGTGATTCGCGCTCAGCATCCAGACTGCCGCCGTGAAAACACAATATTTTTTTAAGGCAACCCCCCCCCTCTCTTCTCTGATTGGCCACAGCAAAGTCTCCTGGCATGGAGATCTCTTCAGGTCGTGTTGTAAGTCGCGCTCAAATCGCCTAGCGAAGTCGCCTCTGAAGTTGGATCGCCTAGGTGTGAACCGGCCCTAAATCCTGTATGATAATAATAATATTAATAGTTGTCAAATGGCAGCAAGTGTGCCACTGATAATTTCCTATCAATGTTCTCAGCAAGTATGTGGGCGCCATCTAGTGGTTAGAGGAATTTATTGCAGTCCTAATATTTTCTAATATAGAACTCCTGTACTTGCTGTGGTACAAACAGGGCAAGCGGACAGGTGTGCTTTTTATGAACAGCACCTAGTGATATTTTTTTTTTAAGAAATACATTTTGGTCTTTCAACTTTTGTTATAACTTTTATGTTTTCTAATAATTTGTTTCTATATAATAGAAAATATTTTTATAATATGTATACACCTACAAACATGTTTTAAATATTCATTATTAACACGTAAGTGTTTTCTATGTATTTTTTTCAGCTATCCCATTTTATTGTACACAGCCTTGGCCAAAAGTTTTGAGAATGGCACAAATATTAATTTTCACAAAGTCTGCTGCCTGGCAATTTGCATATACTCCAGAATTTTATGAAGAGTAATCAGACGAATTGCAATTAATTGCAAAGCCCCTCTTTTTGCATGAAGATTAACTTAATCCCATAAAAAAATTCCACTGCATTTGTGAAGAAGGCTTCAGGGCGCCCAAAAAAGTCCAGCAAGCGCCAGGACCTTCTCCTACAGTTGATTCAGCTGCGGGATTGGGGAACCACCAGTGCAGAGCTTTCTCAGGAATGGCGGCAGGCAGGTGTGAGTGCATCTGCATGCACAGTGAGGTGTAGACTTTTGGAGGATGGCCTGGTGTCAAGAAGGACAGCAAAGAAGCCACTTCTCTCCAAGAAAAATATCAGGAACAGACTAATATTCTGCAAAAAGTTATGGGGATTGGACTGCTGAGGACTGGGGCAAAGTCAGTTTCTCTGATGAATTCCCTTTCTGATTGTTTAGGGAATCCGGAAAAAAAACCTTGTCCGGAGAAGAAATGGTGAGCGCTACCATCAGTCCTTTGTCATGCCAACAGTAAAGCATCCTGGGACCATTCATGTGTGGGGTTGTTTCTTAGTGAAAGGAGTGGGCTCACTCACAATTTTGCCTAAGAACACAGCCATGAATAAAGGATGGTACGAAAACATCCCTTGGGAGCAACTTTTCCCAACCATCCAAGAACAGTTTAGCGATGAACAATGTCTTTTCCAGCATGATGGAGTACCTTGCCATAAGGCAAAAGTGATAACGAAGTGGCTAGGGGAACAAAACATCAAAAAATGTTGGGTCCATCTCCAGGAAACTCCCCAGACCTTAATCCCATTGACAGTGGCGGTTGGTGCTCACAGCGGCGGTCATACAGCAAACCCCCCCCCCCGCGCGGGAGACACGCGGCGGCGGTCACACAGCACAACACCCCCCTGCGGAAGACAGGGACTGCTGCGGTAACCAGAGAGTTGTACTGGCTGCCTTACTTTAGGCATGGAGGCCAGGAGAAGGAAGAGCCAGGGCGAGCACACAGGTAGACATTCTCCTTACAGCCGATTAGAAACAGAAAGTGTGTCCTGAGACATGATTGGATAAGGAGTCCTAAGGCTCCCTGGCCAATAGGGGCTTCCTGATTGGCTGGGAGGAGAATAGTGAATATTGACTCGCTAGTGTCACGCAAGCCTATTAGAAGCCTATTAGAGCCTCAGGCTCTAATCATGTGCTTCAAAAAACACCCCCCCCATTGGAATCCATGCATCCGGTGCCCTGGATGTAGATTAGGGGGCCAGACACATTAATGGGGGGCGGTGCCCCTGCGCCCCTTATGTAACAGCCACCACTACCCATTGAGAACTTGTAGTCAATCCTCAAGAGGCGGGTGAAAAAAACCCCCCACAAATTCTGACAAACTCCAAGTATTGATTATGCAAGAATGGGCTGCCATCAGCCAGAATGTGGTCCAGAAGTTGGTTGACAGCATGCCGGGGCGAATTGCAGAGATCTTGAAAAAGAAGGGTCAACACTGCAAATATTGACTCTCTGCATAAACTTAATGTAATTGTCAATAAAAGCCTTTGACACTTATGAAATGCTTGTAATTATACTTCAGTATACCATAGTAACATCTGACAAAAAGATCTAAAAACACTGAAGCAGCAGACTTTGTGAACATTAATATTTGTGTCATTCTCAAAAGTTTGGCCATGACTGTAGTAATTCAGTGTATCTGGTTTGCACAGATATCTCTACATTTGCTGTTGGGTGTTGGCTAACAGGTCCTCTGTGTAAATCTGGAGATGTTCTGGGGTTACCAATCTCAGTGAGCTTTTCAGCTCCCCTTTATTTCCAGTTTACAGAAGGTAGAGTTGTGTCTATCCATTCATGTTTTTTCTGGCTGCTTACTCTGTGTAATAAATAACATCACATGTAGCTGTATAATATTGCTATACTGTAATTTCAATACCTTGTATTATCCTTAATGTTAATCAATGTTGATCTGCACTATCCTATGCACTCTTTATTAGTCTTGGTTTTTCAGCTTTAGTATTTGCCTCTGCTACACCTATAGGGCTTGCAAGGACAAGTGCCAGTAGCAAGAGATACAATATTGCCTTCCTATTACACCATTGACTATGTCTCGAGGGTGTCCTGGTGAGCACATTCTGAGTAGCTGTTCTCCTACATTTTGACATCTGTCAGGTCTGTTAAGTAATCTCTATAATTGATATTTATCTCAGCATCTCAGAGCCTCTCTGATATACACATAGGTGTGTGCAGCCTATTGCATTAGGATGTGCATCCCAAAGCTCAAACACACATGCCTTTCTCTGCAGCCTCAGCTGCACAGGGCAGTGAATGAATGGGAAAGTGCTCCTGTTCATTCACAAACGAAAGCATAGTAAACACTGTTTACTATGCTTCAGTTATGAATGAACACAGTGAGTGTGTTCACTGTGTTCATTTAGAACAGGAAGGCGTTGGTAAATTACATATATACTAGCCCCTTCCCTCACTCTCCATCCTGAAACATTTCCGCAGCAGCTGGGGGGAGAGGACAGGAGGGGCACTGTGGGGCACGGAAAGCTTGGGCAGTAGGGGGAATCAGCACTGCACGTAGTGATTAGGGTGTGCCCAGGCACACCTGGCACATCCCCTGCACACACCTATGGATAATACAGATTTATTTCAGTAGGTTTTTAAAATCTTCCTATTGCTGGTCATCCTTTTTATGTAATACAGTAATGGACATATGGTGCAGCAAACGTAAAAAAAAAATGTGACAGCTACATAAAGAAATACTTTAAAGTTTATGTTTGTTGAACACTCATTTACCAATGCTTTCCCTTTATTTAACCTCATGTAATTATTGTCTTTGTTGCATTGATTGTTTCTTTAGGGCCGGGCTGAAAGAAAGTGATGTAATCATCAGTATTGGCAGTCAAACTGTGACCTCAAGCAATGATGTCAGTGAGGCCATTAAACAAGAAGGGCCCCTGCGTATGGTAATACGAAGAGGAAACGAGGATGTCGTCATCACAGTAACACCTAAAGAGATTGATTTATAATGGAAGCAATGAGCTGGTTTCATAGGTCTTCCAATCAACAGATATACATCTAGGCACTGCCTGTCGGAGGACACTGTATATAAGCACTGAGTATTAATGTGCCTCAGCCAGGAGAACCCCTAAGCATTTCGTTCCCAAACCCTTTGCTCATGCTTCTTCCTCATCCCATCACTGACTATCTGCCCTATTCCAAACTATCATGCCGGATTCTGTGTCTTAACTGGACAAAAAAGTAGAAATGTTAAAATAAATATTACATTTGGAGAACCCATGGATTACATTTTTATAGCTTGTTTTCTATGTTTTGTGTTACTCTGATATGTTGTTCATATTTGCTTTGTATTTTAAATTCACATGATGCCAAAATGACGCAACTAGTTTCCTATAGAAAGGTCATAATAGAAAATCAGTTATATTCTACAGAGAACAGCTGTACAGGGAAGCTGTTTTGGCCCAGAGTTACAGTGCAGTAGGGCTCCCCTATATGTCCAGTGTACCCGGTCTTGTGATTTGTGGTGTTACATGCCCAACCAGATGGGAGGCATCATATATGGGGGCAGCAATGCACTTTGTACCAGGTCAGTGCAGCTTCCCTGCACAGCTCTGCTTTGTAGGATTTGAATGACCAACACCTCTTCATTTGTCACACACTTTATAAAAAGTGTAGATTTGAGTTACAATAGAGGGGATTAAGCCCACATGGAGCAGGGGCCCAGTTGTAGCTGTGACCCCTGTTACATTGCCAGTGCCTCTATTTACTCTATATCTTTGTGTTAGGAAGTAAATGCCTAGACTTTTCTTTCTTGGCCATGACATCTGTATGGCCAATAAGAAAAAAAAAAAACTATTTGACATGACCACCTGTTTCTTTTAAAGGCAGGGTCTGACCACATGGAGCTAAAGTCTCTGGTGAATGTAGCTCATGTAGCATTTTGAAGCAGACATTTGCAATATACTATGCCTAGTTAGTGTTCACCTACAGCTTTCATGAAGCCTATGGGTGGTGCTTGTTACATTGTGTTCACCTGGCTGTATATGCACTTTAGGCACAGACAAGCTGTCTATTTTATGTTAGATTTTAAGATAACAGAAAGCATTATCTTTTAATAGCATTGCGTCATAAATCTGGCAGTGCTATGTCAATGCTATGGGGCAATCATCAAGTAGGCAAGCCAAGGCAAACAGCAATAAAGATTTTGCGTAACAGATCGCAACCTTTCATATGTCATCACTTAACAAAATTGTTGTGCAGTCAACTGTATTATGATTACATTAAGGGTTACTAAGGGTTCGAGCGCATTCAATGATTTTTGCACTTGCAATGTCATTCATAGTACAGAAAATTAAGAAATACATTATAGATATCATTAATGCTGAATTGGGGTGGCCTGCAGCTAATAAACGTTTATTGTGTGTTATTAGGTACCAGTGTGCCCCATTAATGCCAGACCATTCACTTATATTAGCAACAACCTATGTGTGTGTTAAAATATACTCTTTTCCCCTTTAGTACATTTCAATATATGTTAATTGTTTATTAAAGTGAACCTGTGAGGACAAACATATGAAAGCTGATAGTTTGCCCCTTTAAAACAAAAAAACAGACACTTGACACAGGCTTCACTATCTAGTGCGTCTCTAAACTGGGATCAGAATGCAGCCTATAAAGTCTGTAGGTCCACCCTGGATGTTTGTTAGAGACTTGCCATACAGGGAGCATTGGTAGTCTTATATTTTGTATCCCCCAATGTTCAGTGATAGAACTGGTTGAAGAAGAACAGAAAGAAAAAAACAGCTTTTATAATATATGTCGGTATGGATGTAATTTTGATTAAATGAAATGAGCTTTAGAAAACCCAACTTAAAAACGTTCCACTTTAAATTCCACAAATGCACCAGCATATGTTCATGAATACAGTATATGCTGCTGACCCTTAAACTGGAAGTAGGGGTCATGCAACCCAACGTGTGATGCAGTTCATTGGTGGCAATGAGCTGAGCATCTCAGAATTTAAAGTACATGTAAATTCTAACTGGAATGGCATTTATTTGCTAAAGCACTGTATATCATAAACAATTGTCATGTTTGTTTAATAAAATGATTGTTTTCACCCTTTTTTCTTCCTTTTTGCATCTCACTGTTAGTGATCTCCTGAAGTGATATGAAAGGCCCACCATAAAGCAGTGAGCACCATAGCAAAATAGCAGTGTGGCCTTTTTTTCTTATATATGTTACACAGTTTGCTCACATGTTACAAAGTCTGTCATAGCAGCTTGCATGTATCAAAGGATAGAAACCTTAAAGTGATTGAGATGAATAATGAGGTGCATGTAGTGTGGACATGTGGGCATGGCCAATAGAATGTAAGTTCACAGTGACAAAAGTAGACAAAACAGGTGCAGGGGTGGAGGTACACTGAAGAGAAAGTGGGAGTAAGGCTCCTTTTACACTGCCACGACTTGAACGTTGCAAGATTTTGTGGCCATGGTTTTGAGGCTACGATTGTGCTGTAATTTAAGGGAATGCCTGTGTAAACTTGAGGTCTATGGACCTCACTCAACTCGCATCAAAGTCGGACCAAAGTAGTGCAGGGAGTACTTTGAAGTCGGTGACTTGAAGTCGCACAGATGTGAATGGTGCTCATTGGAAATCATGGGGTATGACTTGTCATGTAACTTTGCAGTCCCAAGTCACAGGACAAGTCGCACAGGTGTGAAAGGGGCCTAAAGTATGCCCTATTATTGTCAAGGAAAAAGACACACTGTTTGCTACTTTTCATAAAAAAAAAATGAAAGTTTTTATATTTCAGAGAAAAAAAGGCAGAGATATTGTGCAGACTCCATACACAGTATTTAACGTAGAATTGAACCCTGAACTGTGCCACAAGAAAAAAATCAACACAATGCAGGACTGACCCTGCTAAAAATAAATAATTAAAAAAATAAAATTTGCAGCTAAGCCCTCTTTCAGAAAAAAATATATGTGGCACCTTTACAACTGCATAACACTGGAATAGGGTAGCGGAGATAGCCTGAGATGGTAATTGTGGCAAGCCAGCAATGATGGCAGGAAATGGTAATGGTGGCAGGAAATGGTAATCGTGGCAGGCAAACAGAAGGATTTGTAATAGTGGCAGGAGATGGTGATGTTGGCAGGCCAGCAGTATGGGCAGGAGATGGTAATGGGGGTAAGTGATGGTAGTAGTGGCAGGACAGCAGCGTACATGCGCGGGAGTGATGTCATCATGGCTCATCCAATCAAAGGACCGGAGACTGCCAACCCAGAAGGAAGAGATGAAAGCCACCACTAAGGGCTTTGTTTTAAGGTAAGTTTCACATTATAACTTTGCCTTGGAGGTAGAAAGAAATAAAAATATAAGAAGAAATAAATAAAAAACAGCGCTTAAATACTGCTTTACAGTGGGGCGGTTGGTGGACAGCAAAAAATCAGCTGAACCGCATATTTTTACAGCTCCCCAATTGCATGTCCAAATGAAGCCTTAAAGACTGTAAGAGACCCCCCCATCCTACCTCCCAGAGCTTCTTACTTTCCTTTGTCTGCCATTCTGCTCCGTGGGGAAGGGTTCAGTATTGCAGAAGGCACTATCCAAACCTGGTCTGGTTTCAACCAGGTTGGGATATTCTTTGAGATGCTGCCCCAGGCGTTCCCTACGGACAGACACAAAGTAGGCTTTGTGATTTCTTTGCTTTCTGACAGAGCCTTGGCCTGGGCAAACTGGTCTGGGGCTGTCTATCTGGTGGTTTGGAGCTGTCTATCTGGTGGTTTGGGGCTGTCTCTGGTGGTTTGGGGCTGTCTCTGGTGGTCTGGTCTGGGCCTGTCTCTGCTGGTTTGGGGCCTGTCTCTGGTGGTCTGGGGCTGACTCTGGTGGTCTGGTCCGGGGCTGTCTCTGGTGGTCTGGGGCTGTCTTTGGTGGTCTGGGGCTGTCTATCTGGTGGTCTGGGGCTGTCTATTTGCTGGTCTGTCTATTTGCTAGCCTGGGGCTGTCTGTTTGCTGGTCTGTGGCTCTCTCTAGACTGGGGATGTCTCTTTGCTGGTCTGGGGATGTCTCTTTGCTGGTCTGGGGCTGTCTCTTTGCTGGTCTGGAAGGAAGACAAGCGGCGCCCCACTAAGTGTAGCAAGTAGTTAAAATTATGACATTTATTAAAATTGCACTTACAGAATATAAGTGATAGCAGGCTTTGTAGCAAGGTAGCGATATAAAAATTCCAGGCTTCCCAATCAAGGCAGTCCAAGCGCTGGGGGCCCTGCCAGCACGTGTGTCCAGCTGCACCGGTGGTGTCCGGAGCTCCAGGCAGGTGGGCGGGATGTGGTCACAGACATCTCAGGTCCGGTAGGAAGTTGGTGGGCTGATTTGCAGTTGTCAAAGGCGCATGTTCGGAGAAATTCATGCTCCTTCGTCAGGCCTCACGTGAGGGACAGATGTGTGAACAAATATAAGAGCTATCACATAAAATGTCTAGTACATAATCATACAGTCCACCAAATGTGCATCCGCATATGCTGCGAAGGAAGATTTCAAAGTAGGTTGTTCAGTTGTCCGAAGATGGAATTTGGTACTCAACGTGTACGTTTTGGGTCCAAAAGAAGCCCTTCATCGGGGCAGTGTTACAATGGAGAAAGAACACCACAGTGGTGTTTTTTCGAAAAATACTTTTTTTTTCTGTCCTAGCAGCATCTGTAGGTGTGGGCGCAGTGGCTGTATAAGTATTCCAACAAGACAAGTACAATATTACTACCGGTAAAGATGGAAATATGGCGAAGGAGCAGAGGGCAGCTAAGGTATGGTCTTCAATCTAAGTGGGGAGTATTACGAAAGCGCCTATATGGGTCTTTGTATTGGAATCTTAGCCGTGTTACATATGCAAAGCATTGAGATCCACGGTGTGGGAAAGGCACAACCTGGGCGGTCGGTGGATGATCGGGGAAGCTTTGGGGTCTAGGAGGCTCTTTTCTACCCAGCCAGGAGGGAATGGACCAGTGGTAGATCCCCCCCGGTCCATAATTATTGGTTATCCCAACTTTCCCACACCGTGGATCTCAATGCTTTTAGAAAAAACACCACTG
This sequence comes from Glandirana rugosa, assembly GCA_018402905.1. NCBI lineage: Eukaryota > Metazoa > Chordata > Amphibia > Anura > Ranidae > Glandirana > Glandirana rugosa. The sequence goes on along the minus strand of BLSH010370155.1, from coordinate 1,156,476 downwards.
TGCTGTTCTTTCTCCGTTGTAACACACCCGTGATGAAGGGCTTCTTTTGGACCCAAAACGTACACATTCCAAATTTCTAATGTATTCCATGTCTTCTTGTTAAAACCTTTGGTACGCAACCGCTTCACCACCTCGGTACCACGTCCTCATCCTGTTGAGGTTGAGAACCAAGAGGAGTATGAAATGCTATCTTTCATTGACTCCCGTAGGTGCATACAGTACCTGGTTCAATGGAAAGGATACAGTCTGGAGGAGCGTTCTTGGGTTTCATTCTTGGACCCCCCGAGGGGGGGGTGGTCGTTGAGGAGGGGGTACTGTCAGGGCTGGGCTCAGCTGTCACTTCTCAGAGAAAGTTGCTCAGCTGAGGGTTAATTGCCTTCTCAGCTTCCACTCTGTCTCACCTGATGACCATATCCTGCCTCGTTAAGCCAGCTCTGCTGCTATATAAACTGCCTGGATCAGAACGCAGATGCCTTCACCTTGGTCAACATCACTGGAGAAATCTCTGCTGTGTGTTCCTGTGAAAGACTTTGCCTGTCGTTCTCTTCTGGTTCCTGGATCCAAGACCCTGTTTGGCTGACTCTCCTCCTGGCTCCTGACCCTGCATTGCATTTGTTAGACCTTGCTGATCTCTGGCCTCCTATTTCACTGGCTTACTCTGACCATCCGCTCTGGTTACCGAACCCTGGCTATGATTTGACCATGTTTACTCTGTTTATAACATTTTACCTTTTTATTAAAAAGTGTGATTTTACTGGACTTCTGTCTTTGTCTGATTCATGGTTCCTGACACCCGCATGTAGATTAGGAGCCTCTGCGCCCTGCATTACGGGCCGCCACTGCCTAACCCCCTAAGCTGTACTACAGCTGCTATAAATGAAACATGATCTATAAATGGAGGATGGGTGGGTGATTTATAGGTCAGCCCCTTCCATTCATAGATTGTGTTTCATTCATAGATGCTATGAGAGTAGGGTGACAACCTGCCACCGGTTGTCTCCCTCCTGAGGAGGAAGATCGTCCCGGGCCTAGGAAATATATGCATATCAACAGAGAAGGGGGAAAAGAATGCTCCAAGATGAGAGGGTATATCCTATAGATGCCTACCACGATCTGCCAAGTCTCATACGTCGTCCTCCCAGGCAGTGTGCAATCTAATGCCCTGACCTGTGGGATTAAATATGGTGCCGGATTACCTCTCACAGGTGAGACCTGAAAGGATGTTTATCAGGCCTCCATCTTCTTCTTCTGGCCTAGCTAGCACATGGTGAGGCCCGCTATAGTTGAAGCAAGGCCTCCGGACCACCCATTACAGGTAGAGGCAGATGGCCTCCACAATGTAGCAAAGTACTTTATGCTAACTGGCCTGATGGACCACTAGCCCATCCTCCTCCAGGCCCCCTCAGCTCCTCCAGCTTCTATGGCCTTCTCCACTACCACAGCAACATAGGAATCCCATACTGGCTTTTGCACCCTTCCCAGATTGTCTCTCAACCCAATCCACTCGGGCATGCCTCCAACAGTTTCCCAGAGGGTTTGTTGCTCACTGTCATCCTGACACTTGTAGCTCCACACTGGAGATCTCTCACTGATAGTGTTCTCTCCTGCTGTCCTTTCTGCTCTGCCTTGTGTCTGCCACCAAGATCTCTCTCCTCCTGGCTGCACTCGAGCACTCAAGGTATTTAAGGAGGTCTGCCCCCTTGCCAATCCAGATTGGGGATTGGTCAGGGCTCCTTAGAACATCCCAGATGACTGCACCTCCCAGCTCTCTTTTCAGAAGATTCCACCAGCTTCTGGCAAGAAGTGAGAGGTCCTGGTGACCTCATATGTGAATCACCCAGTCCTACCTGAGCCACTCCCGACCCAGAATTAAAACAATCAGGCCTGCCTAAATTTGCCTTCCCTAGCAAAAAAAAAACCCCTCACTCTACACACCTACCTGGCGTAGAGGGTGCTACACTCCCCCACCAAACCTTAGCTGGTCCCCAGCTGAGAAAATTGAAAAATGGCTCCTGGGCCCAGGAACAGGGCATCCCATGATCTAAAAAATTGGGAAGGGCAAAAGGGAACAAACTTGGATGGGGACTGTACAAATAAATAAGTACAAAAAAATATAGGTTAATCTCTGCGGTTATTTACATCTGTACATGGTAATATACATTCCTATCTACTGTCCCTACTACTAACAGTATGTAAATACATTCAATATACATCCTGAGCCAGAGGACTTCTCCCAAAAGAAAAGTACTCCGCCCGCATAGTTGTAGAAGAAGAAGTTGCCTCTCACCGGATGGAGATGATCAGCTGTACCATCCCAGGGATCCTAAGAGGAGATAGAACAGCTAACTTCAACTAACTAGATAACATGGAGGTCATGAGCCACCCAATAGATCAACATACAGCACAAAACAACAGTCTCTTTTTCTTTTTCCTGCCTGCCCTGTGAGTGAGGGGCTAAGACCCCACTGACTGGAGCAGAAGAGGGTAACAAGGCATAAAAAAACAGTTCCTCTTTAAAGTTCCTGATGGGAGGGGCCCCTCCCTGGGCAACAGGCTTCAAAAAGGGAGATGAAACAGGAACAAATCTCACCCCAGTGTCCTTCCAATGGGCAAGTCTCTTCCACTGGGAACAGGGTGTCAGGCTGGCTTGTCCTGCAATTCAGGAGGGTTTGTACACTCCGCTACTCCACCAGCAGTCTCTGGAGTGTAGCTATGTTGGCTGAAACTCTGACAGTCCCTCAAATGTAGAAATGGGGATCAGGCAACCTCTTCCGTCCTCCCCCATCCTCCCGAATAGAAATGGAAAAGCTCTTTGCTGGTTGGTCTGCTTTAATCACCATCACACAGTCCTTCTGAATAGCACGTCCAAGGCTCCACTCTCTCTTCAGATCCTTGTATCTCTCCCAACTGCTGCTTTTCGGTTCCTGCAAAGGCTTGGGTACATGCAGATACTACCATGTCATATCATCCTCCCACTCCTCTCTGGAGTTACATAGAAACATAGAAAAGTGATGGCAGAAAAAGACTGAGTAGTCCATCGAGTCTGCCCCTTTTTATTTATTTAATTTTTAATTTTTTTTTTTTTTTTTTTACATTAACCTTGTTTGACTATAGATTTATGTTTATCCCAAGAGTTCTCTACAATGTCCTTGACATGGGGTGGGACATATGGATAATCCAGGCCCCACTCCAGGGCAGCTCATTGCTGCACTTTCCTTTGGTACTGGGAGAGCCTAGGTAAACTCTTGACTTTCCCTCTCCCTGGCAGAATTTGGGTGTCTGGTGATTTTGGTCTGGGTGGTGGAGGGCCTGTTTAGAAAAGTATGGCTGCTGGTACTGAGGATACCTACTGCATTATTTGGATCCTGTAAAGGATCCCTCACTTAAAGACGACCACTCTGCCAGGTGCTCCATACAGACAAACTCTGCCAGCAGTCTGGGTGACCCCCAGTCTATGGCCCTGTCCTCAATATTCCCAGGTGGCTCCTCCAGGGACTCACTTCCTTCTGCAGTTAACCCCGGCCCTTCTGAGACTGCTATAGGGTGAGACTCGGCCGGCATTTCAGGAACCCCGGGTTCCCGTATGGTAGTACTTACGGCACCCAGGTCCATGGCCAGGCCCAGGCCATGACAGCCTCCTCTCTTCCTCTGTGCTCTGCATTCATGGGGGAGTCGCTAGGCCCAACTCGACCCCGCCTTTGGGTGGTGAAACTAGGTCCGCTCCGGCCTTCCGGTACTTCCGCGGCTACGGACGACACTACCCGGTACACAGATCCACTGCGTAGTATGCTGGCTTCTTCTGCCTAGACGTCATCCAGGTCAGCGACTCACTACAATGACAGCACTGTGCCCAGGCGGTGACTCAGACGGTAGGCATCTGGCACTCAGGGCATAACAGGCACAGCCGCTCACTCTCCCCCTAGACCTGAGATCCTGAGGCTCCAATCTGACCCCAGTGTCCATTAGGGTCCGTTCTGGCTTGTCCAGCATCCAGGTTAACGCTGGCACAAGTAGACCACTTTCAGCCATCTTCCACTGCTTCCAGTTGTCTGAGGTTAGTTGCAAGCGCTGAGACTCTTCCAGGGTGTGGCACTGTCCCCTGGCAACCAGATGGGTCGGCGACAAAAGTCCTGATAAGCAGGCTTGCTGCAGGTCACGCCACTGCAACCCCCCGCATGAAGGATAGAAACCTGCAGACACGCTGATGCCAGCAGGACCCGTCCAGACATGTTGACCCTGCCGGTGATTGCTGACAGCAACTGTAGCAGCCACTGATTTGCTGGAAAGAACACCTCCAACACAGTCTCTTCCTCCGTCAACAGAAAACAGTTCCAGGCATACTTCACTGTAAGCAGGAATTTAAAGCAAAGTTCAAGGTGCCCAGCTTTTGCAGTACGCTGGGCATATCTGTAATCCAGTGGGATATGTCCAGCTTTTGCCCCCCCCCCCCGCGGTGGCTACGGGTAATAGCACATGTTTTACAAGTCACCGTCCCAGGACTGGTTGGAGCAACTGGGCAAGGAAGAACAGCAACTAGAGACTGCTCCCGCTGGTTACTACGGGCAACGGCACTTGTATTAAATCACAGTTCGGTGGGCAGAGCACATAAGTCCTTCCCCGAGTTCAATCCTTGCTAATAGCAAAAACAGTCACATTCCCTTGGCTCAGTGCACTTCTGTTGCTAGGGGTAATGACTGGCAGAATCACGTGAAACAGACGAATCCCCAATATGAGCCCCCAAATGTAGCCAATGGCCCCCTTAGGGGTGGCTGGTGGATGTGGTTCACCTGATCACACTGCCCTCAATCACATCCATACTGCATCCAGTCACTGAAAAGGCCAGCATCTTTGTTTTGTTTTATTTTTTAGGGGAATTTGAACTTGGACGGGGGTAGGGATGATCATGGGATGCCCGAGAATTGAAAAGTTCTGTACACGGGACCACTATATACACTCGACAGTATATACACTTCTCCAAACTTCTCTCCAGCACAACGCTTGCTGACCGTTCCACTCCTGTTTTCTCTCTCCTGCACAACACCTGCATCTCACAGGCGAGACCTGAAAGGATGTTTATCAGGCCTCCATCTTCTTCTTCCAGCCTAGCTAGCACATTGTGAGGCCCACTATAGTTGAAGCAAGGCCTTTGGGCCACCCATTACAGGGAGAGGCATATGACCTCCAAAATGTAGCCAAGTACTTTATGCTAGCTGGCCTGATGGACCACTACTTCCAGCCCATCCTCCTCTGGGCCCCCTCAGCTCCTCCAGCTTCTATGGCCTTCTCCACTACCATAGCAACATAGGAATCCCATACTGACTTCTGCATCCTTTCCAGATTGTCTCTCACCCCAATCCGCTCGGGCATGCCTCTAACAGTTTCCCAGGGTATGTTGCACACTGACATCCTGACACTTGTAGTTCCACACTGGAGATCTCTCCTGGATAGTGTTCTCTCCTGCTGTCCCTTCCACTCTGTCTTGTGCCTGCCACCAAGATCTCTCTCCTCCTGGCTGCACCCGAGCACTTCAGGCCTGGGGTCACCTCCCCAGACTGGGGACTTCCCCTGACCATGACAGCCCAGACTACTCCATCTCCAGACTTCCACCCGAACTTCTCCTAGATTGGGCTGACCCACGGTATTTAAGGAGGCCTGCCCCCTGACAATCCAGATTGGGGATTATTCAGAGCTCCTTAGAACACCCCGTATGGCTACACCTCCCCTCCCAGCTCTCTTTCCTGAAGATTCCACCAGCTTCTGGTAAGAAGTGGGAGGTCCTGGTGACCTCATCTGTGAATCACCCATTCCTACCTGAGCCACTCCCAGCCCAGAATGAAAACAATCAGGCCTGCAAAATGTCAGGCCTGACTAAATTTGCCTTCCCTGGCAAAAAAAAACAACCCCTCACTACACACCTACCTGGCGTAGAGGGCGCTAGGCCAAAATGAAGGACAAATGAGGAGGAAAGAGGGACATTTTTCCAAATCAGGGAAAGTCCCTCACAATCATGGACATTTGGGAGCTAAGCTTATGCGTGGGGCCTTGTGACTAGCTACTTCTTCACAGAAGGATAGTGTGACAAGTGTCTACCCTGATGATCTACCCGCAGGCTCAGATAATTGTGAAAATGGGCGAAAAAAAACACACAGAAAAAGGGAACATTTTGCAAATTTGAAGGGGTTACTTTAGCTGCTTAAATTGACCTTTTATTTCAGTAAAAATGCTCAGACAATAATGCACTGCATAATCTTGATCAGAGAATTAAGTACTCCCATTGAATATGAATGTAGCAGTACCCCTGTAGGGGCTGCTGGATATTATGGTCCGTCTGTCACCCTGCCCAGCCAGGCACACAGTTCTCACTCACCCTCAGGCAGAAAACCAGTCCATGAGCTTTGTTTTTGTATTTTATTGAGGGGATTTGAACTTGGATAGGGAAAAGGGAATTATGAGATGCCCAGAAGATTGCATGGGGCCAACTATATACACTCTGTATATACTCTCCTAATCTTCTCTCCAGCACATTACTTGCTTGCAGACTATTCCTCCTCACACCTCCAGCACATCACTTACTTGTGGATCAGCTAGCACAGTTAGATAGGCCTGACACTGACTCAGCCAGGCCTTAGTAGATGCCCTTTGCAGGCAGGGACCGTGGGCCCCTATAGTGTAGCAAAAATAGAAGAGTCCCCGTGCCAGCTGTCCCTGTGGCTACTGCACCCAGTACCACCTCTTCAGGCCATGCCAACCCTCCTGGCTGCAGCTGCCTCTCCTCACTGCCCATGACACCGTAGTCCATTCCGATGGTTCTGCACCCATCCCAGACTGCACTCTCCCAGTCATCTCAGGAATGCCTCCCCAGTCCTCTCCTGACTGCATGTTACTCACCAGCCCTCCTGGCTGTGATCAGTTTTCCTTCTACCTGGAGACTTGCTGGCAGTGCTCTCTCCCGCTGTCTTCTCTTCTTCTCCTGTGCCTCCTGTCCAAGACACCTCCACGCTTTCCTGGAGGGCCCTGACCGCACCCGAGCTCAGGTCCAAGGTCACCCCTCTCAGACTGGGAAGCTCCCTCAAAGGCCCTGACAGCCTAGCACTCCATTTCCAGTTCTTCCACTTGAACAACTCCTCCCCAGCTGGGATGACCCTGGGTATTTAAGGAAGCCTGCCCCCTCCCAATCCAGTTTGGGGATTTGTCAGAGCTCCTTAGAACACCTCATGCAGCTCCACCTTTCCTCTCCTCCTTTCTTTCAAGAATATTCTAGAAGGCTCTGGAAAGAAGAGGGAGGTCTTGGTGATGCTGCCTGTGAGTCACCAGCTCTACCTGAGTAACTTCCAACCCACTTTAAACAAACAGGCCTGACTGCCAGCCAGGCCTGCCTAAATGTTCCTACTCTAACAACCCTCACTCTAGCACTCATGAACTTAAGCCAACTTTAGGGTCGCTGCTCTAGCATTTATACTATATTACCAAAAGTATTGGGACACCTGCCTTTACATGCCCAGGAACTTTAATGGCATCCCAGTCCGTAGGGTTCAATATTGAGTTGGCCCACCCTTTGCAGCTATAACAGCTTCAACTTTTCTGGAAAGGCTGTCAACAAGGCTTAGAAGTGTGTCTATGAGAATGTTTGACCATTCTTCCAGAAGCACATTTGTTAGGTCAGGCACTGATATTGGACAACAAGGCCTGGCTCGCAGTCTCCACTCAAATTAATCGCAAAGATGCTCTATCGGATTGAGGTCAGGACTCTGCAGGTCAGTCAAGTTTCTCCACCCCAAACTTGCTCATCCATGTCTTTTTGGACCTTGGTTTGTGCACTGGTGCGTAGTCATGTTGGAACAGGAAGGGGCCATCCCCAAACTGTTCCCACAAAGTTGGGAGCATGAAAAATTGTCCAAAATGTCTTGGTATGCTGACACCTTAAAGCAAAGTTCATAAAGACATGGGTGAGCGAATTTGGGATGGAGGAACTTGACCGACCTGCACAGAGTCCTGACCTCAACCCGATAGAACGCCTTTGGGATGAATTAGAGTGGAGACTGCGAGCCAGCCTTCTCGTCCAACATCGGTACCTGACCTCACAAATGCGATTCTGGAATAATGGTCAAACATTCCCATAGACACACTCCAAAACCTTTGAAGCTGTTATAGCTGCAAAGAGTGAGCCAACTCAATATTGAACCCTACGGACTAAGACTGGTATGCCATTAAAGTTCATGTGCGTGTAAAGGCAGGCAACCCAATACTTTTGGTGATTTAGTGTATGTCCCCCATTCGGTGTGTTCCACTGAGGGTGCCAGTCAGGCTAGGAGTCCGCCCTGACTCCATGTAATCCACAGAACAAATAGAGAAACATTTCAGCCACTGCACTCCATACAAGCCCAGCGTGTAATAAGTGTTAGCAGCCTCAGCTTAACTTCATCCAGACCATGCCCCCTACATGTTTCTCCCCGCCCACAAGGCTTAGTCATGAAGGTACCTGCTATCACTATACACTGGGCAAGTATGGTGTGTGGTGGCTGAGACTTTTCTCTATTTGTTCTGTGGACTCCCATTAAATAGACACACATGTATCAACAGAAAATAAATAAACATAGCAAAAACCAAGGGGCCTATATATAAGAAATTTGCTGTACAAGTGTACACTGCATTTGCACAGCTGTCACAAATAATTCCTGTAATGCATCTAATATGTTTCCTATGATTGTCAACTCCATCTAGAGGCCATAATGTGGTACTTTCCTGAAATACCTCAATCAGGAAAATATCACATTATGGCCTCCAGATGGAGCTGACGGCCATAGTAAATAAGCATATTAGACACATTATGGGGATTATTTGCGATGGCTTTTCAAATGTTTTGGCATTCATACAGGGAATTTTTATAAATTCACACATAGCAATACCTAATGATTCCATTTATTCAAATATAATCAACTGTCATATACCAATGCATAATACAACACAAGTCTGATCACTTTGCAAAGGAAGGAGTCACTTGAGTAATCTAGCGAACTTCAAATTCATCTCCAGAGTTAAGGGAATCAGTTGTGAATACTACTGTCATTACTGGGCAAGTGGAATAGAATTTTTTTCTGTATAGTGATAGATACTTCCAAGCACCATTCTGTTTGAATATCCGTCGTATATTGTCACAACACTGAAATGACAATCCTGAACAAATTTAGGATCCATCTTTTTAAAATAAAATAGCAAAGCAAGTTTATTACTAATACAATTCACAAACATTTTTGAGTAATTCATTTATATAATTCACATGTGTTTTGTGTACTTACTTTATTGTAGGAGAAACTGAGTTCTCCAATGCTTCCTGGCTCTGCTTCAATTACCCATTCACACCAGAAGTTAGGTGGATATAATGTATTATATTACTCCTGAATGGTTAGTCAGAACCTCTCCATATTTCTCTAGGGCAATATAAAATATAGGGAAGTATGGAACAATACGAGCAAATTTGTGTCTGCACAGCAGCTCAGTCTGGCATCTCCTTTCAAATAGATTATAAAAAGAAAGGGTAACAAACTGGCAAGCTGCAACACAAAGTCCTATGATCCACTTTTTGGACGGCCCTGGTATATGATAATTAGCACATTTACATATTAAAGGCGTGAGTTAGCAAATGCATCTTACACTTACTGCCTGAAGCCATTCCCCTGTTTCGCCAAATGCTTGCTTGAAACATACACATGTTCCCTTACAGGTATACCTATGAAGGGGCGGGGCGGATATGAGTACAATGGTGTAGTGAAGCTACCCTTTAGGAACACTCATAAATTGGGTTTCAGCTTGGGGTAAAGTTGACAGGCTGTCATGGTCAGGGCTCTGGCTCAGAGACCAGTAGCTATAACAGTAGAAAGACTCCCACCAGCTGGTAAAGTGGGCTCACCCGAGGTGCAAGGTTTAAGCACTAACCGACATTCACCAGAGCTCCTTATAGCGGAGATGGGTTTAGCTGCATGTTAGTACCAGGTAACAGTCCTCAGGATTTACCCTCAGGAGGTGAGCACGTCAGGAGCCAGTAGCAGATATAGCAGGTGGGGATCAAGCAGAAGCATAGTCAGTAACAAGTGGTTGCAGGTTGGGATCAAGTGGAAGCATTGTGAAGGATCAAGCCAAAGGTTGGTAACGAATGTTTGCAGGTTGGTAACAAGTAATAGTGAATATATGGAGGGCAACAGGATAACATATGATAGCAAGAGAGCAAGATGTTGGCTGGAGAAGAGCATAATCCGGTAAACAGGAAGTGCAAGCGCACTGCTTAAATAGAAAGTTCATGGGAGGAGCAAGGAGTTCAAGGTTCTTCAGAAACAAGCCACAAGGCAACAAGAGCTACTGATGGACGCAGCAGAGGTTGTGGGTTTAGATCATGGTCTTGACACCAGTACAACCAGACATAAAGCTGTGTATTTATTGAACAACGCAGTCATGAATTGATCCCCTCTGAGATTCAACAAAAATTTTGAAATTATGGTTCTACATCATCTTTAAAGGAATAAACACACTCTTTGAAAATCATTAAGTTGAACACACATTTCACATGCTTTAAAAGTAACAACAGTATTTTCATAATGTATGAATGTAACATAAAGTGATTTAAAAAAAATGTTCTACTTACCTGCTTTGTGCAATGGTATTGCACAGAGCGGTCCCTTAACTTCTCTTCTGGGGTCTCCTACTGGCACTGTCTGCTCCTTCTTACGAATGCCCCTCAGCAAGGCATGTGCTGAAGGGGGATCTGTGCAGGTGCGCTCCAGCCTCCCGAGCCGGGCTGTGTGCGTCCATAGACACACACATCGTGGCTTGCTCACGCTCCCGTCTTCCTGCTCACAGGATTTGATTGACAGCAGCAGAAGCCTATGGCACCCACTGCTCCCAGAGTGTTCTGCCAAACCAGGAAAAGAAAGGAGTGGTGCTGCAGGTGGGACAGCACTGGAGTGTGATAGGTAAGTGTTTAGGGATGGGGGGGGGGGGGGCAATAGCTAGTAGAAGGTTTATTACCTTATGGCAGAGAATGCATTAAAGGGTGGGTTCATGTTTAGTAACATGGCACTTGCTACACCTGTATTTAGGGTGTAACATGTTACTATGCAATAGCCCCCTGAGCCTCCCCATGACAGTGTGTGGGGGTTCCTCTCCCCGCAGCCACTCTCACGTTTTAAAATCGGCGCAGCTGTACAGGACACTGACTGTACAGCCACATCATTTATTCGCAGATATCTGTGAATGAATGAACTACAAGTTCTGTTTCCACTACAGCAGATGGCTTGTAGTTTCATGGACTGCGAGGGTGCTGATAAGAACCCTCATAGTCTATTCATTCTTCTTGCAGCTCTGAAACTGACAGCCTGTATAGAGGTATTGGGCACAGAGCTGTAGGAAGAGAATGCAGGAGCCTGACTTTGCACCTGCGATTCACTGATAAGTGCACTTTTCTGCATGCTTCTGAGAAAAAAAAAGCATTTTTTACCTCTAATAATATGCACATGTATTTTTTTTTTTAAAAGGTAAACTTAGTCTTTTTCTCTAATTAAAATATAAAACATATTCTACTTACCTACTCTGTGCAATGATATTACACAGAATGACCTATTACCTCTTCTGGAGTCCCCCGTCTGCACGCCCTGTTCCTCCTCTTCTCCGAGTGCCTTCATAGCATGCCGTGTGCTATGGGGTCATCCCATGTGGGAGTGCACCCGAGCTGGGCTGTGTTCATCCATAGACACACACAGCATGGCTCGGCCATACCCTCCACTCCCTCCTCACAGGATTTGACTGACAGCAGCAGCAGCCTGTGGCTCCCAATGTTCTCAGTGAAGCCTGTGAGAGTAGGAAGAAGGGAGAGAAGACCCGGATCAATAGAGGACTTAGGTGAGTGTTTAGGGGCCGGGGGGCTAGGACAGGTGGAGAGTTACCTTAATGCAGGGAATGCATTAGGAAAAAACAGCTTAGGTTTAGATCCACTTTTATGGTAAAAAAAAAAAAACTTTTGAGTTTAGATTGAACGGCTTTAATAATTTCTATTGTTTTTGTTTGCTCTTTGTACTACCAGCAAATCACATTTGCCAGCCTTGCTCATTTATAGGAGTGATGGAATAATGTGAACATAATGGCCAGTTTAAAACATCTGATATCAATAAAGCATGTCTTTTTTGCACATAATGAAATGAGCAGCATTTACAAAATGTGTATATGTGAAAAAACAATTCCCAGCTTGTACCATTGATTACTTATCTCAAGTTGATACTGTTCTATACAAAGGTGCACTAAACACCACTAAAGCAGACCATGCAAATGTTATGGGTCTTATAAGCACAAGAGTACAGTACTGTTTGGCTACATAACAATTTATTTAGATTGTGCAGAAAATGTTTACGTTTCTCAGAGCGAAGAAGCCAGTTTAGGTCTAACAGTTTCTGCCGTTTTCCACTTGAGGTCCTGACCCTATCCTCACTTTATGGTCACATACTTCCCCATACCCAAAAGTACTGGGTATTTTTGCAGCCTATACCCAGAAGGTGATGGCAAGAGGAGTATGAATGGGTTATGGGGCCCTTTGGCAAGGTGACAGCGTCTCTTGAAGTTCACAGCTTAAAGTGTTACTAAATCCAAGACCTTGCAGTCACTATATCTGGTCTCCCACAGTACACAGACCATGGAAATGCAATTATTTTAGTAAATAGAAACTGCTAAATACCTTTTCTCATCAGCAGTATATAGCAGTCTTGTGACTTCTATAGTATCTGTGTTCAGCCTAGCACTGGTTAAAGGCCATATGAGGAGTTTTCATTCGCCTGTTCCACTGTCCTATAAGGCTGCAGGACTAAAAAAAGCGCCTGTAAATCGCCTCTCCATTAAACTCAGTGTGTCCTTTCGCACTGGGGTGGTGCTGGGCGGCATGCTTACAGGAGATGAAGCAAACTCCTGCAAGCAGCATCTTTTGGGGCTGTGGGGGAGTGGTGTATACACCACTCCTCCACCGCCCCTGGCATTGGAATGAATGGGCAGTGCTTCCGAAGCAGCTGTACACCACTCTGGAAGCGCCGGGCACTGGCACTTTTAACCTCTGCTTAGTGGTTAAAAGTACCCTGCTGCCACCCGAACAGTGGCGCCAAAGCGATGCTATTACATCGGCGCCAAAGCACTGCTAATACAAAGACAAAAAAGACACAAGTCCATCTAGTTCAACCAATAAAAAAAATATATATATATATATAACCAAACAATCCCATATACAATCCTTCACCCACAGTTGATCCAGAGGAAGGCAAAAAACCCCAGCAAAGCATGGATTTGCTATAATGGGGGAAAAAAATCCTTCCTGATCCCCCGAGAGGCAATCGGATTCACCCTGGATCAACTTTACTTAAAAATGTTAGTACCCAGTTATATTATTTACATTAAGGAAAGAATCCAGGCCTTTTTTAAAGCAATCAACCGTGCTGGCCAAAACCACCCCTGGAGGGAGTCTATTCCACATTTTCACAGCTCTTACTGTGAAGAAACCTTTCTGTATTTGGAGATGAGATCTTTTTTCCTCTAGATGTAAAGAGTGCCCCCTTGTCCTTTGTGATGACCTTAAAGTAAATAACTCAACTCCAAGTTCACTATATGGACCACTTATATATTTGTACATGTTGATCATATCCCCTCTTAATCTCCTCTTCTCAAGAGAGAATAAATTCAGATCCTCTAATCTTTCCTCATAGCTGAGCTCCTCCATGCCTCTTATTAGTTTGGTTGTCCTTCTCGTCACTTTCTCCAGTTCCCTGGTATCCTTTTTGAGAACTGGTGCCCAGTGGTAAAGCGCTGCTAAACTAGAAGCGTTTTACCGCTGACGCTAGGGCTGCCCCAGTGTGAAAGGGGTCTAAGAAATTGGAAGTGACAGCTCACAACTTCTTGTTATTTTTCCAGTCAACTTATATCAACCATTAATTGGACTTTGAAAACAAACACTGGGCTATGTTTTCCCAGCATGTTCAAACTAACTTCACATATCTTTTAATAAGAGCAGAAAAAAGTTTTAATCTCTGAATACGTCTGGTTAGGATAGATAAATCTTCTCAGACTGTGGTTATTTTAAGAGTGCATCATAAAGCTGTATGATATTGTACAGAATACAGTTGAATGACTATATTAGCCTTTTCTGAATTATTCCCTATAGACAAGAAAAGAGAAGAAACCACCGCTAAAACAAGTTGTATAGATCTCTTAGGGGTCATATAAATGGAAAAGCAGCAAAAGAAAATGAGATTCTAAGCCTTTTTCACTTTGTCGGAAACAAAAAATTGACTTGAGCTTTAAGCTGACCATACACCATACAATTTTCTTATTCAATGTTCATTAGATTTACCTTCAACTATGTAGTGCAAGGGCCTGCCTGATTGAATTCAGATTGAAAGTGTTTAGGTTTGACCTCATATTATATGGTTTTGGTAACTCTAAAAGAAATATGTACAAGAAAATTGTATAATGTATGGCCAGCCTAAAGCCTCGTACACATGATACGATTGTCTTACGACCGCAAGTCCTATTTTTCCCAAAATCGGCTGTCCATGATTTTGTCTAGCGTACTGACGGGAGCAAAATTGACGTTCGACAAATGCGAACGTAGTGATGTGCTACAAGCGGAAGAGGAAGTTCAGTTGAATGTGAATTGTGAATTACGAATGCAGGTTTACACGACCGGACACTTCCGGGTCGTTCCTGGGTTCCAAACATGCGTATTTGTACTCTCAACTTTTGTTTGTCCAACTTCTGTACAGATGAGCTACAAATGATCAGATTATTGGATGACAGGCTGTCGTACAAAAATTTTCGGCCGATAATTGGACCGTGTGTAGGGGCCTTTAGGCTGGGCACACATTATACAATTTTCTTGTCTGTCTGATTGCATACACATTGAAAGTGTTTAGGGTTGACCACATAGTATATGATTTTGGTAAATACAGGCGGTCCCCTAGTTGCAAACATCTGACTTACAAACGACTCCTACTTACAAAAGGAGGGAGACAACAGGAAGTGAGAGGAAATCTCCCCCTAGGAAGGGAAATTCATTCCTGTAAGAGTTATTATGGGAAAAAGATGTCTCCACTGATGCTTTATTACTAATCCTTGTTTCCACAACAACCCAAAATTTTCAAAATCCAATTATCATTGGGACAGGAAGTGAGGTGAAATCTTCTGAACAGAAACATAGACAGCAAAACAAACATTACATGGGGTGTTAACCCTTCCCTGTGCTATCCAAAAAGCTTAAAAATAGTTTTTTTGGCAGAAGCTACACTTAAAAAATGTACCTGTTCCGACTTACAAACAAATTCAACTTAAGAACAAACCTACAGACCCTATCTTGTTTGTAGCCCCGGGACCGCCTGTATAAAGGAAAATTGTACAAGAAAATTGTTAATGTAAAAAAAAAAAAAAATTAATATATGGCCAGTTTCACTTTAGTGATGGATTGTCTAAAGCAGTGGTTCTCAACTCCTGTCCTCTGGACCCACCAACAGGCCAGGTTTGCAGGATAACTGAAATACATCACAGGTGATATCATTTGCTGCTCAGTGATTGCATTATTCTAGTCTGCATCTCCCCAAGGTAATACTTAAAATCTGGCCTGTTGGTGGGCCCTGAGGACCGGAGTTGAGAACCACTGGTCTAAAGTCTACTGGCAGGAAAGTTCATTGCAACTTTTGACGTTGGCTTTATCTGTATTGTTCTTTTTCAAAATTAAAGTATTTCAGATTGCATTTTTTAGATTTTAGATTTATGTCTTCTTTCAACATATCTTAAATGACATTACAGGTTATAACATTATATTCTGTTCTACTCACCAGGAAAAGCATCAGCAACTGCAAAGATATAAATGTATTTAGAAGTTTAGAATAAGCCAAAAAATGTACTTTCCTGGTATTTGTATACATTTATAGTTTTATGCTGTATTCACAGAACTGTTTCACAAGAGGGCATAAGGCTGCATTCACATGTTAGCGTATTGAATCGCGGGCAGATTTGTTGCGAATCTGCCCGCGATTTGACAACGCTGATATGTGAATGGCAAAATGTGGGACACATATTTTAGATGCCATTCATTTGAATGACACCTCAAAACGCGGTGCAGGTCTGCCACGATTGTCGGGTGATAAAGCGTGCTGCGATTGCGGCAACACGCATTGTGGGACGCATGTCGCCCCAAAGTAACTCCTGGACTATTTTTGGGCGACATGCGTCCCGCGATGCGTGTTGCCGCAATTGCAGCACGCTTTATCGCCCCACATGTGAATGCAGCCTAATTCTCCACCTAAAAATTCTAGCTGTAATTCTAACTGCCATTAAAGCAAAAGTACAGCCAAAGTGTGTTTGCTGCATCCACCTACTGTAAGTAAGTATGATTTCTCTTTTATCATATGTAATGTGGTCAGTTTAGATTCAAATGATGCTTAGCTAAACAGTTTATCATTTGTGATAATTCAGCTAATTCAGAAAACATATGGTCATTATTGTGTGAATATGAAAAACAGCACTAATGGAGTAGAATTTTTATTATTATTATTATTTTGCATTTTTTTTAGACCAGCTATGGTCCTAAAGGTTTTTTTTTGAGAACTTAGAATAAACATGAGCACCCAGCACAAGAAACTATTTGAAATCAGGTATGTATTTACATTTTTAAAAACACAATTGGTAAATTCTAATTGATCCTGAGGACCGTGAATTTAAATCTCTTCTGTTTTTCTTATTACAAGTGCTATCCGGGTGGTAAACCCACTTAAAACATAGTTAAAATATATCACGTAATCCCTAACAAAGAAACCAGTGATAATGAATGATGCCTGAGTTTCCATCTGGCACAACAGATAGGTTCATCACAATGTGCGAAAGGCAGAGGGCAAAAGCCATTGTCTCCATACTGGATGCTGAGTGAACTCAATGGAATAAGATGTTCCTATAAAGATTATGATCTTTGCTGGCAGGTCTTATAAACCTTTAAACAAACAGGAAACTGTCACACTGCGAAAAATGAGATTATCCTAAATGATCTGACATTTTGGAAAATTATTTTGCAATGAATAAACAGATGCCAATAGATACTATTTTGCTGCAATGGGAGAGTATTTTTGGCTAAACAAGGATTTGCTGTTTACATATTGGAAGAGGATGATGGTCCTTTGCTATGAATGAGACTTGCAAGTATAAAATGAAAACTTTAAAAGACTGCATGGAGCTTACGGTCAAACATGACACCCACATAACCAGCCAGTGTGCTAATTTAAAGTACATGTTTCACGCAGTATTTCAATACAAAGAGCAATAAAAATATGCAACGTTGGTTGTTTTGTATGTCTTTATTGCTTTTGGCACTGTCTGCATAACTTAGTCTCGTTTTTTTTTTATTACGTGTAGGCAACCTAAACTGTAGTCATTATGAAAGGAAGGCTTGCAGTGTGAAATAGTATTGATGTAATATTTAATGGCAGGCCCCTCTGTTCTAAAATCCACCCACAGTAGCCATACTGTACATTGGAGCATTGAAATTAGCATGTCTTTTGTGGAACTGAGGGAAGACTTTGCTGACATCTTCATCTACAAGGCATGTCTGTTGGCACATGATGGCCTTGGATGCAAGGCTGCTGTTAGAAATCACGGGGCCCCATACAGCCTACCTAACAGGGCCCATGTGACGGACTCCGGATACACCCTGCACTGGGTATTTCCGTCAGAAGCTGCTTCCCAAGTCCTGGAACACGAGATCGATGGATCTGGCTACAGTTACCCCCAAGAATCATGCAACATCAGTTTGGGGAACACCAGAATAAGAACTGATTTATTTGAGAAAAACACACTGAATTTATACAGTTGAGAAATACATTCCCCCCTCCTGCTCAGATTACCCTAACAATACAACTGTAACCAGAAACTTAATTAACATGTTCTAATTAACTAGCCTTGGTGGCTTCTAGGGGAGACGTGTTTTCTCTTAGATCAGAAGACCAGAGCTGAGTCAATTAGCACAAATAACAATGGATGAAAAGACTCTTAAAAGTCACACTAGACTTAAAATACACACATTATAGCAGACAAGTGGCTTGCTGAGTCATCAGCATCTGCTTTAAGTCACACGGTGTGAAGCAGCCTTTGCTGGGCAGGTGGCATATAGACCCTTAACATGGATCCCAAAGTCTGTGTGTTTTTGGGGAGAAATGGACTTGAATCCAAAGTAACAGTACTCCAAGGGTCCCCAGGCATACACCTCACAAAGAGTAGTGTTCTATTAACATCCCAGCCCATAATCCATAGGCAAGAGGCTAGCATTCAGTCCCTTCCAAGTGCCTCTGTCCCGGGTGAGTCTTTCACCCCCCTCACCTGACAGGGCCTGGGGCCTGAGCCCGACCACCGCATTCACTAGCCCACAGGCAGCAAGCAGAGAAAAAGGAGGCAGCGTGAACTGTGTGCCTTGGAGAAATAAGAATGTAATAAAACTGCACTAACAGCAGGAGGGCAGGTATCAGGTGTATGCATATAATGTACAAAATGCATGGTGCCAAGAATATGTAATGCACAGAGTGCAGGGGTCAGGACTATGTAACATACACAGTTTAGTTTCAGGCATATGTACTGTACAGTTTGCAGGAGTTAGGGGTATGTACACAGTGCATGGGTCAGGAGTGTTTAATATACAGAGTGCCGAGGTCAGGAGTGGGTAATGCATGAAATGCAGGGGTCTGGAATATGTCATGTACAGAATGCAGTGGTTAGGAGAGGGTAATGGCAAAGGCAGCAAATGGGGATATACAAAAATATCCCCCCATCATGTTCAGTGGCCAGCATCCCACTCCACTGAATGGGGATGCCTCACAACCATGTACAATGAACACAGTTGCAGCAAGGTGGTGCAGAATTTTAGGGATTAAATCAGATGGTGAGGACGCAATATAATGCTTCCTTGCTGCCTGTCAAACACCCTCTGAAAAGTGTTCACTCTTCAGAGGGCAACACTGGTGTACCCTAATCTACAGAAATGTTCCTCAGATGTGTCACTCCAAACATGCTTGGTATTACCCAAGAGTTCAAATGCAACACTGTTAGTCCTCTCCCCCAGTTCCTGGTCTGGGCAGCTTCTTCTACCTGGGGCCTGGGTGGATTGCTTCTTCTGCAGGTGGTTCCTCCTGGAGCTGGGAGCCTGGGACCAGCTGTGCTCCGCTGGTACATCTGGTCTGCTCCCTTCCTCCTGGGCACCACCGAGCTGGGCATCTAAGGTTGGGGGTTAGGTAGAGCGGGTGGGGACTCCCAAATCCTGTCCACCAATAAGCAAATCCCCGCTGTGCAGCTATTTAGAAAACAAACGTCTCCGGGTCCCCTGTGTTCAGTGGGTACCAGGGGACAGTAAGCAAACTATTTCTTCATTTTCAGGTTTGAGCGGATTAATCCGCCTCAGTGCACCCAGCCGGCCGCGGTGTATTCATATTGAAGAGGCCTGCCTTTAACTGTGTAGCATGATGCGACCGATTAATCCGTCTACACTCGAAAGTGAAGAAATAGTCCGCTTACTGTCCCCCAGCACCCACTAAATACAGGGTGCCCCGGGACATTTGTTTTTAAATAGCTGCACAGTGGGGGATTAGCTTATCGGTGGACAGGATTTGGCAGTCCCCGTCCGCTCTACCTCCGGGCCCCCCCTGCTGAGTTGGCAGGTTCGGGCCCGGTATGGGAGGGCTGGTGGTCCCCCTTATCAGCGGCCCTGCCTGGATGCAGAAAAGGCATGAGTTAAACTGCCCTGGGTTCAGGTCGAGCAAGGTTAGGCGAACTTCAAAGAAGTGTGGATGCTCAACCCTAACCCAATTAAAATCAATGGGAGCCAAATCTGTTCAGTTAAAAATATCCATTTTCTGGGATAATAAGCAAGGGTTTATGAAAACATACCATGTCAGTGGGAGCACTGCCCCAGGTAACATGTACAAATGCAAAAATATTCCATTCTGCCAGGAGCAGTTATTTTTCAAGTGCTTAAAGTGAAACATTAAAATTGCCCAATTCCTGTCCTAATCAGGCATGTGATGTTTATAAAGGCAAAAAAGTGTTTAAAATTGCCAGAAAATAAAATTTCATAAGGTTTTCTATGTATTTTATGGGACCTCTGGAGGGATCTGTGCTTTAATAAAAAAAAGAAGCTGGCAATAAATGTAATTTACCTGCAATAGAAACTATCTTTTTTTCTTTGTAAATACCCCTTTTCGTAAACAGTAAGTAAATATTAAGTAAACCCATGCTAAAAGTGCCTCAATATGAAATAACAATAATGCAACAGCAGCACTCACTGATATTTAAGCACAGAGAAAATATAAATAATGGTAACATACAAAAAATGGGGATCAATATAGTCCCATGTAATGTGAAAAAAGTCCCATAAAGCATTAAAAAAATTACATAAAAGTCCACTGTGAACTAAATTATTTCTCCTTTGCCACCACCACTTCCAGTACACCAACCACCATCCACACAGCAGACATCAGCACACCCACTTAGAGGACCTACGGGTGTTTGTGTTTTGCTCTAATTTTCTTCCTTTGTGAACACATGCCTTGAAAGGTGTGGTTACGTCAGATTACTATTGAAATTATTGGAGGCGGCTAATAAGCATCAATGCTTCATGAAAGCGACATGCTGCTTAATTTGTAACACAGCACATCGCAACTGCTTCTTTGTGCACTGCGCTGTGTGGTGCCCATTGTAATATTCATTGAAGGCACCGAAGGGTGGTTATGAGGCTTATGAGGCACTGCTTAAATGCTACTTAATCGTAGGGTATTGAGGCATGTGTGAACAAGCCCTTAAAAATGTACAGAAACTGTGGAAACAATGCTTGCATGTTGCTGCTACTTATTTGTTCACCACTGCCATTAGCCTTCTTCATGGGCTTTCTTCATGACCCAGTTTGCTCACTGATGCCTGGAAAGTTAACAATTGCCAATTATAGTGCAACTAAAGTACATCAATTGCTTAATGTTGGTTTGGTGACATCTATAATGGAGGGTAGTGCAAGTGTTTGTGTCGAATTGATCATATTGTGACTTTTACAATACAGTAAGATACATATAATGCTTACTTAGTCTTAAAATAATCATGGGTGTTCCAAAATGTGTTTTTGTACACGGACCCTTTAACCTCATTTACCACTTGCGGACCATATCGCGTAGGTATACGTTGGCAAAGTGGCACGATATAGCAGATCGCCGTTTATAAACGCCGATTGGAGCAGGCGCAATAGCGGACGGGTGCGCTCCACCGCCGGCGCACTCTTGTGCCCACCAGGTGCTCCCTGAGTGGAGCCTCGGTCGGGTAGACTCGATGTCCGCCGGCGACCCACAATCGCCTGTTAGAGAGGAAGAACTGGCAAATGCAGATGTAAACACGGCGGAACAGGTGTGCTGTTCAACCTGATGATTGCGGGATCCTACACTGATGGGTGTCCACGCCTTGATGTCCTCTCAACATCCTCAAAACTATAGCATTCAAAAGGCGGCACTTCCAAAGTCCTTGCAGTGATGCTTTATTAATATGCTGTGCATAAGGTACAGGTACAAAGCTTACGCGTTTCAGTGGATGACCGCCAAATAGAAAATACACATTTATATAGTGGGAAAAACATTGTTACAAATACAACCAAAAATCTCTCCACCTCACATTTCTATACATTGACTATACAGACATCAGATGTGGACCTAGGATCCCAGAGGAGAAAACAAAAATTATAAAAAGGGGTAAAAAGGGTGTCACCACCTATTGGGGACACTCCAATGGGAAAAAAAATAATTATCTGAGAAAAAGGTCCACATCATATCTGTGGTTCATCCCCACCGGAAGCCGAGTGTGCAGTTGATAAATCCACCACACCTCTCTCTGCAACAGCTTCCGGTGGGTGTCACCACCTCGTGGGGACACTTCAATGTGTTCCAAGCCGCAGAACCTAAAAAATCCAGTGTTGCCTTCATGTACATGCTTAAAGTGATTGGATACATTGGAAAGCCCCTTATTATTAGAATAGGACGCCCCATGAAAATGCTTGCTAATATGGGTATGCAAGGGGCGTGTTGTGCATCCTACATACTGCATTTTACATTCTGTACTAACTATCAAATATACAACATTGTGAGAACCACAATTGATATAACTTGATTGTATATTCCTTCCCTGTGGCACATGAAATTATAGACGTGTGTAGCTGTGTGTAAATGACAAAATCTGCATGTAGCAGAGCCACACACATACGATCCCTGAGTGTGCAGCCAAGTCTGCTTTGATTAAGATGAGGAAAAGAGGCTGGGAGATAGAAAATTACATAGGATCTGAGATTGTCGACTTGAAAACCTGCATCTATTGGACAAAATTTTGGCTAGACAGTCATCGGCATATAATACTGGTAATTATTTGGAAATTATGCCAGTGATGCTATGGTATTCACAGGAATAAGTGGTTACAAAAGTAACCCGATCTTTCCCTCGGGACAGAGACCTCCTCTTACCTTTATTTGTAAGAGAAATGGCTTCAATTTCAATCCCTGCCGCAGCATGTGGAGAAACATCACAGAGCCCAGGAAGAAGAGCTTCTCTGTCCCTTAGGCCATTTTCCAGGCTCTATCTATTAGGGATTTGTCATAACCCCTCTGTAACAATCTATTTGTAATGTTAGCACATTCCCCATCAAAAAGCTCTATAGTTGAACAATTCGTCTAGCCCCAATGAACTCGCCCACAGGGATAGATTTTAATGTATGGGCTGGGTGACAGCTACTAGCTAAAAGAAGGGAATTGCCTTCAATTTCCTTACAATATGTACATGTGTGTATAATACCAGTGGAAGCTTCACCTCTCAGAGTGAGGTCCAGAAAGTTAATCCTGGTATTATCACACTCACAGATGAACTCCAAATTGTGTTCATTGGAGTTGACAAAAGAGTGAAAATCTGCTACAATACCCTTTGTTTGATCCAAACTAGGATCAAATCATCTATGTAGCGTCCGTATCCTTTAATGGCACCTCTACATGGGTTGATTGGTGAGAACAAATGGGTCTCCTCCCAACAACCCATGTAGAGGTTTGCAAGTGAAGGGGAAAATGTAGCCCCCATAGATGCTCCCTTGCATTGTAGATAATACTGGCCATCGAACATAAAAAATTATGTTCCTAAAAAAAGGTTACACTCATCATAATAAACTCCTGTAGATTCCGCTCATAGGTGCTGTATGTTACAAGATTTGAAGAACAAGAATAAGAATTGAAGAGCCTTAAGAGCCAAATGATGGGGGATGCAGGAATACAGGGACTTGACGTCCATAGAAACCCACTGAAAAGTGTTCCACCATTTAAATCTGCTAATCCTAGACAGTAGTATGGCTGTATCCTTGATATAGCCCGGCAGTCTCTTCACAAGAGGCTGGAGGTACTGGTCCACTCACTGTCCCATTCCCTCCAACAGAGAACCTATCCCTGCCACAGTGGGACGTCCCTGCACTGGGATGTCAGGCTTATGTAATTTTGGCAGGTGATGGAAGACAGGGACATTGAGGGAATCAACACAAAGGTGCTCGGCCAGCTTCTTGGTCAAAACCCCCATCTCCAACCCGGTGTCTAAAAGACATTTTAGTTGGTTAGTAAACACTATAGTGGGGTTGACAGAAAGGGGGCGGTAGGTGGCAGTGTCCTTCAATTGTCCCATTGCCTTGTTTCTATAGTTGGTGGCATCTAGAACTACAACCCCCCCTTATCTGCCTCCCTTATAACTATATCAGAGCGTGTGCTCAGATTTTTTAGCGCCTGCCTTTCTGATTGTGTTAGGTTATCTCAGGTGCTATTTTGTACTTTTGATGTACGGATTTTAAGATTTTTTTAGCTCTGTCTCAATTAATGCTTGAAAAGCCCCCACGGGGGAACTCCTGGTGTGTATCGGATAAAAATGTTTGTCACCCAATTTAGTAGTATCTTTAGACACACCATAGGAATGAGCCCCCTAGAGTCGGAGTATAACAGAGCTGATTTAACAGACAGATCCTGGAAATCAAACATAAGCTAATTTTCATCAGATGTGGTATCCGTAGAGGCCCATAAGGGGCCATCCCCGGCATCAGCAGCAAAATGTAATAAGTTACGCATAAACTTGTTAACATCAAGAAGTGTGCTAAAAACATCAAAGTGACTTTTTGGTGAAAAAAGATAAGCCCTTTGCCACTAAAGAGATTTCTGGCTCAGAAAGTTCAGTCTCTAAAAGGTTAACCACATTAAACCATGCCTGGTTACCATCTGAAAAAGAATCAATACCTATTTGTTTGCGAGCCTGTCTCCTGCTCCTCTTTCTTTCTCCTTTTTCTTTTTGCTGTTTCTGTCCACATGAACCAATGAGTTTTTTTTAGAGTGGCAGGCCTGCTCTGAGTTTTATCAAAAACAGAAGACACTGATCCTCTTGAAATGAGTCTCCCTCCTTCTGCTGCATCCGATAATTCCGACTGGGAATCCGTCAGCTCTGGTGAGCTGAAACTCACATGCTTCCGTGGTCTCCTCCTAGATCCCCTGCATTGTCTTAGAATAGAAGGGGTGCCGTTGTGTCTTTTGCAGACATATATCAAGCCTTTGGCATAGTCCTCTATGTCCCGCAAATATTTATGTCGCTTGGTATCCATGATGTCCTGTTCCATTTTGTTAAGGAAAACATTCATCTTATCATTTAGGGTTGTATAGACATCTAGGGCTTCAAACGCTTTTAAAGAGTCTTTAATAGAGTCCAAATCTGAAGTGAGTGTGTGAAGTAGGGTTTCCTCTTCTTTAATGATGAATCTCATTAGTGTTAGTGAACATTCAGATAGAGTTTTGTTCCACTCCTCATTAAATGTGTAAATGTGTCTGAGTAAACAGTGGAGGGGAACTTTTTTATTCGGAGGCCCCGGGAGATCATTTCATCAGCCACATATTGTTTAAGTCCATGTAAATCCCACCAAACCCTCACCTTCTTAGCTATGACAACTCTCAGGTTGTTTTCCAAACTGCGTAGCACAAATCAAATCACCCAAAGGGGGAGAAGGGTCCCTGCTGTACACCTGCAAGATTTTTTGTTGTTGATCCATATTTCTAATAAATCAAATGTTCCTCACCCAATAAAGAAATAAGATTAAAAAATCAAAGTACCTTATTGCTCTGAGCCTTTAGTTCAATGATAATAGGGGCGTGTAGATCCAGTAAAAGTGAAAAGATCCTAACCAACCGCGGGGAGCTTGGAGCAAGCTACTTCACAGAGCGTATACAAGCTGAGACAAACAAGTGTGCTGCGCTCACAGGAACAGGTGTGCTCTTCAACCTCATGATTTCTGGGTCCTACACTAATGGGTGTCCATGCCTTGATGTGCTCTCAACATCCTCAAAACCATAGCATTCAAAAGGCGGCAATTCCAAAGTGATGCTTTATTAATATGCTGTGCATAAGGTACATAGCTTACGCGTTTCGGCGGATGACTGCCTTGATCACAGCTTAAAATACAAATAGGAAATACACATTTATATAGTGGGAAAATCCCCCCCCCCCCCCCCCCCCGAGAACCCAATACCCTTAATTGGCAAATAGGTTGAACCTAAATCCACAGCATGGAAAGTAATCAAAAGAACGTCCACAGCCAGTCCGGAGGTGGTGTCAGTTAATCGGGATCAGTTAGATCTGTCATGCCCCTACCAGATCAACCCCAATACAGTTAGAACACACATAGGGAACACAGTTAACCCCTTGATTGCCCCCTACAGGTTAACCCTTTCCTTGCCAATGACATTTAAACAGTAATCAGTGTTTTTCTTTAGCTCTATGAAATCGCTGTATGAATATCAATGGTCCCAAAAAAGTGTAAAAAATGTCCGATCTGTCTGCCGCAATGTCGCAGTCCCAATAAAAATCGCAGATCGCTGCCATTACTAGTAAAAAAAAAAAAAACGCCATAAATAAATTCTCATCGTTTGTAAATGCGGCAACTTTTGCGCAAACCAATCAATATAAGCCTATTGTGATTTTTTTTAACCAAAAATATGTAGAAGAATACATTTTTGCCTAAACTGATGAGTACATTTGTTTTTTTATATATTTTTTTGGATATGTATTATAGCAAAAAGTAAAAAAAATTGTTTTTTCTTCAAAATTGTTGCTCTTTTTTTGTTTATAGCGGTGATCAGAAATGACGCAGAGGTGATCAAATACCACCAAAAGAAAGCTCTATTTGTGGGAAAAAAGGACACCAATGTTGTTTGGGTAAATGTCGCACGACCGTGCAATTGTCAGTTAAAGTGACGCAGTGCTGAATCGCAAAAAGTGCTCTGGTCAGGAAGGGGGTAAATCCTTCCGGGGCTGAAGTGGTTAAACAAAATAAAATTTACCTTCTTTTACTCAAAAATACAGCAAATAATTCATGGGCTTTATCCAAATAAAGACTACAGTACATTTATTAACTCTCTTTTGTGTGCTTTAAATCTAACTTTCAAAATAGTATAAAATAGTGGTCTCTGTACAATCATTACAGCCCAGAAATATATCAGTTTAAATTGTTTATATTAGTAAGAAATGTCCAATCATGATTCATCTGATTGCCTATAGATAACCACTTGCATAAGAAAAAAATGCAAGAACTCACACGGCTTGATAAGAAAAAGTCAGCAGCACAACAATTCAATTTCTGAAGGAGCATTAAAAATTTAGCAAACTTTGTCCCATAATGGGTCAATACTACAGAATAAGCACCCATGGCTTTCAGTCAATGAAATCATGGCACATAAAATGCCTGTTAGGTGTCATTTTATTATTCAAAAACATTAATGCTACTAAAGAGTAGCTATAGGCATGTTTGCATGAACAATTCTCGAAAGGTGTTTTTGAACTGCATTTTTTTGTTTGCCAACTACAAATTAATCTTCCTCTATCACAGCTTAAAGCGGAGTTCCACCCACATTTGGAACTTCCGCTGATCGTATTCCTCCCCCCCTCAGGTATCACATTTGGCACCTTTCGGGGGGGGGGGGGGATAGGATACCTTGACAGGTATTCTTTTCCCACTTCCGGGAGCCCGGCCGCGGCTCATTACGTCAGCAGCCCGGCTACCTCTTCCTCCCTGCTCCGCCGCCGGGCCACTGACAGAGTGCAGCACGCTTCGCGCATGCACAGTAGGCGCCTGGCCCCAAAGCCAGACGGCTCCAATGCCAGGTTCCCTTACCTGCAATGGCCGCAGCTGCACCTAACCAGCCGATCCTAAGATCGGCGGCAGTGCTGACATTGCTGGACTCCAGAACAGGTAAGTGTCCTAAAGTTAAAAGCCAGCAGCTACTGTATATATATATACATACAGTAGCTGCTGACTTTTAATTATGAAATCAGTGGCGGACCTCCGCTTTAACCACTTAAGGACCAGTAGGATTTCCCACTGTAGGACCAGAACACTTTTATACATGTTTATAGACGGCGATTCGCGCTACGCTGCCACTCTGCAGCAGTAAATGTACGTGAGCCAGTCCGGAACCGGTTAATATAAGACCAATACATAAAAGAAAAGAGTAATTAAAAATGGGTTCAAAACTCTAAGGTGTACAGAATACATTTATGTACAAGAGTGCATCATTCACATCATATATAAATTGCAGCTCCATCGCTTTTCTGCAGTATTTACCAGGTGTTTAGTATGGTGTTCCCTGTAATTAGTAGTCACCATATTTTCTATATTGAACTAAACTTCCATAGTGCCACTGCCAACTGAAAGCCAAAATCTAATCTTATCATTTTATGTTACAGAAGTGCAGAGACAAGGTTCTTTTACAGCCCAGTACCAACATGCCATACTGCTCCCCCCGAGATGTATGAGCATTATGTCAGTAAAAATCCCCCCCCCATAAATCAAGCACTAATCTCCATGTTTACCTCTTTACCCCATAAAATTCCCCCTCCTCCCGGTACAAATTTGCCCCCCTGCTGAAATTGTATCTCCCAGCACAAATCTTTGCCGCCCCATTCCCTCTTCTAGCTCAAATCCTCTCTCTCTGCCCAAATTCCCCAAGCACAATTCCCCCCCCCCAAAACAAAAATGACCTCTCCTAGCACAAATCCTCTCCCCTCCACTCCAACCCCCCCCCACATGCATCCCCCCCCATTTCCCTTCCCTGCACAAGTCCTTCCCCCAAAATTCTCCCTCCTAGCACAAATACCCCTCAATTAGCCCTACTTGCACAAATCCCCCCCCCCACCGAAAATAATTCCCCCTAGCACAAATCCCCCTTAACACGAACCCCTTAAACCCGTCTCTCTCTCCTAAACTCGATCTTCTCCCTTACCCCGCCGTTTCTAAACACGACCCTCTATGTTAAAGTCGTCCCCCCGTT
>BLSH010370155.1:1093713-1104658 GCA_018402905.1 Glandirana rugosa | reverse complement strand
AAGTATTCAGCTTAAACATACATTCAGTCTTGTCCATGTAAAAAAGTCACATCGAAGTCCGTTTTTTTGAAAAAAATTCGAAAAACCTATCGTATCCCTTCCCCATTATGGGGACATTACAAACAATGCGACAGATACAAAGACAAGTCTTCTAAAGGGGAGTGAAGGACAGGGTTACTATTAACCTAAATCTTTTAAAACCCAACAACACCTTTGATCTTAACCACTATTTATCTCAACTCGCTTGGAGACCTTCAAGCCCAAGACGACCAGGCAGGCTTGAAGCCCTGTTTCAGGCCCAGGCCCAGGCCTGCCTTGGGCTTGCTAGCGTGCCTGTTGCTTGGGGTAACTTTAGTGTGCGATCGTTCGGGTTCCGTCCGGACCCGGACCCGGACTTTGTCCCGAAGTTCGGACGGACCAGCAGAACCCGAACTTCCAGAGGTTCGCTCAACTCTATTTATCACCAATTCTAGTTTCCACAACAACCCAAAATTTTCTAAATCCAATTATCATTGGGACAGGAAGTGAGGGGAAATCTTCTGAACAGAAACATAGACAGCGTAACAAACATTACAGGGGTATTACCCCTTCCCTATGCTATCCAAAAAGCTTAAAAAAAGTTTTTTTGCCTGAAGCTACACTGAAAAAATGTACCTGTTCTGACTTACATACAAATTCGACTTATGAACAAACCTACAGACCCTATCTTGTTTGTAACCCGGGGACCGCCTGTACCCTACTATACAGTATACACTTGCAATCAGAAATATTCAATCTCTAAAGAGTTTTAAGGATTTATAAATAAAAATCTTTTCAAAGTGCAGGATTCTGCTTTGGATGGCTTCTTATTGAGTTTAGTGATACATAAAATCAACACAGAAAATGTATGATTTAGTATTTGTGTGCAACAGTATATTTTGTTAAGATCGCCATGACACAATTATTCAACCCCTATATAATATTGTTGTTTCTAAAGCCTCGTACACACGGGACGACGATCGTGTTCAACACGTCGTACTCACGACCATTGTATGCAGAATCGATCGTCTGTGGCCGTGCTTTCAACAGTTGAACATACGGCGGTCGTTCGTGGGAGTTGTATGTGCAGACTAGAAAACTTGGTCGTGTCAACAAGCTCGCATACGACCGTTGTATCGTGTGTAGAGCAGCTGTGTTCAACAAAGTTGTATTGTGCTAAACACGCATGCGCCAAGTCCACTTCAACTAACATGAAATTAGATGAAGGAGCCCAAAAGGTGACGCTACTTCCTCGTTATACGCTCGTTCGCGTCATCACGTTCGGCCGGCCGCAAGTTGTATGTACGACCGTCGTGTGCATGGGAAAGACAAAGGAGCTGCCACAAAATCTGAGAGAGGAGATTATTTCATCACATCTGAAGGGCCTTGGGTATAAGAAGATTTTCAAAAGATTTAACATTCCAAGAGACACCATTGGGAGCATTATAAGGAAGTTTAAAACTTATGGAACAGCTGCAAACCTGCCTGGCCCTGGAAGAAAGCTCACAATTTCATCAAGGGCCCTTAGCAACTTAGTCAGGACAGCTAAGAAAAACCCCCGTGTGACTGCAAGACAGCTACAGGATGACATGATGAAGGCTGATACAAGTGCTTCAGTGGCAACTATAAGACGTGCACTAAATAATCAAGGACTTCATGGCTGGACCCCAAGACGCACTCCACTCTTGACCTCAAAGAACATCAGGAGTTGACTAGAATATGCCAGGAGGAATTTGGACAAAACTACAGAGTTCTGGGAGACAGTTGTATGGACTGATGAAACCAAACTGGAACTTTTTGGACATATGGACCAGCGGTATGTCTGGCGTGCAAAAGGTCAGGCTTATGACCAGAAAAATGCCATCCCATACCTTTGAAAAAAAATAAGAATACCATCCCCACGGCCAAGCATGGAGATGGGTCAATAATGATGTGGGGCTGTTTTTCTGCGGCAGGAACTGGCAATCTTGATTGTGTACCTGGCATCGTGGATTCCCAGAGATACCAGGTCATTTTGAAGAAGAACATGATGACAAAATAACTCAAATATGTATCAATAAATATTGTTTGTTATTTCACAAGTTTTTTTTTTTTCATTTATTTTCATTATCTTTCATCAACATCACTATATTGTCTATTGAGGTGAGGGGGTTGAATATTTCTGATTGCAAGTGTATGTATGCTTTTCCACTATCTTTCCCAATCTTTCCAGCATCTTGATTGTTGAATTTATTTGTGTATTTTCGAGCCGCCGATGGACATTAAAGGCCCGTACACATGGTGCGACGGTCGTATGAAAACGGTTATACGACCTCTTGTTGTACGATCATCCGACCGTTAGTACGCCCGATTAAAACAGCTGATGTGCGACAGTCATACAACAGATGTTGGATGAGCAGACTGGAAAACTTTGGTTGTACAACAAGCGGTCGTACAACCGTTGTATGGTGTGTACAGAGAAGTTGGTCCAACAAGTTGTACTGTGCAAAACACGCATGCTCAGAAGTCAGGAACGTGCGGAAGTGTCCGTTTGTGTAAACCTACGTTCCTAATTCACAAATCATATTCACCTGAACTTCCTCTTTATGCGCTCGTAGCATGTCACTACATTCGGCTTGGTCATACGATCGCTTAGTGCATGTCAGTACGGGAGATGCAACAGCCAACATATGATTTTGGCCGTTCGGACGTACGACCTCCGCACCGCGTGTACGAGGCTTAAGACCCGGTGGGCCGCCCGCATCTTTTGTATAAAAGCCCATATCTAAGATGGTGCTGCATAGGCCTGAAGAAGGAGCACATACTCAGCAAATGCGTCGCCTCAGGAACTCCTCACGTCCTGGAAGTGACGTCAGGATCAGTTGTCCTTGTGTTCCATGGCCCCAGGAAGTGCCGGAATCCTTCGGCTGCATCCCTCAGAGCCCACAGTTGCTCAGGACTCCCTGGACATGCCGTTCCTTGGATGGGGAATATTGCAGTGCCCAATGCTGTTTTTTTTAACTTCACTCTTGTGAGTAATTTTCTGTATGGTTTCTACTACATCTGGAAAACGCTACATTCAGATTGGCGCTTGTGTTCTCTTCTTAACTTGTAAAATGCAGTCATTTGTATGGGCAGCATAGAACTGTATGGCTGCAAAGATCTGTAGTGAGAATGTAGAGCGAGTACCTAATTGCAACACAGTCCCTTATATTTGCCTTCCATTATAGTGTTTTTTTTCATAGTTGTTGTTTGCTGAACTGTCCATCATGGGAACAGTTCCAAGATTTTAGACAAAGGGCTTATGAAGAAATAACATAAGAATTAGCTATGCTTAGACCATGGAAACGACTTCCTTATTATCCTTTCAACATCTGATATTTGTATACTATCCAATATTTTCTTTTTTATACATGTGAGACCATTAAAACAAACAAACAAACAGAGGGATCACATAGAATAGCACAATAGAACATTTTATTAACAAGTGTAATGTGTAAAATACATTTTTCTTTTGAGGCTGTCTACTTTCATTGTTCATGATCTGAGAGACAGCTTCAGGAAATCCAGCGCTTAAAGAGGACATCACAACTTATATGGATATCTGTTTATTGGGACACCCAAGAGTGTTAAAGTGTTATTAAACCCACAACAGTAAAATCAGTCTGTATATGCATAGCATGCTTGTTATACTCACCGTGTAACTCAAGGGGTTAGTCCTCTGTATTGTGTGAAAAGGCTGTTTGATTCTGTAAGGACAGATCTTCCCCCTCCTGCAGAGTCTCTCTTGGCAAGGCCAGATAAGACACAGTGAGGGTAGTACTGCTGCACTGCTCTGTTTGGTCTCTATTGATGGAGAGAACATTGCCTTGTTTGAGCTGAGCTTTTCAGGCCACATGATATTGACATCACACATGTGGGCGTGTATAGAGATCCTAAATTACAGCCCAGTCCCTCCCTCCTCCTCCATGCCCAGTAACTAAAAAAGAACACAGTGGGTGGGACGTCACATTTTGATTGATGGATGCTTCGCCTCCCAGAAAAGCATGAGGACACAGGCTGCAGTGGAAATCTCCTCCTAACTGAACACTTAGCACTTGAGCAGACCCTGCAGTTTATCATGTGACCGTGGTATACAGATCAGCCAAAAAGGTATATAGTGGCAGTATTTTAATGTAAAACAAATATTTATAAGCTGTGGGCGCTGTGGGAGGGCAGATGTACTATTTTCATATTACTGTGTTTAGTAACACTTTAAAGCGAACCTTCAGTCGTTTTTTCAACTTTCCATCTATTAAATCTTTTGCCCTTGTTGTTTTAACTTTGGATGGTAGCCAGTAAATACCTTATACAGCCCCCTTCCTCTTTCTTGTCTTCTTGTGAGAGTTTGCCAGGAAGGGGGGGGGGTGAGTCCTAAGAGGGTCAATGAAAGCTGCAGGGCTGGAGGTGTGCCTCTGTGTGTCTGTGTAAATCCAGGAAGTAAACAGACAGCAGCTTCAGCTACCCACAGTTAAAATGGCTGCAGCCAGACTTAGTGGAGGGAGATTTCTGCAGCATATTTTGCAAGTAC
The DNA here is from genome assembly GCA_018402905.1 of Glandirana rugosa. NCBI lineage: Eukaryota > Metazoa > Chordata > Amphibia > Anura > Ranidae > Glandirana > Glandirana rugosa. The sequence goes on along the minus strand of BLSH010370155.1, from coordinate 1,100,091 downwards.
AGAATCACAGTATATATAAAATAATATGCAAAGTGGTTGCAGGGAAGCTTCAGAATGGCAAAGATGTTCTTATTACAAATTATGTGAGCAGACTGCAGTTCCTCTTTAAGTGTGATAGAGGTTTCTTATGCTTTTTAAACAAAAAGCTGTTTTAGAACCCTTGACGATGTTACTTTTACAAAGACACCCTTTTTTTATCAAGGTAAAAGGTAACTGGAAACTAATATATACATACTCTACATATGTATACTGTATTTATACACTGCATATACAGTATAAATACAATATGCATTTATTGCAATCAAGCAATTTATATGGTTACATACATAACAAGCCCAATGAGTAAAGCAAGCAGTACTATACATCATTTTTACGATTCATGCTCTAGCAGGAGCACTTAGTCAAGTATATGACATGTGTATAATCAACCAGGGGCGTCGTTAGGGTGTGGCTATGGGGGCTACAGCCCCGAATCTAATATAATTAGCCCCGAGTGTTTGACCGTCGGCCGGCGGGTGCATTTTAATTTGGTAAAAAAGGCCGCACACAGCAGCGGCGGTAGCCAGCCACACTTAACTTTCTTTGTGATGCGGCGAGAGCGGCATCGCCCACTGCATATCTGCCTTCAGGCTGAGTGAGCGGAGTGATATGTGAGGCATTCTCCAGCTCCATGTCCTCCTCCGGCCCTCCATTCCCCTCAGGCACCACGTCCTCCTCCTCCGCCCCCTCTCCTTCTGTTCTCCTCTGGCTCCATGTCCTCCTCCCCCTCCGTACTCCTCGGGCTTCATGTCCTCCTCCACCCCCCCTTCATTCCACTCGGGCTCCATATCCTCCTCCTCCGCCCCCTCTCCCTCCGTTCTCCTCGGGCTCCATGTCCTCCTCCTCCTCCTCCCCCCTCCTTTCTCCTCGGGCTCCACGTCCTCCTTCACCCCTTCTCCCTCCGTTCTCCTCGGGCTACATGTCCTCCTCCACCCCCCCTTCATTCCCCCTCGGGCTCCACGTCCTCCTCCTCCGCCCCCCTCCAGGTCAGATTCTGCACACTCTATTAATTTCCCTTCCTGTTGTGTCCTTGTCTCCACGCTCCCTTTCTCCCTGCTGCACTGTGTCTCTACACTTACCCTGTATTTATTTTCCTTCCCACCTTTGTCCTGGTCTCAGTGCTATCTTCCCCACATGCTCTTTGTCTTTACATTTACAATCTTTATATTTACACTCTTTTTCACGTCCCTTTCCACTGTCTCCTGGTCTTCATGCTCTTTTGTCCCGTGTTGATACAAGTACATTCTATTTCCTTTCCTATAGTCTCCATGCTCTTTCTCATACTTGCCATGTTGCTATACATGTAAACTCTATTCATCTTTATTCCAATTGTGTCCTGGTATCTATACTCCCTCTTGCCCTGTGCCTGTATTTGTACATTCTGTGCTCCCCTTCTCCCTCTTGCCCTGTGTCTGTCCTGTGTTGATGCACTCCATTCATGTCTCTTCCCATATTCTACTAATCTCCATGTTTTCCTTCTCCCTCTTGCCCTGTGCCTGTATTTGTACATTCTGTGCTCTCTTTCTCCTCCCTCTTGCCCTGTGCCTGTACCTGTAAATTCCATTAATCTCCCATCCAACCTTGTCCTATGCTTCCATTCCCTCTCTTGCCCATTGTCTTTATATGTACTCTATTCATATTCCCTTTCCATAGTGTCCTAGTCTCCTAAGCCACTTTATCCATCTTGCCCTGTATCTGTATAAGTTAATGTCCCTTTTCATTGTGTCCTGGTCTCTGTGTTCCCTTTCCCCCTCTTGCTCTGTGCCCATACATATACCCTCTATTCTTGTCCCTTCTCATTGTGTCTGGGTCTCCGTGCTCCCTTCGTCCCTGCTGTGTCTGTACAAGTACCCTTTATTTATGTTCTTTCCCACTTTGTCTTGGTCTCAGTCAGTGCTATCTTTTCCCACATGCTACACTCATTGTGTCCCTTGCCACTGTGTCCTACCTCTCTTGCCCTGTGATGGTACAAATACACACCATTCCTTTCTCTTCCCAAAGTCTCCTAGTCTCCATGCTCTTTTCTCCCTCTTGAATGCACATGTACACTCCATTAATTTTCCCTTCCAGCTGTGTCCTGGTCTCTATGCTCTGCTAGGGGTACCCGTGATATAAGGAGGAACTCCGCTGGGGGGGCATCTGTGATGGAAGGAGGGACTCTTCTGGGGGCACCTGATGGAAGCAGGGACTCCGCTGGGGGCACCTGTTGGAAGGAGGGATTCTGCTGGGGGACACCTGTGATGGAAGGAGGGACTCCGCTGGGGACACCTGATGGCATCTGGTAGCAGGCGACATGGCAAGTGACACACTTGGGGCTCCCACTGATTCTGCATTATGGTGAGTTGAACTATTTCATTTTATATTACAATTTAATAATAGAAATAATGCTCTTCAATCATCCTGACATCATAACAACCATGGTGCCTGGATGATTGAAGCGCCAGCACCAGGTGATTGGAGTATCTTTATCTGATGATTGTTAAACTTTCTGGAATACACATATTGCTGTTGTGGTGTAGAATCTAGGCTTGCTGTCATTCCATCCCTCTTTCTTTCCTTCTTTCTCTTCTCTTTCCTTCCCTCCCTATCTCTTTCTTTCTTTCTTTCTTTCTTCCTCAATCCCTCGTTCATTTCAGACGTGAGCCACACCCCAAAACTACGCCCCTTTAAGCCACACCCGCTATTCGTTTAGACCACCCCCATTTTGCGCCACATTTCTTTGGGCTGTAACCCCTGGTCTTTTTCGCATCTAGCAACGCCCCTGTAATCAACAGTTATACTGACATTGAATTCTGGCTAAAGCTAGCCATACATGGCAGGTTCAGAAGGGACCGGACACATTTCGATCCATGTATGGCCACTGTGGTTAAACAAAATTTGATCCACTGACCAGCTTCTGTTCAACCATCCTGCTGAAATTTTTTTCCCTGAATCAGCACTCCAGGCTATAGACTGCAGTGCTGATCTTTGAATTCTGATGGTCAGGAGGTTTCACAGTGAAGAGGATTTCCCCATCCACCTCAAATATGTGGATGGGGAAATCGGGTCCGTTTTTTTATTCAACCCGCTGGTTGAAAGAAAGAAACAGACTCATTTATTGTCAGCCTAAAGCACAGAGCTACAGTTAACTTGCATTAAAGGAGGAAATATATGCTAAATGTACATTCAGCAGTGTTATCGAGAACCTAATGACATTGTCTGATGCTCCTATATATGCTGCATATACAGTATAATGTGAACTGAGAAGGAGAACGGGCAGGGAAAATTCCCTCCATTGATGTTCAGGGTAATACATCTTGCAGTTGTATTCAAGCATTGGCTGAGACAGAGTGAAAAGAGCTGAGAGCTAAACCTTTTTTTTTTTTTTTTTTTGGGAGGGTCTAGATAGAAGATAGCAGGTGGGAAAAGAAGGGGGATAGGGATGGGAAGGTGGGGAGGGGGAATCCACACAGGCCACTTAAAAAGTCCTGAAAGGTGGTTAAGGCGAATAGGGCTTCTTTTGACAGTCAATAAGCATGGGGTGTGACAGGAAGGAGGGGAATAATCAAGCCAAGGCTGCCATATTGAAAGAAATTCATCATGGGTGTCCTCCAAGATTGCAGTCAATTTATTGTGCATTGCTATTTCATGAAGTGTTAACAACCCAGCCTAGTTTCTCTGGACTACTATCTTGCTAGGTATAGTAGAACAAGTGAGTATTGTCATCATAGGGCAGGAAGTTAATGGCAAGAACACTAGATACAAATAAAGAAAATAGGCTTAAATAAAAGTACATTTGTGCAATGAGTTTAGATATAATTCTAATGTATTCCTTTTAAAATAGGCAGTGTACGTATCTACATTTGACCTAGTAAGAACCCCTTGTAGTTAGCATATACTGTATGTAGACAGCACCTTGTTAACAGAAAGAAATAAAGTTATGATGGAATTAATTACTGTTGCTCAGGAGCTGTGATCACAGGCTGGGGACCCCCTTTAATGTTGATTCAATACTGAGTTAATGGAGGCATCTGAGTTACATTTGCTATTGGTAGGAATTACAAGTAGGGCTGACAAGCACACAGTGCAGAGTTAACCCACTAATGCTCTGCAAATCAATGTAATGTATAACAGAATATAAATTATAATGTCTATGTGAACTGTCTAGAGCTGGCCATAATCACTAAAGGGTCATCAGAAATGCAGATTTGATATGACGTGGTTGACAAGGTTCTGGTTAGGCACATTGCGACAAGGAAGTAGAGTGTCTTGCAGACACTTTACTAGTAGAAATGTAATATGTATTGGATCTAGTATTTTGGCCTGTGTGTGAACTATTTCCTTCAATGAGCCTTAATGGTATTCTAGGATGCACCAAAGACATTGGATAATCACCAGAACTGTCATCCAATACTTAATGTTGGAACAATTTAGGAGGAGAAGCTCTGAGCCTTCTTAATACAGATTTCTCTTTATTCCCATTCATCATCCTGATTAAGGACTAGCAGTGTCAAACACTATCCCTGTCCACAGAGAGTCCCTCAGTGACCAGGAAAGGTTAGATTTCATTCTTATGGCAATTGGTTGGGATTGGTCACCAACATGGTTGGTTGGCAATTGGTTGGGATTGGCTCACCAACATGGGACTTTAATCAGACAGGACGTTCAGCCCGACACTGTGATCTCCAACAGGTTGAGCCACCCCCTATGCATATTAGTGTAGATCATGGTCTGTCCTTGTCTTGTCTACATGTGTGTATGTGCTTGAGACAACGTTGTCTAATTTTAGGTGGATCCTGGTGGTGGTTTAATCCATATGTACTACTATGGTACTACTTTTTTTTACAATCGTGCACTATTTTAAACAATTCATTAGAATGTTTTGTGGTTTTAATACCCCCTTGATGGCCTCTTTTTGGGTAATTCTTTATCCAAACATATTGGTCAAGAGCATTCGCACTTAGCTACAAAACAAACAACTTCAGGGGGTAATAGCAAGCATCTTGTAGTGTCTGCTTTCAGGCAGGGCTTCCTAAACATTTTAAATGGTTGGGAGATTTCCTCTGGTTTAATGTGACAGTTATTTAATTTTTAAACAGCAGGAAGAAATGACATTTGTAAGATTCCCATGTTGCGTAATGTGTCAATTTCCTTGTTTAGAGATTACAAAATGCTGCCAAGAATCATTATCTTACATACAGTATATATACCATCAACCTAATCTCATGTGTTCATAACGTCACCAGCCACCATGGGGTCTATGAATCTGGTTCTCTGTATTTTTCTTTTTACAGTGGATATTCCTTCTCTTACAGGTGAGGCTAGGTCTATCATCAATTATTAATTCTGGCATACAACAAAATTACATTATGATGTTTTTCTGTTATTTGACACTAAAGATTATAAAGAGTGTCAGTGTAGATTTATGTAATTATTGTAAGACCCCAGTTTCTAACTAATGGATACATTTGGATATCATGGATAGCATGTCTTAATTCATTTAGACCAGTGTTTTGCATCTTTGATGAAAGTATTATGTCTTTTCCTGACTCCCATATCATCACATTATATAATACCCTTCCCAATGAAACACACTAAATATGTCATCTGTGACAGGAGCAGACACAGCTTTAAAGAACAGCATGATTGGGTAGAATAAAATAATGTGAATAACTATTAAGAAAAATAATCTCATAGAGTTTTTGAGAAGTGCTGGGGCAAGTAATATTTCAATTTTGCAGTTTCAAAATAATACATTTAACTGCAGTATTTACAATGGTTGCAGTATTATCCAATCTTGAATGAAACTTTTTTTGGATTTATGTTGCTATAGTTCACCATTAGAGATGAGCGAACTTCTAGAAGTCCGGGTTCTGCTGGTTCGGCCGAACTTCGGGACAAAGTCCGGGTTCGGGTCCGGACAGAACCCGAACTTTGTCCCGGACCCCGAACCCCATTGGCACAAAAAAAGCTGTAAAATAGTCCTAGAGGTCTGAAAAAGGAAGGAAATGTGGGTAAGGGTGGGACAAGTGACCTACAAAGAAATGGGGACAGGGAAATAACTTTAAATATTTAAAAAAAAATAAAAACATAAAAATTGCAAAAATGGAGATCATCTTCAAAATGGGTCTGAAAAGTATTAATTAACATTGGAGGCCATAGAACTGTTCTAAAATCATCTTCAAACTGTGTCAAAAAAGTATAAATAAGCCGGGAGTACCCATATCACTGTTCTGCAAAATGTGTGTGTCACTTTAAATGAAACCAGGAATCAGTGCACATCTGTTCTGCACAATTCTTTAAAGTCTGTGTGTCACTTTAAATGAAACCGGGAATCAGTCTTGTCTACACGTGACTAAG
>BLSH010370155.1:1077858-1089057 GCA_018402905.1 Glandirana rugosa | reverse complement strand
GGTACGAGTGGGTGGGTCGGCACGAGTGGGTAGGTAGGTAGGTATGAGTGGGTAGGTAGGTACGAGTCGGGAATGGATGGATGGGTGAGCATGGCTGGGTGGGTGAGCATGGATGGGTGAGCATGGATGGATGGCTGAGCATGGATGGATGGGTGAGTATGGATGGATGGATGGGTGAGCACGGCTGGGTGGGTGAGCATGGATGAATGGGTGAGCACGGCTGGGTGGGTAAGCATGGATGGATGGCTGGGTGAGCATGGATGAGCATGCATGGCTGTGTGAGGATGGCTGGATGGGTGAGCATGGATGGATGGGTGAGGATGGGTGGCTGAGCATGGATGGGGTGAGGATGGCTGGGTGGGTGGTGGATGGATGGTGGGGACTGGGGGTGCACACTGTCATTTAGCAGCGCTGTGGGCATTGCACATCGCCCACAGCGCTGCAGCACCTCCTCTCTCCCCCTCTCTCCTCTCACACTGCACCGATCGGTGCGGAGAGGAGAGAGATAAGCCGGCGGAAGCGCCGGCTTGTTTACATGTGATCGCTCCGTCATTTGACGGCACGATCACGTGGTAAAAGGCAGCTCACAGCGGCCATTCACCGCGATCCGTGATGCGCCGGGTCCCCTGGACCCGACGGTCACAGATGTTCCCATGTGCGCGCCCCAGGGGGCGCGCGGGAAGCGCATTTATGGGAGGACGTCAATGTACGTCCTCCCAGGGTTAAGCAACCGCCCTGCAGACATATTTTGTCTATGGGGCGGTTGTTAAGTGGTTAAAAGAAACTGTGTTCTAAGAAACACAGTATTTTCCTTGAAAAGAAACACATAACTTTAATAACATACAGCCCAATCATTTGTAAAACAATATTTCATCCTTATAGTATTCCAAAAAGGAAGAAAAAACAGGGGAAGCCCAATGGTGGCAGGAAAAGCAGCACCTCCAAGTTACAAATATTGCCAAATATTACAATGTCAGTGGACAATCATCTAATTGTCATAATTAAATTTGATTTAAAGAAGAATACCACAACTACAAAACGGGCTTAAAACTGATAGAGTCATTTAACCCTGGGTGTTTAGTAGCAGCCAAAGTATGGATCCATTTTGTTTCACGCTGTCAGAGTACCCTATCCACATCTCCCCCCTCTTTCACTTTTAGGTATATACTCTAATTCAAAGAATTTAATTTTAGATAAATTAAAGGAGTGATAGAGACCCATGTGTCTACTAAATGGGGACTCAATTTTTTTCCAAAGAGACATGGTCTCTTATCCTGTGAAAAAATGGTCTTTTTGTTTTGCTCACGTAGAATGCCTTGCAGTCACACTCCATGTAGTACACAACGCCGATCAACTGGCAATCGGCAAAAAACTTTGGTGTGTATTGTTCACCATTCGGCAAGTCAATCATCTCAGCTTTCATCAATCTACAAAAATTGCATTTATTGCAAGGGGCCATGCCTGTTCATCTGTGGTTACTTGGCTTTGACCTAGTGGTTAAATAGCTATGAACCAATTGATCTCTGATCAATTGAGATAGTCTATAGATAATTTGAGGATGGGGGCCAACATATTTGGACACTACCTCCTAGTATTTAACAGATGCCAGTACTTTTCATTGATGCTGCGCACTTTAGCATGCTACCCAGAATATCTAGTTATTAACCTCACTTTCTGATCAGTATTCTTTGATTTTTTGGTATGTATTAGTGCATCCATGCTATTTGCATTGGCTCTTTGGTAGGCCTTCTTTAAACAAGAGCAACTGTATCCCCTATTTATTAGGCGGCTTTGTAGGGCTTTTGCCTCCCTTTCAAAATCTTCATTGTACACTACAATTTCTTTTCAATCTCAAGTATGACCATGAGGTATACTCTGAACCAATGGCCTGGGATGGGAACTTGTCACGTGCAGTATGGTATGTCCCGTCGACGGTTTTCTATACAGGGATGAACCAATACTTCCATCAGAATTGATGAAAATGTGAATGTCAAGAAAACTAATTAAGCGCTGATCATATGTCATGGTAAATTTGAGGTTGTATTCATTCATTTTTAAGGCATCAAGCAAAGAAATCAATCCCTCACTAGATCCTGTATAAATGACGAATACATCATTCATAAACCTTCGCCAAACCAGGACATTGCTCAAACTATCCTGCAGATCATTTCATGAGAACCGGTCCAGCTCCCACCCCCCCCAGGCACAGGTTTGCATATGATGGGGCACATCGAGTCCCCATTGTAACACCCTGCAACTGGACGTAGTGGGAGCGGTCAAACAAAAAAACATTGTTGGTCAAAACAAAATGTAACCATTCCAAAATGAACCGATTATAGGAGGCTGCCGTAGTTCCCCAGTGTCATTAGTACAGTGACAGTGCATATTTTTATCACTGATCACTGTATTAGTGTCACTGGTCCCCCAAAAAAGTGTCAAAAGTGTCAGATGTCCGATTTGTCCTCTGCAATATCACAGTTCCACTATAAGTCACTGATTGCTGCCTTTACTACTAAAAAAATAAATAAATAAAAATATCCCACAGTTTGTAGACACTATAACTTTTGTGCAAACCAATCAATATAAACTTGTTGGGATTTTTTTTACCAAAAATATGTAGCAGAATACATATTGGCCTAAATTAATGAAGAAATTAGATTTTTTGCATTTTTTTAATTGGGTGTGTTTTAGAGCAGGAATTAAAAAAAAATATTTTTTCAAAATTGACGGTCGTACTTTGTTTATAGCGCACAAATAAAGAAACGCAGAGGTGATCAAATACCACCAAAAGAAAGCGGGAAAAAAGGACATACTTTTTTTTTGGGTACATTGTCGCACGACTGCACAATTATCAGTTAAAGTAATGCAGTGCCATGTCGCAAAAAATGGCCTGGTCAGGAAGGAGAGTAAATCTCCCGGAGGTCAAGTGGTTAAGGGTTACAAACCCTGTCAGGTTTTTATTGTTGCCCGCATCCTATTTTGAGGAGGTTCACAGGGCTATCACTGTCTCTAATGCAGAAAGTGAAAGGAAATCCAAAATATTTGAGTTGTCACAGAAACAGGAGGTAAAAAGAAAACTTCCAATAGCTCAACCTATTTTGGTAGCAACTATGTAAGTGGGTATATCCCTTCACTTTGGAGAGATCTCCTTTTACTTCGCACAGTTTATGGAACAGGAAGTGAGGGGAAATCTCCTTAATGGGTTGCAAACAAAAACCCCAAAATCCTATCCATTATATACTCTATCTAATACTGAAATTGTTTTGGCTTAAATACGTCTGTTTACCGACATTAAGAAACAAAAAAAAAAAATAATATATAAACACTGAGTTAAATTAGAGGAAGTGAAAAGGTTACAAAATGCTCAATCAAGTTATCTATATGTCCCATTCATTTGTATGTTATATTCGCTTATTGTACAGGGTGGGCCATTTATATGCATACACCTTAATAAAATGGGAATGGTTGGTGATATTAACTTCCTGTTTGTGGCACATTAGTATATGTGAGGGGGGAAACTTTTCAAGATGGGTGGTGACCATGGCGGCCATTTTGAAGTCGGCCATTTTGAATCCAACTTTTGTTTTTTCAATAGGAAGAGGGTCATGTGACACATCAAACTTATTGGGAATTTCACAAGAAAAACAATGGTGTGCTTGGTTTTAACATAACTTTATTCTTTCATGAGCTATTTACAAGTTTCTGACCACTTATAAAATGTGTTCAATGTGCTGCCCATTGTGTTGGATTGTCAATGCAACCCTCTTCTCCCACTCTTCACACACTGATAGCAACACCGCAGGAGAAATGTAAGCACAGGCTTCCAGTATCCGTAGTTTCAGGTGCTGCACATCTCGTATCTTCACAGCATAGACAATTGCCTTCAGATGACCCCAAAGATAAAAGTCTATAGGGGTCAGATCGGGAGACCTTGGGGGCCATTCAACTGGCCCACGACGACCAATCCACTTTCCAGGAAACTGTTCATCTAGGAATGCTCGGACCTGACACCCATAATGTGGTGGTGCACCATCTTGCTGGAACTATGATGTCGGTGATAGGGAATTGCTGGACATCAAGTCGGCTTTGGAGGAATGGCAGTACCTCCTGGAAGGAGCAGCTCACCCGGTATTGGTTTTTACTGACCATAAAAACCATAAAAAAACCATATGCTGTGAAGATACAAGATGTGCAGCACCTGAAACTACGGATACTGGAAGCCTGTGCTAGCATTTCTCCTGCGGTGTTGCTATCAGTGTGTGAAGAGTGGGAGAAGAGGGTTGCATTGACAATCCAACACAATGGGCAGCACATTGAACACATTTTATAAGTGGTCAGAAACTTGTAAATAACTCATGAAAGAATAAAGTTACGTTAAAACCAAGCACACCATTGTTTTTCTTGTGAAATTCCCAATAAGTTTGATGTGTCACATGACCCTCTTCCTATTGAAAAAACAAAAGTTGGATTCAAAATGGCCAACTTCAAAATGGCCGCCATGGTCACCACCCATCTTGAAAAGTTTCCCCCCTCACATATACTAATGTGCCACAAACAGGAAGTTAATATCACCAACCATTACCATTTTATTAAGGTGTATCCATATAAATGGCCCACCCTGTACAATGCTCCAGAGTGTAGAAGACTGTAATGGCTATTCATTTATTTCCCTTTATATACAGCATCCACAACTATGGCTGGTAAGTTAATTATTTTCATAGACTCCTAACATCCTATAAGTTAGGATCTTGTTAGAAGCAATATATGACCTATTATAAAAGAGGTGAAATGGTTACATACAACATCAGGCAGCAGACACGTTACATTACTTTAGGAAGAGCATTCAAAGGCACTAAGGACCAAGATGCCATAGTGAGGAGAGACACAGAAAGGGATATAACTGATATCTTCTCCAGTAATCCCATAGATGAAAACTATTGTCTCCCTTTCTTGCTATGCTGATAAAGTCACCAGCACCATTGCTTTGGTGCTCTGTATTGTGCATTTTACATTGGAGACATGAGACTAGGTCTATGATTTATTATTAATACTCACTTACTAAAACCTGACATAGAGGTGTTCATGATGTTGGACACTAAAGACCGTAAAAAGTGTCAGTGTAGATTAATGTAATTGTTGCCATGTCCTAGTTTCTGATTAATGGATACATTTGGATATGTAGATGGATTGCTTAAGTGTGACCATTATTAGGCAGCACTTGCATGGGCACATGGCAGTGGTGGAACTATTAGAGATGCAGCAGTCGCACTTGCAACTGGGCCCTGATGTCCTGCCACTGTGGGGAGGGGGTTGCAGACAAAAACCTTGACAGGGGTCTTAACCATTATCCAAAACTGAAATGTTTTTTAGCTTTACTTACACATTAAGATTCCTGTTCAACACAATGCAGAAAAAAACTAAATTATATATAAAATTGAGCTAAACATAAAAGTTTGAAAATGCTCAATCAAGTTATCAATATGCCCTTTTAATGTATATGTTATTTTGGCCTGATTATACATTGCTCCAGCAAGCAAAAATCTGTAATGAATATGAATTTATTTCCCTTTACAGGACCCACAACTACGCTAGGTAAGTTAATTACTTTCATAGACGCCTAACATTCTGTAAGTAAAGGGCCGTACACACAGGCTGAATATTGGGTGGCATCAGCCGTTTCAATAGAAACTGGACAACATTCAGCCCATGTGTGCAGCAGCCAGTCTGGCAAGAGCCAACTGAACGGTCATGAATAAAATAGGTTTGCCGATCGGCATCCAATTAGTGTTCTCAGCTAATGGCTGGGAGTGCTGAATGGTGTGTTCTGGCAGGGTGCGGCCCACCTATCAGAACACAATAGCTCAACAGGGGAGATAGCTGTACTAACATCAGATAGCTAGTACAGTGGCTCATCCATAGCTCTTCAGATTTTTTTTTTTTCATTCAGCCCCCTGGGTTGAACAAAAAAAAAAAACTAATAGTGTGTACTAGGCTTTACGATCTAATCAGAAACAGTATATGACCTATCATGAAAGAGGTAAAATGATTGCACACAAAAGTAGGCAGAAGACACGTTTGCTTTAGAAAAAAGTATCTAAAGCCACTAAAGACCAAGATGCCATAGTGAGGAACAAAGAGAGACACAGCATGGGCATAACTGATATCTTCTCCAGTAATCCCATAGATGAAAGATGCTGTCTCCCTTTCCTGCTATGCTGATAAGGTCACCAGCCAACAAACAGTCCATGGCTTTGGTACTTTGTATTGTACTTTTTACATTGGATATTCCTTCTCTCACAGGTGAGACTAGGTCTATCATCTATTATTAATTCTGGCTTACTACAACCTGACATAGAGGTGTTGTGTTGATGTAATTATTGTCATGTTCCAATTTCTAATTAATGGATAAATGTGGATATGTGGATAGTATGTTACCTACTGCACAGTCTTAGTTCATTTAGACCAGTATTTTCCATCTTTGATGAAAGTGATATGTCTTTTCCTGACTCCTAGATTAAGATATTAGGAAGGTTCCAGAAGGTTTTACCCCATTCATGACCGACCTGCCCATTTTTTGCTATTTAGCACTGCGCTACTTTAACTGGTAATTGTGAAGTCATGTTAACCCCTTTCCCAGCCAGTATCAATTTAGAATTTTACTGGGTTTCAGAAATCTATCAGGCACCGCATCCCTCAATTTTGAAAATAGTAGAAAGGGAGAAACATGGGACTTTTTCTGCCAAGACAAAAACAGATTTATAAAAATATCAAAATGTATTTAATCAAAAAACATTAAAAACTGCAACAAGCATAACAGACAGTATCCATGTGATTGAAAGATGATACTGTTACATCAATTCTCTACATGTTTCACCATAGAGTGGCTTCCTCAGGAGAATTTTTGATGGTACTGTTTTCTAAGAATCAAAAATAACCACAAAAAAACATAATTTGAACATACATATTTCAAACAAATGTATAATTAGTACATACACAACATCTCCACTCCTGGAAATGCATGCCTCCCCCCATCCACCAAGGACTCCCCTCTCTCCTAAATCACAATGACAATCATAAAAGATAGGGCTCTTATAGCAGGAGGACATTTTTTGCAGGGATATCTGGTGACCATAGAGGGGGGCAGAAAGACCCCCAAAAAGGTTAGCCTATTGGCGAGGAAAAGAAAGAACCATCTAGGTAAGTACCAAGAATAGTTTGGTCAAAGCACACTCTATTTGTGTGGCCGGAGAAGACCCACCTGTTGATTGGCTCTAACTCAGCAACAAAGCGCTGTCATTTAGGCAGCACATCCTGTGAGAAACCCCAAAGATATAACTATCAGTTCCAGCAGTACAATTCAAAACTGCAATTAACACTGACATGATTACCTTAAACTTCATGTCTTGGTGCAGACAGTTTCCTCTTCTGTTCCTATGGCCACACACTGCGTCCCAGTGAAGGGGATCTAATATATCCCCCTCCACTTCCCCGGCGTTCAATGGTGCCGCTGGAAGCGTGGATGCCAAAATGGCGGCCCCTTGCTCATGCGCGAGTCGTGCCGTAAGTTGCATATGATGCCATGCTTCATGGCAGCCATGTTGAAAAACCCTGCCTTAGTTGGGAGCGTGTAAGGAATCATCCCGGACCATTGGATCGCGTATGCGCCGGCAAAGGCGCCAATAGCGGCCATTTAAGCAGACAGCACCTGGAAGCAAGTGCTGTCCGTTCTACAGTGTTCCTGTACCCTGTGACCCAGCGTGTTGCTCTGAAGAGACTTCCTGTATCTGTGACCCCGGCTTTCCTTGGACTTTGTTTGCTTTCTGCCTGCCTTGACCCCCGACCTGTATACGACTACTCTTTGCCTGCTCCTCTGTACCTCTGCTGCCCGCACGTTGCAGAACCTGCCTGCACCCGACTATCCGGCTGCCTGATCCTTCTGTACTGTACTGCCAGCCTGTTACCGACCTGGCGTACATCACCATTCTTCTGTCTGCACGAGTTCCAGTGGACTCTCAGCTACCACCAGTGACTAAGTCCAGCCCCCGTGCCCCCCTGTGCTCCAGAACTCCCTGTTTCCACTACCAGGGGTTCTTGAACCAGGGCCATAAGAGAGATTATCCCCTGCACAAGTCAGACTCGACCACCAGGTAGGTGACAGAGCAGCAACAAACAGCCAAGGAATAATCCAAGGAAAAACCAAGCTCAACTTACCAACCAGCTTGAAACCAGCCCAATTAACCTGTCTAACAGTATGCATTAAAAAGCAGGGGATTGGTTGCACACATTTGCAAACGCATGTGTAAGCTGGCGGGCCCTGACAAGGCTCCCTGTGTCCTCCAGACCTATCTCTGGCTTGTGGGAGACTCCACAGTGGGAGCACATGCATTCTGATGAGATAGATGAAGGCAGGTGGCCTGGAGGTAGTCCATCCCTACTTAAAGGTACAGGGACACACTGGACACCAAGCAGGTAGCAAAATAACTGCAAAGGTATCAGTGCGTTAGTTGGGAGCTGTCAGAGTGACCATGTCCACTCCCAACCACCCTATTGCTGCTCTGGATTGCCAAGCAATTCCAGAAAAGGCAGAAACAGGGAGGTACATAACTCTGCAGGCTATGGACCACTAGGGCCTCACTATCAGCGGCCAGACCAATACACGGGGAGATCCACAGTATATCTCACCTGCATGATCCAGCCGCATTAGTGATGCCCCTGGAGTCCTTATGGACACCTATCCCATTGAATGACCCCCAAGCTGAAATTTACACCATCTAGTGGTGATTAAAAGGAACTGTGTTCTAAGAAACACACAGTATTTTCCTTGAAAAGAAACACATAATGTTAATAACATACAGCCCAATCATTTGTAAAACAATATTTCATCCTTATAGTATTCCAAAGAGGAAGAAAAAACAGGGGAAGCCCAATGGTGGCAAGAAAGGCAGCACCTCCAAGTTACAAATATTACCAAATATTACAATGTCAGTGGACAATCATCTAATTGTAATAATTAAATTAGATTTAAAGAAGAATAACACAACTACAAAAAGGGCTTAAAACTCATAGATTAATTTAACCCTGGGTGTTAAGTAGCAGTCAAAGTATGGATCCATTTTGTTTCACACGCTCTGAGTACCCTATCCACATCTCTCCCTCTTTCACTTTTAGGTATATACTCTAATGCAAAGAATTTCATTTTAGATAAATCAAAGGAGTGATAGAGACCCATGTGTCTACTAAATGGGGACTCAAATTTTTTCTTAGAGACCAAAGAGATTTGGTCTCTTATCCTGTGAAAAAAACGGTCTTTTTGTTTTGCTCACGTAGAATGCCTTGCAGTCACACTCCATGTAGTACACAATGCCAATCGACTGGCAATCGGCAAAAAACTTTGGTGTGTATTGTTCACCATTCGGCATGTCAATCATCTCAGCTTTCATCAATCTACAAAAATTGCACTTATTGCAAGGGGCCATGCCTGCTCATCTGTGGTCACTTGGCTTTGACTAGTGGTTAAATGGCTATGAACCAATTGATCTCTGATCGATTGGGATCATCTATAGATGATTTGAGGATGGGGCCAACATATTTGGACACCACTTCATCAGTAGTTAACAAATGCCAGTACTTTTCATTGATACAGCGCACTTTAGCATGCTGCCCAGAATATCTAGTTATTAACCTCACTTTCTGATCAGCATTCTTTGATTTTTTGGTATGTATTAGTGCATCCCTGCTATTTGCATTCGCTCTTTGGTAGGCCTTCTTTAAACAAGAGGGACTGTATCCCCAATTATTAGGCGGCTTTGTATAGCTTTTGCCTCCCTTTCAAAATCTTCATTGTAACTACAATTTCTTTTCAATCTCGAGTATTGACCATGAGGTATACTCTGAACCAATGGCCTGGGATGGGAACTTGTCACGTGCAGTATTGTATTTCCCGCCGACGGTTTTCTATACAGGGATGAACCAATGCTTCCATCAGAATTGATGAAAATTTGAATGTCAAGAAAACGAATTAAGTGCTGATCATATGTCAAATTTGAGGTTGTATTCATTCATTTTTAAGGCATCAAGGAAAGAAATCAATTCCTCCCTCGATCCTGTCCAAATGACGAATACATCATTGATAAACCTTCATCAAACCAGGACATTGCTCAAACTATCCTGCAGATCATTGCATGAGAACAGGTCCCGCTCCCACCCTCCCAGGCACAGGTTTGCATACGATGGGGCACATAGAGTCCCCATTGTAACACCCTGCAACTGGAGGTAGTGGAAGCGGTCAAACAAAAAAACATTGTTGGTCAAAACAAAATGTAACAATTCCAAAATGAGCCGATTATAGGAGGCTGCCGTAGTGTCATTAGTACAGTGACAGTGCATATTATTATCACTGATCACTGTATTAGTGTCACTGGTCCCCAAAAAAAAGTCAAAAGTGTCGCAGTCCCACTATAAGATTATTCAATTTTTTGCATTTTTTAAAATGGGTGTGTTTTAGAGCAGGAAGTAAAAAAATATTTTTTTTTCAAAATTGACAGTCGTACTTTGTTTATGGCACACAAATAAAGAAACGCAGAGGTGCGTTTCACCAAAAGAAAGCGGGAAAAAAGGACATACTTTTTTTTGGGTACAGTGTCGCACGACTGCACAATTGTCAGTAGAGTTGAGCGAACCCGAACTGTAAAGTTCGGGTTCGTACCGAACTTTGGGGTGTCCCGGACCCGAACCTGGACGTTTGATAAAAGTTTGGGTTCGAGTTCTGGGTTCGGGTATTTGATCACGCATGTTGAATAGCTGCAGGGCAGCCAATCAACAAGCGTTTCACTGGTTTTCCCTAGAAGCCATCACAGCCATGCCTACTAATGGCATGGCTGTGATTGGCCAGTGCATCATGTGACCCAGCCTCTATATGAGGCTGGAGTCACAGTGCTGCATGTCACATGCTCTCTGGGTAGTGTAGGGAGAGGATGCTGCCGGTGCTGTGAGGGACAGATTGCAGATAGATAGATAGGTAGAGATTACTACTACTACTGCTTTTAGGGACAGATTACAGATAGATAGATAGGTATAGATTACTACTACTACTGCTTTTAGGGACAGATTGCAGATAGATAGATAGGTAGAGATTACTACTACTACAGATGGATAGATAGATAGACGTTAGACAGGGATTTTCGTCATCATCATCATTAG